>CM040244.1:137175526-137575526 GCA_022545495.1 Chrysanthemum lavandulifolium | reverse complement strand
CTGGGCCCTAAAGCATGCAAACTTCGATATCTACGACGGTAGGTGATCACGAGAAAAGTTCAAATGAATGAACTAAATGAACTTCGTGATCAAGCTTATGAAAACTCTTTGATCTATAAACAAAAGACAAAGAAGATTCATGACTCCAAGATCAAGAACCGCTTTTCAACGTTGGGGATCGAGTCCTTCTTTTAACTCTAGATTGAAGATTTTCTCGAAAGCTTAAGTCCCACCGGTCGGTCCATTTACTATCACTAAGGTTTATCCTTATGGCACCATTGAGTTATCTCACTGATGGTCCTAATTTTAAAGTAAATGGTCATCGATTAAAGCATTACTTTGGAGAGGACATTCCCATGTGGTTGTCCGGATCTACAAACATTCCCATGAACCAATGAATGCGGGGATCGAGTCAAGCTAATGACTCGGGAATCAAAAATTGTAGCACACACAATATGGGTTTTCACCCATGTTTCATTTTCTTATCCCTTTCTATCACCCCAGTGTGGGGAGTCTACCCACCTTGTTGTATATTCTCATTCTTTCTAAAAAAAAAAAAAAAAAAAAAAAAAAAAATCCTTTCTTAATAATGGCCGTAGTATTTCCCTTTTATGTTCTTTGTTTCGCATAACATGCGGTACTTTGAATATTGAGGCAATATTCATTTCTTAGTGTGGGGGAATTCTTACTAATTTCATGTAATTATATCACCCAATTCCCCGTTTTGGCCAAAAATTTTTTTTTGGAGTAAGTGTTTTCACTTACTCAAGAAATGGTAATCATCCGCCATGTCTAACCCACATAAGGATTGGCTAATCCAGAGCAAACGGCTCTTGGTAAAGATATCTCAAATCCGCTTATGGCTTGCAATTTGCCTAAAATTGTATGGTGTTCAACTCACCATATCTTTAAACTAGTGAAAAGTTGGCTAGCCCGCAAGTTTATGGCTTGTGGTAAAGGCGATTGAAAATCCATAATTGGTAATCGGCTCACCAAAGATAATATTAATAATTTATCTAAGAGTTGGCTAATCCGTAAGTGCGGCTCGGTAAAGACAAATCAAATCCGTTGACAAACTTATGATTTGCTCAAAATCATTTGGTTATCATTGTACCAAGGTTCTTACTTGAATCGAAACAATTGGCTACTCCGAGTAATGGCTTTTGGTAAAGAGATAAAATCCATTAAATATTCTCAAATCATTGCTAGGGACTAGCAATATCTTAATGGGGGATTGATGAGTGTCTAAATACTCATCATTTTTATCTTGTTAAAATGCCAAAATCATCCGAAAACACTCTTAAATGCTTCAAAATGATAAAATATCATAAACAAGTGTTTTATATGTTTTAAATGCAAAACATCAAAATCTGTGAAAACGATTAAGTTTGCATAATTGGCGCTTTAGTCCCCAAGTTTGAAAATATGTCAAAATAGTCCACAGTAATTCAAAAACTTGTAAAATATCATTTTAGGTCCTTGAGATTCAAAAGTTGTCAAAACAAACCCTTTAAAGTTCAAAATCACAAAATGACAACTTTAGTCCTCGAACTTTGAAAATTGTCAAAATAGTCCTTGGTTAATTTAAAAGTGAAAATTATCAAGTTTTAACCTTGTTCTATTTATAAATGACAAAATGGTCCTTATGATAAACTTTTGAGAATTTACAATATTGGTCCTCAAGTTCTAAACTTGATGTTTTAGTCCTGGATTTGTAAAATGGAAAATTTCAACTATGGTCCTTGTTCTATTATCACTTGGCAGGTTTAGTCCTTATGAGAGCTTGGGAAAATGTTCAAGTCCAGTCCTTCATCTTTGGCTAAATTGCATGATTAGTCCTTGTTGTTAGTTTCTATACCAAACGGACCCTATATTAATAACTAAGCCCAAATCCAAGTCCAACACTTTGACCCAGCCCAATATTTAAAAAAAACAGAGAAACCGCGCCACTGTAGCTCCATCTCCTTCACGCCTGTTTCACCAATACTAGTGGTATTTTACCACTTGATTTCCAATCCAGCTCACCCCAAACACCTTTCCACCTCTTCCCTTCCACCTCCACACAAATCCAACTCCAATTAATGCAGAAAACCAACTCTTTGAAAAATGGCGCCAAAATCGCCATGTGGCATATCTGACTATCTCGCTTAATTCAATGGTCAAGATGTGGTGGGATACTTTCAGAGTGTCGACAAGATGAAATGAAGTCAATAAATATCAAGGATTGTGCAATGTAATATAGTATCGAGGGTAATTTTTTTAGTTTATGTCGTTTAAGCTTATTTTTAAATTCCAGTGTATGCTTTAGTCTTTAAACTCTGTATTTCAAGTTTGTATTGTATAACAAAGCTTTTGTGAAACCTCAATTTCAAATTTCGGTCCTATTTCAGTTTATGCAAATTGTCCTTATTCAAGAATTTCAGGAATGATTGTATGTTGTTAAGAAGTTGTTAGTAGGGACTTATAAGATCACATAAGCTCCTCGGAAAGCTTATGCAAGCTTTTAGTAACCTTAAAACTCGCTTAGTTTAAAAAGCAAAATACCAAAAATACAAATAAATTGGTGAAAATTCAAATTGATGATGAAAGTGATCAAGAAGTCGATGCAAGTTTGATTTGGATGGAATGGGTTAGAGAACCCATGGAGGTTCTATAGGAAGTTGTTGATCCTAATTCTCGTTCTCAAGTTGCAATCATCTCGTAAGCCCTTTTAAGTCACTTTTGTATTTTACTGTACAAGTGTTTATAAGTTTGAATCTCTGTGTCTTATTATTCTTTAGTCATAGTTAAGTGAATTTAAGCAATAAAACTAGTAGCTTGTTCTTTGGAATTCTTAGTTACCTTTAAATCTCATCTCCACAGTTAAAAGAGCATACTTGGTATTTTTAGGTCTTATGTTGTTATGGCTGTCATTACATGTTTCTTTAATCTTGTTTAGTAATAATATGAAGTCTGTAATCATCTGCATGGTCTTAAGTTGTATTTCTCTTTGAAAAAGTTCCAATACAGTCTATTAAGGACTGTTTGGTTTTACTCATTTCACTGTATTAAAGGTTGTGCAGTACTGTGTTCTTGGTTGTTATCAGTCTCATTAGGTCTAAATATCTCGATAACCAAAGAAAACTAGTTCTCATTTGTGAAAAGTCAAAATCACTTGTAATCTCATCTTACCTTATAAGCTCATGAGATTTAAAGTGTGAAACTCATCTTAGCAGTTCATAACTTGTTACTTTAGCTTTATACATCCTTATTATAGCTTAACTTAACATAATCAGTGAGTAGCATTGATTCAAAACTCACAAAAGTCAACCTGTTTAGTTTTCAATAAAAGTCAAATTTCAGTATTAGTCGATTTAGAATGAAATAGAATAATCTATATAGGACTTAATATTGAGTTTTATGATTTGAGCTTTTGGAATATAAAAATATGTCTGCTCATCTCTATCCTAGTGTATTTTATATTTTCTCAATAGCTTATTTACTAGCTTAACTTTTAGCTTATTTCAAGTGCCATTTTCAAAAAGTGCCCGCACCAAGGAATTTTGTTAACGCTGCTCTTTTCATAGGCTTGTGAGAGCTCAATTGTTGGTCAAAACTTGTGATATTTGGTTCTTTGGAAAGCCAATCAAGCCTTCTAGAGGTCCCAAGTTTACATTTTCATTTTCTAGCTTGTTTACCTAGCCTGCAAGAGCTTATAAGTTTGTCCATAAAACTCAGCATTCACTGAGTTTTACTCAGTGAATTCTCAGATTTTGTATAAGCTTCTCAAAAGCTCATTATAGCTTGTTTGGCCATCATCTTTGGTTTATAGGTAGTCAACCGGTCTTTCCAAGTTCCAATCATTTCTTTTCAATTTTAGCTTATTTTGTGATCGTGCTATAGCTTAAAGTAGTATACCAATTTGTTTTGCTTATTCAAGTCAAAACCTCAAATCTGTTTAAGCTTGTAATCAGAGGTCATGGTTTGTTGTTTTTGGTTGAAATAGAGTCATTTTAGCTTAATATAGCTTCTGTGTAGGTTTGGTAGTCTTTGGTCAACAATTGGCTTTTCAAGTGCTTATTTATAAGCGATCACATAGATTGCTAATTTCTCCAAACAAGACCATGTTTTCTATTTTCATAGATTCTACATATTAAAATAGACTTTTCCTGAAATTTTCATAATTTTTATAACTGTTTGCTATTTTTCTTAATTAAAAGCAGTTTTTAAGTATTTTAAATAGCTTTTAATACAAATAAATTATAAAAAGTCAAAAAAATGATTTTTCAATTTTCTTAGGTTAAGATAAATATAAAAGTAATAAAAGTATTTTTCCATAATTTTCTTAGTTTAAAAGTATTTTTAGCATTTTTATTAGTTTTAAATAGTTTTAAATTAATAATAAATACATAATAAGTCTTAAAAATATATTTTTAGTTTTAAAATAAGTTTTATCATATTTTAAATTTTTCCAAGTTATAATTTCATTTTCTAGGTTAATTTTGTATTTTCTTGTATTTTAGTGCATTTTAAATACTTAATAAATAGTTTTAATTAATAATAAATAAATAAATAGTTGTAAAAATAATTTTCTTTTCTAATAATTTTCTTTTATTATTAGGATTGTTAAAATATCATTTTCATATTTGTAGCTCTTTTATTTCTTTAAAACTCACTTTTATTTTGTGCGTAGACGTAATTTTAATTTGAGCGTAAGTTTTAAGTTTTAGGTTTTAAACGCTCATCGCCTTTAAAAATAGTGATAGCGTTTATTTAATAGATTTTATCTTTTAATCTTTTTAATTTGCATTTAAGTCGCCGTTATTTGTTAATCTTTTCTTTTAGTATAATTTTCCATCGAAAACCCTACCGATTGCTATCCTTAGTGATCATTCTATCATCGAAGTTGTTTTAAACACCAATTCATCCTCCGTGGGACTTAACGACCAGAATTCCTATATTCCTCGATCTAAATTGTATTTGTGTTTAAGCCGTTTTAAGTCTATTTGACTTGGTATTTTTGCACCAATCGGTGTTGTTGTTGACTTCATTTGCGATCTCGATCCGGGCATGGTGAATGAATGTTTGGTTGTATGGGGTGAGGCGGTTCTTAGTATCGTAGAGACTTTCCCAAGGCTCGATACCACTTGTTAGAAACAAAGACCTTGATAGATCTTAAGCACTCGGGATCGTTAGCTTTGCTATGTAATCACAAGCAAACTAATAGAAGATCTCTACAACTTGGTATTGTAGCGGAAAATAAATACAAGTTATAGTAACTAAGAACACTTTTGATCCTCTATGGATCTTTTATTATAGAAACTCTATGTTTCGGATAGAATACAAGACTTGAGAAACTTGAGAAAAACTTATCTATTACAAGATAATATGGTTTCTTATATAAGCAAGAAACCCTAATAAGCGTTGACATTTTACGCTTCTACTTACTAAACTAGACTAAGCATGCAACTAGACAAGCATGCAACTAATCATTTTGTTTTGTTAATCATCGTGTTTATTCTGAGTAAGCTCTACATAATACGGCGCCAACCTATACATACTGCCACGACTTTTACTCTAAAGTGAACTTATCTCTCTCGTGGTTCCCACTTTCAAAGACAACACACTGTATGCTTTATCTCTTCTGTGAAGTATAACTTCTACAACATCATTTCTTCTTCATTGAGAATCTCTTGACTAAAGCTTGGCGAATCGGTAGCTTGTGCTTCGCGTAATCGAGATTACCTTAATTCCCAACGAGAAAATATTTAAGAGCTTAATGGTGTGAATAAACCACAAACTCTTGTTGAATCAAATAATGCTCCCACTTCTTCATTGCTTGAAGAACCGAATATAACACTTGTTCATAAGTAGACCACTTTTGATGAGCTTCATTTAGCTTGTCACTATGAAACACCTTTGCATGCCTACATTCTAAGTAAATAAGCAAATTGATTCGGTTCCACATGTATCACATTCTAGTTCAAAACCTTTATCAAAATTAGGAGAGAAAGTAATGCGGTTGTCAACCTTTCTTTAATCAAATTGAATCTTTCTTCCGCCTCCTTAGTCCACTTGAATGGACCTTTCTTGAACAATTTGTGATTGGCGCTACAATGCTACTAAAATTTCGAACGAACCTCCTATAGAAAGTTGTCAATCCATGAAAGCTACGAACTTGGTCAAAGTCTTTGGTGAAAGCCAATCCCCAACTGCCTTAACCTTGTCATCATCCACATGAATACCTTATGAACTAGTAATATACCCAAGAAAAAGAAGCTTTCTAGTAAGAAAAGTACATTTCTTTAAGTTTTCATACAAGTTGTTTTCCTCAAAAGCCATCAAAACGGTTCGTAGACGATCTAAGTACTCCTTCTCTGTTCTACTTTAAATTAAGATATCATAAAAATAAAACACAAAAAACATACCCATAAATGGCCCAAGAACTTGAGTCATCAAACACATAAAAGTACTTGGTGCATTAGACAACCTAAATGGCATGATAAGCCATTCATACAACCCATCCTTCGTCTTGAAATCGGTTTTCCAACCATCACCCAATTTAATACGAATTTGATGATAACCACTCCCAAATAAATCTTGGAAAAAATTAGCACACGAAAGTTTATCTAACAAATTATCAAGACTTGTAATAGGAAACTATACCTTGTCGCGATCTTATTGATGGTGACTATCCACAAACATCCTCCAACTCCCATCCTTCTTTGGTGTAAGAAGGAAAGAACGATACATACTAATGCTTTCTTGATTGTGACCATTTTCCAACAACTCTTCTACCTTCTCACACAACATATCGATTCTTTAGGACTCATCCAACAATGAGGAAGATTAGGTAAGCTTGCTTCGCAACTAGATCAATTTGATGTTGAATATTCCTCAAAGGTGGTAAGAAAATTTGGAGTATCATCCGCAAAAACCTTGTTAAACTCTTCATGCACGAGCTAAACAACTTCCTTCATTCCATTTGCAACCCCTTTAATAATCATAAGAAATTCCGTCTCCTTTCTTTCGGTTTGAAATTCCTTTGATGAAGTAACTAAAGTCACCAACATCATACTTTCCAACTTCTTCTCGAGAGAAGAGACAACTTAGGGTAACATAGCAATATTCTTTCCACTCTTAAATAAATACATATTAGATTTACCTCGGTGTGTTGCATCCACATCGTCTTGCCATGGTTTACGGGAATATGTGATATGCTTCCATATCCACCACATCACAAGTAACCAATTCATTGTAATACTTCCTAATAGTGAGAGGAATCTTACAAATTTCAGTCACTTTTACAGCCAGTCCCTTCTTAATCCAACCAGTTTGATAGGGGTTAGAATGAGGCTCAGTTGGTAACTTAAAAGCTTTAACCAAGGCCCTAAGAAACCAAATTTTTGCAACTTCTTCCGTCAATAATAATAAAACAAACATTCTCCTTAACTAAGCATTTAGTATGAAAAATGAACACTTAGTCTGTTAGATTACATAAGATACTTATTACGCTTCTCCTTCCAAAACCTATGTATATTCCAAACCCTCTTCTTTGTGAATTGCCTCATCTACATAAAATCGCTATTCATCCTCATGCTCCGTATAATAAGTACTCCTTTGTGGGCATACATTAGACCTATGAACCTATAATACACACCTAAAGCACTTGGAACCCGTAGGTTTAGAATAAGGATTTGAAGTCGGTTGAATATCCTTTAGCTTCTCTCTACTTCCACTAGCCTTTGAACTTGAGGTGGTAGGAGTAGGAAGTGTTAATGGATTTGGTTGGGTTTACCCTTGATTAGCTAAAGTAGTTGAGCTTTTTCTAGTTGAACGACTATACCCAATTACAAATTTAGTAGCCAACCTCTCGCGCCAGGCCAAGTTTTGAGCTTGTCCACGGACCAAATGAATATCAATCTCAATTTGTCTTGAATTGATTGGTCCAATCCATTTATGTATCTAGCGGTTTGTTCTTCAATTTCCTCAAATTACAACGAGCTTGTAATCTTAAGATTTGACACGCATATTCACCACGGTTCTCCTACCTTAAACCCAATTTGTTAGGATTTAGTAAATCGGTTATTAAAGTGTCGGTCACCTCAAGTATATGTAATCGTTAAGCTCGTAGTCGTAGTTATTTATTAGTTAAGTTGTATTTAGTTAAGTAATACCGTGGAGGACGGAAGGGTCTTTACCCAATGTATGCCCGATCCATGCCCGTAGGTGGCGATTTGTGTAAGACTATAAATACTCTACCTCCCAAGGTAGAGTTGGAGCTCATAATAATACTTTCATTTTCTCTCACTAAAGTTCCCAAACCTCTAACTCTTTCTCTCTCTATATCCTTAAGTTATACGCCTACTTGTGATCATGTTTTGATGTGTATGTGAAATCCAATATGTTACAAATGGTATCAAGAGCCATGGTTTGATCATCTCTCTTACTTATCCTTGGATTTCTAGTGGTTTTAGATGGTTTTTGAGTTTGAAAAAGTTTAGTGTTTTTGCATCATTTGGATCATTTCTTGTATTTGAATTTTGAGTGTACTTTTGTGTTTAGAATCATTGTAAGTGCTTGGGTTTGGATTTGAAAAGCTTGAATCAACGTGGTTGAGCTTGTTTGGATTGAAAAGTGTGTTTTAGAAGTTTTTCAAGGTAGCGACTTGAGTCTCGTTGTGAATTTCTTAATAGCGACTTGCTTGATAATTTCTAGCGAGTTGTAGTGTTAGTCGTGGCGACTTGAGCTTAGCGACTTGTCTATTTAGATAAGCCGACAAACGGTACAAGTTAGTGGATTCTCCACTACTGACTAGCGACTTGGTGGGGTTAGCGACTTGCTTTCATTATTTCTAGCGACTTGTACTTATTGTCTCGCCGACTTGGTGCTTAGCGACTTGGTTCAAGGATTATAGCGACTTGGTTAATACTTGTTTCTGTCACGGGTTTCTCTTGATTTAGTAAAATCTCGTGAAAGAATCTATTTCCCGGTTTAATCATAGAGTTATAAAATCCGTGAAATCGTAAACATGTCTACCAACGTGCCTACAATCATTTCTCTTGTGGCGAGGGCGTTCAAGCGGTGGTTCGGATACTAGCCCACCCATGCTTGATGAGAACTTACTACGACTCTTGGGCTCAACGAATCGATTGTCTTGTCTTGGAAAGGAAAATGGGGTCAACATTCTCAAATCCATTGATGAAGGACCTTATCGATTGAGACTACAAGAGACATAATTGATACAACCGCAGATGGAACCATGATCTTTGGATTGGATGAACAAAGGCGTATGATGAGCTCGATGATAAGGAGAAAAGAGATTCGATGCTAATATCGGGGCTTCAAACATTATACTTCAAGGTCTTCCAAAAGATATCTACAAGCTTATCAATCACAACACTGAAGCCAAAGTCATTTGGGATAATGTCAAGATGCTTCTCTTGGGTTCGAATTAACTAAGGAAGACAGAGAATCACAAACAGATGATGAATTTGAGCACTTCAAGATGAAACCGTAAGAGAGTATCTATGAATATTACGTGAGATTTCACAAACTTGTGAATGATATGAGGAATATCAAAATGACTATGCCAAATATTCATTAAACTCAAAGTTTGTGAACAACATGAATCCCGAATGGTACAAGTTTGTCACCTCCGTGAAGCTAACCAAAGGTTGAAGAACAACAACTATGAGCAATCAGATGCCTTTCTTCTTTAGAATGAGAGACATGCTATGTTTGAATGAAGGATTCTTGAGCAGCTCAAATCTAAGCGAGGGAGAAACTAGTTAAGTCAAATGACTCTACAACTTTTACACCAATGTTGGAATTACCACCAAAGCTTCTCAAGTCATACCCATGGGTAATGGTAATTACAAGCTCATCCCCGATCCAACATATAAGCCTCGACCCAAACACATTCATGGAAAAATTCATCAATCAAGCTGTCTCTCATGGTTAGTCAAAACATGAACTCTTCCACACACCAACAATAACCTCGTAACGAGCATCCAATCCACACAATCAAGCTACCGCCGAGATGGGAAGGTTATGGTGCAACCAGTTCAAGAAAGGTAGTATGAGCAGGGAAGAGGTGGAGTTGGTAGAGGATATGTGGCAAATCATAATCGTGGAAGGAATCCAAATCAAGGAAAAGCAAAGCCAATCAAATGCTACAAGCGTGGTGGTGAGGAGATATTGAGAAGCGCACATCTCCAAAGCGTCCTGAATGCGTAATACTTAGAGACAAGATCTTTGTTTGTGCAAGCTCGGGATAATGGAGCGACTTTGGATGAAGAAGAGTTGTTTTTCTTCTTCGAGGAAATGCCAAAACCTATGATCGATGTTGATGAACAACCAACTTAGGAAATAGGTCACAATCATCAAAATGCCTTTCAAGGCGTGATGCATTTGACTCGATGTCGATGATGAACCCATCGCTCAAATAATCTTCATGGCTAGCATCTCACCTATGGTCTCTCCAAAGGTATCTTCACCACAACAGTGGTCCATCCAAAGATTCAATCATTTCGGAGGTATTAAAACTATATGATGAAGTTTTGATTCGGGTTCTATTATTGCAATCTATAAAGATGCCCACGATTATGTCAAAACTTGTGATGCTTTCGGCGTCATGGAAACATATCTCAAAGGAATGAAATACAAAATGCCATTCAAGTTTGTGAGATATTTGACATCGGGGTATTGATTTTATGGGGCATTTCCATCTTCTCGGTGGTAAGAGTACATACTTGTGGCATTGACTATCTGTCAAAATGGGTTGAGCAAAGCTTTACCTACAAATGATGCCCGAGTAGTTGTGAAATTTTTGAAAGCTCTTTGCGGTTGGAACTCCTCGTGCAATAATCGGTGATCGTGGTACACATTTTGTAATGACCAATTTGATCGTGTCATGCAAAAGTATGGTGTTACCACGTCATCTCACGCATACCACCCCGAACTAAGTGGGCGGTGGAAGTTTCAAATCGTGGTATTAAAAGAATACTTGAAAGGACGGTGGGTGAAAATCGTGCATCACGGTGAGATAAAGCTGGATGACGCTCTGGCTTTTGCAGCTTACAAAAACACCAATTGGGTGTACTCCATATAAGCTAGTGTCACGGAAAAGCATGTCATCTTCCGATTGAACTAGAGCCTGAGGCTTCTGGGCCCTAAAGCATGCAAACTTGATATCTGAGACGGTAGGTGATCACGGAAAAGTTCAAATGAATGAACTAAATGAACTGTGATCAAGCTTATGAAAACCTTTGATCTATAAACAAAAGACAAAGAAGACCATGACCCAAGATCAAGAACCGCTGCTTTCAACGTTGGGGATCGAGTCCTCTTTTTAACTCTGCAGATTAAGATTTTCTCTAGAAAGCTTAAGTCCCTACCGGTCTCGTCCATTTACTATCACTAAGGTTTATCCTTATGGCACCATTGAGTTATCTCGGCTGATGGTCCTAATTTTAAAAGTGGGCGTTCATCGATTAAAGCATTACTTTGGAGAGGACATTCCCGATATGGGTCGTCCTGATCTACAAACATTCCCTATGATCCAATGAATGGGGATCGAGTCAAGTTAATGACTGAGGAATCAAAAATTATGCACACGATATGGGTTTTCACCCATGCTCGCTTTTCTTATCACTTTCGATCGCCCCAGCTGCTGTGAGTGCCCACCCTTGTATTGTCTCATTCATTCTTAAAAAAAACAAAAAAAAAAAAAAAAAAAAAAAAATCACTTTCTTAATAATGGCCGAGATTTCCCTTTATGTTCTTTGTTTCAAGATATGGCAAGCAGATTGAATATTGAGGCAATATTCATTTCTTAGTGTGGGGGAATTCTTACAATTTCATGTAATTATATCACCCAATTCCTGCGTTTGGCTAAAATTTTTTTCGAGTAAGTATTTTCACTTACTCGTTGAATGGTAATCAGTCACTTGTGTCTAACCCATATGATTGGCTAATCCAGAGCAAACGGCTCTTGGTAAAGATATCTCAAATCCGCTTAAAGCTTGCAACTTGCTCTAAAATTGTATGCTCAACTAACCCACCGTATCTTTAAACTAGTGAAAAGCTGGCTATCCCGCAAGTTTATGGCTTGTGGTAAAAGCGCTGAAAATCCATAATTGTGTCATCTTCCACCAAAGATAATATTAATAATTTATCTAAGAGTTGGCTAATCCGTGGAAAGCGGTACGGCTGTAAAGACAAATCCAATCCGCTGGATAAATTATGATTTGCTCAAAATCATTTCGTTATCATTGTACCAAGGTTCTTACTGAATGGTGAAACAATTACTACTCGAGTAATGGCTTTTGGTAAAGAGATAAAATCATTAAATATTCTCAAATCATTGCTGAGGACTAGCAATATCTTAGTGTGGGGGATGGATGAATGCCTAAATCTTCATCGTTTTATAATCGTTAAATGCCAAAATCATCTGAAAACACTCGTAAATGCTTCCAAATGATAAAAATATCATAAACAAGTGTTTTATATGTTTTAAATGCAAAAACATCAAAACTGGGAAAGCATTAAGTTTGCATAATTGGCGTTTTAGTCCCCCAGTTTGAAAATATGTCAAAAGCAGGTCTGAAGTAATTCAAAAACTTGTAAAATATCATTTTAGGTCCTTGAGATCTAAAAAGTTGTCAAAACAAACCCTTTAAAGTTCAAAAATCACAAAATGACAACTTTAGTCCTCGAACTTTGAAAATTATCAAAAAATAGTCATCGTTAATTTAAAAGTGAAAATTATCAAGTTTTAACCTTATTCTATTTATAAATAACGAAAATGGTCCTTATGATAAACTTTTGAGAATTTACAATATTGGTCCTCAAGTTCTAAACTTGTGGGTTTAGTCCCTGGATTTGTAAAATGGAAAATTTCAACTATGGTCCTTGTTCTATTATCACTTGGTGTGTTTAGTCCTTATGAGAGCTTGGGAAAATGTTCAAGTCAGGTCCTTCATCTTTGGCTAAATTGCATGATTAGTCCTCATGTTAGTTTACATACCAAAGCGGACCCACATATTAATAACTAAGCCCAAATCCAAGTCCAACACTTTGACCAAATTTCTAATATTTAAAAAACAGAGAAACCGCGCCATCCTTGGCTCCATCTCCTTCACTGCTTTCACCAATACTAGTGGTATTTACCACTTGATTTCCAATCCATTTCTTCCCAAACACCTTTCCACCTCTTCCTTCCACCTCCACACGTCCAACTCCAATTAATGCGACCAACTCTTTGAAAATGGCGCCAAAATCGCCATGTGGCATATCCGACTATCGGCTTAATTCAATGGTCAAGATGTGGTGGGATACTTCGAGTGTCGACAAGATGAAATGAAGTCAATAAATATCAAGGATTGTGCAGTGTAATATAGTATCGAGGGTAATTTTTTAGTTTATGTCGTTTAAGCTTATTTTTAAATTCGATTATATGCTTTAGTCTTTAAACTCTGATTTCAAGTTTGTATTGTATAACAAAGCTTTTGTGAAACCTCAATTTCAAATTTCAAATTCTATTTCAGTTTATGCAAATTGTCTCTTATTCAAGAATTTCAGAATGATCAGACATGTTGTTAAGTTGTTAGTAGGGACTTATAAGATCACATAAGCCCTCGTAAAGCTTATGCAAGCTTTTAGTAACCTTAAAACTCATTTAGTTTAAAAAGCAAAAATACCAAAAATACAAATAAATTGGTGAAAATTCAAATTGATGATGAAAGTGATCAAGAAGGCGATGCAAGTTTGATTTGATGGAATGGGTTAGAGAACCCATGGAGGTTCTATAGGAAGTTGTTATGACCCTAATTCTCGTTCTCAAGTTGCAATCATCTGTAAGCCCTTTTAAGTCACTTTTGTATTTTACTGTACAAGTGTTTATAAGTTTGAATCTCTGTCTTATTATTCTTTAGTCATAGTTGGTTGAATTTAAGCAATAAAACTAGTAGCTTGTTCTTTGGAATTCTTAGTTACCTTTAAATCTCATCTCCACAGCTTAAAAGAGCATACTTGGTATTTTTGGTCTTTATGTTATATTTGTCAATATATGTTTCTTTAATCTTGTTTAGTAATAATATGAAGTCTCAGAATCATCTCGCATGGTCTTAAGTTGTATTTCTTTGAAAAGTTCCAATACACCTATTAAGGATCGCTTGGTTTTACTCATTTCATTCAGATTAAAGGTTGTGCAAGATCTTGTGTTCTTGGTTGTTATCGGCCTCATTAGGTCTAAATATCTCGTATAACCAAAGAAAACTAGTTCTCATTTGTGAAAAGTCAAAATCACTGTAATCTCATCTTACCTTATAAATCATGAGATTTAAAGTGTAAACTCATCTTAGCAGCTTCATAACTTGTTACTTTAGCTTTATACATCCTTATTATAGCTTAACTTAACATAATCGTGAGTAGCATTGATTCAAAACTCAAAAGTCAACTGTTTAGTTTTCAATAAAAGTCAAATTTCGAGATAGTCGATTTAGAATGAAATAGAATAATCTATAGGACTTAATATTGAGTTTTATGATTTGAGCTTTTGGAATATAAAAATATGTCTGCTCATCTCTATCCTAGTGTATTTTATATTTTCTCAATAGCTTATTTACTAGCTTAACTTTTAGCTTATTTCATGCCATTTTCAAAAGTGCCCACACCAAGGAATTGTGTTAACTCGCTTCTTTTCATAGGCTTGTAAGAGCTCAATTGTTGGTCAAAACTTGTGATATTTGGTTCTTTGAAAGCCAATCAAGCCTTCTAGAGGTCCCAAGTTTACATTTCATTTTCTAGCTTGTTTACCTAGCTCGCAAGAGCTTATAAGTTTGTCCATAAATCAATGATTCAACGAAGTTTTACTCGTTGAATTCTCGTATTTTGTATAAGCTTCTCAAAAGCTCATTATAGCTTGTTTGGCCATCATCTTTGGTTTATAGGTAGTCAACCGTGTCTTTTCCAAGTTCCAATCATTTCTTTTCAATTTTAGCTTATTTTGTGATCTCGTCTATAGCTAAAGTAGTATACCAATTACATTTCGCTTATTCAAGTCAAAACCTCAAATGCTTTAAGCTTGTAATCGAGGTCATGGTTTGTTGTTTTTGGTTGAAATAGAGTCATTTTAGCTTAATATAGCTCTCGTAGGTTTGGTAGTCTTTGGTCAACAATTGGCTTTTTCAAGTTGCTTATTTATAAGCGATCACAATCCGCAGCTAATTTCTCCAAACAAGACCATGTTTTCTATTTTCATAGATTCAGCATATTAAAATAGACTCTTTCCTGAAATTTTCATAATTTTTATAACTGTTTGCTATTTTCTTAATTAAAATGCTTTTAAGTATTTTAAATAGCTTTTAATACAAATAAATTATAAAAAGTCAAAAAATGATTTTCAATTTTCTTAGGTTAAGATAAATATAAAAGTAATAAAAAGTATTTTCCATAATTTTCTTAGTTTAAAAGTATTTTTTAGCATTTTTATTAGGTTTAAATAGTTTTAAATTAATAATAAATACATAATAAGTCTTAAAAATATATTTTTAGTTTTAAATAAGTTTTATCATATTTTAAATTTTTCCAAGTTATAATTTCATTTTTCTAGGTTAATTTTGTATTTTCTTGTATTTTAGTGCATTTAAATACTTAATAAATAGTTTTAATTAATAATAAATAAATAAATAGTTGTAAAAATAATTTTCTTTTCTAATAATTTTCTTTTATTATTAGGATTGTTAAAATATCATTTCATATTTGTAGCTCTTTATTTCTTTAAAACTCACTTTTTATTTTCATGCGTGAGTACGTAATTTTAATTTGAACGTAAGTTTTAAGTTTTAGGTTTTAAACGCTCATCGCCTTTTTAAAAATAGTGATAAGCTTATTTAATAGATTTTATCTTTTTAATCTTTTAATTTGCATTTAAGTCGCCGTTATTTGTTAATCTTTTCTTTTAGTATAATTTTCCATCGAAAACCCCACTGATTGCTATCCTTAGTGATCATTCTATCATCTCGAAGTTGTTTTAAACACCAATTCATCCTCCGTGGGACTTAACGCACCTGTGAATTCCCTATATTCCTCCGATCTAAATTGTATTTGTGTTTAAGCCGCTTAAGTCTATTTGACTGACCGCTTGCACCAATCGGTGTTGTTGTTGACTTCATCATGCGATGATCCGATCCGTGCATGGTGAATGAATGTTGGTTGTACGGGGTGAGACCTGGTTCTTAGTATCAGAGAGACTTTCCCAAGGCTCGATACCACTTGTTAGAAACAAAGACCTTGATAGATCTTACACCTGGGATCGCGTAGCTTTGCTATGTAATCACAACAAACTAATAGAAGATCTCACAACTGGTATTGTAGAATGAAAATAAATACAAGTTATAGTAACTAAGAACACTTTTGATCCTCTATGGATCTTTTATTATAGAAACTCTATGTTTTGATAGAATACAAGACTTGAGAAACTTGAGAAAACTTATCTATTATAAGATAATATGGTTTCTTATATAAGCAAGAAACCCTAATAAGCGTTGACATTTTACGCTTCTACTTACTAAACTAGACTAAGCATGCAACTAGACAAGCATGCAACTAATCATTTTGTTTTGTTAATCATCGTGTTTATTCCGAGTAAGCTCTACATATACACGGCGCCAACCTATACATACTGCGTCGACTTTTACTCTAAAGTGAACTTATCTCTCCCACGCTGGTTCCCTTTCAAAGAGAACACACCGTCTCCGCTTTATCTCTTACTACAAGTATAACTCAAAGATCATTTCTTCTTCAACAATCTCTTCGACTAAAGCTTTGGAATCGGTAGCTTGAAGCTTCGCGAGAATCGTGAGATTACCTTAATTCCCATCATAAAATATTTAAGAGCTTAATGGTGTGAATAAACCACAAACTCTTGTTGAATCAAATAATGCTCCCACTCTTCATTGCTTGAAGAACCGAATATAACACTTGTTCATAAGTAGACCACTTTTGATGAGCTTCATTTAGCTTGTCACTATGAAACACCGTGATGCCTACATTCTCAGTAAATAAGCGAAACCAATTCGGGTTCCACATGTATCACATTCTAGTTCAAAACCTTTATCAAAATTAGAGAGAAAGTAATATGCGGTTGTCAACCTTTCTTTAATCAAATTGAATCTTCTTCTTCCTCCTTAGTCCACTTGAATGGACCTTCTTCGAACAATTTGTGATTGGCGCCATAATGCTACTAAAATTACGAGCGAACCTCCTATAGAAAGTTGTCAATCCATGAAAGCTCGAACTTCACCAAAGTCTTTGGTGAAAGCCAATCCCAACCGCTTTAACCTTGTCATCATCCACATGAATACCTTATGAACTAGTAATATACCCAAAAAAAGAAGCTTTCTAGTAAGAAAAGTACATTTCTTTAAGTTTTCATACAAGTTGTTTTCCTCAAAAGCCATCAAACATTCGTCAGACGATCTAAGTACTCCTTCTCGTCTACTTTAAATTAAGATATCATAAAAATAACACAAAAACATACCCATAAATGGCCCAAGAACTTGAGTCATCAAACACATAAAAGTACTTGGTGCATTAGACAACCTAAATGGCATGATAAGCCATTCATACAACCCATCCTTCTTGAAATCGGTTTTCCAACCATCACCCAATTTAATACGAATTTGATGATAACCACTCCCAAATAAATCTTGGAAAAAAATTAGCACCGAAAGTTTATCTAACAAATTATCAAGACTTGTAATAGGAAACTACCTTGTCATGATCTTATTGATGGTCGACTATCCACAAACATCCTCCAACTCCCATCCTTCTTTGGTGTTAAGGGAAAGAACAAGACATACTAATGCTTTCTTGATTGTGACTATTTTCCAACAACTCTTCTACCTTTCACACAACATATCCGATTCTTTAGGACTCATCCAACAATGAGGAAGATTAGGTAAGCTTGTCATAACTAGATCAATTTGATGTTGAATATTCCTCAAAGGTAAGAAAATTTGGAGTATCATCCGCAAAAACCTTGTTAAACTCTTCATGCACGAAAGCTAAACAACTTCCTTCATTCCATTTGCAACCCCTTTAATAATCATAAGAAATTCGTCTCCTTTCTTTCGCTTGAAATTCCTTTGATGAAGTAACTAAAGTCACCAACATCATATTTCCAACTTCTTCTCGAGAAGAGAGACAACTTAGTGGTAACATAGCAATATTCTTTCCACTCTTAAATAAATACATATTAGATTTACCTCGTGTGTTGCATCCACATCGCCTGCCATGGTTTCGGGAATATGTGATATGCTTCCATATCCACCACATCAAGTAACCAATTCATTGTAATACTTCCTAATAGTGAGAGGAATCCTACAAATTTCACCACTCACTTACAAATCCTTCTTAATCCAACCATGCTAGGTTAGAATGAGGCTCACTTGGTAACTTAAAAGCTTTAACCAAGGCCCTAAGAAACCAAATTTTGCAACTTCTTCCACAATAATAATAAACAAACATTCTCCTTAACTAAGCATTTAGTATGAAAAATGAACACTTAGTCTCGTTAGATTACATAAGATACTTATTACGCTTCTCCTTCCAAAACCTATGTATATTCCAAACCTCTTCTTTGTGAATTGCCTCATCTACATAAAATCGCTATTCATCCTCATGTTCCGTATAATAAGTACTCCGGCATACATTAGACCTATGAACCTATAATACACCTAAAGCACTTGGAACCCGTAGGTTTAGAATAAGGATTTGCTCACGGTTGAATATCCTTAGCTTCTACCTACTCCACTAGCCTTGAACTTGAGGTAGGAGTAGGAAGTGTTAATGGATTGGTTGGGTTTACCCTCGATTAGCTAAAGTAGTTGAGCTTTTCTAGTTGAACGACTATACCCAATTACAAATTTAGTAGCCAACCTCTCCTTCAGGCGAGTTTTGAGCTTGTCCACGGACCAAATGAATATCAATCTCAATTTGTCTTGAATTGATTGGTCCAATCCATTTATGTATCTAGCGGTTTGTTCTTCAATTTCTCAAATTACAACGAGCTTGTAATCTTAAGATTTGACCTGCATATTCACCACGCTTTCTCCTACCTTAAACCCAATTTGTTAGGATTTAGTAAATCGGTTATTAAAGTGCTGCACACCTCAAGTATATGTAATCGCGTTAAGCTCGTAGTCGTAGTTATTTATTAGTTGTTGTATTTAGTTAAGTAATACGTGGAGGACGGAAGGGTCTTTACCCAATGTATGCACGATCCACACCGTGGAGGTGGCGATTTGTGTAAGACTATAAATACTCTACCTCCCAAGGTAGAGTTGAGCTCATAATAATACTTTCATTTTCTCTCACTCAAGTTCCCAAACCTCTAACTCTTTCTCTCTAAAACCTTAAGTTAGACGCCTACTTGTGATCATGTTTTGATGTATGTGAAACCAATATGTTACAAATGGTATCAAGAGCCATGGTTTGATCATCTCTTACTTATCCTTGATTTAGTGGTTTTATATGGTTTTGAGTTTGAAAAGTTTAGTGGTTTTTGCATCATTTGGATCAATTCTTGTGTTAAAGTTTGAATTTTGAGTGTACTTTTGTGTTTAGAATCATTGTAAGTGCTTGGGTTTGATTTGAAAAGCTTGAATCACCGTGGTTGAGCTTGTTTCTGATTGAAAAGTGTGTTTTAGAAGTTTTTCAAGGTAGCGACTGAGTCTCGCTGAATTTCTTAATAGCGACTTGCTCAAGAATTTCTAGCTGAGTTGTAGTGTTAGTCGTGGCGACTTGAGCTTAGCGACTTGTCTATTTAGATAAGCCGATAAAGCAAGACAAGTTAGTGGATTCTCCACTACGGCTAGCGACTTCAGTGGGGTTAGCGACTTGCTTTCATTATTTCTAGCGACTTGTACTTATTGTTCTCGCCACTTGGTGCTTAGCTGATTTCTGGTTCAAGGATTATAGCGACTTGGTTAATACTTGTTTCTAACACGGGTTTCTCTTGATTTAGTAAAACCCGTGAAAGAATCTATTTCCCGTTTAATCATAGAGTTATAAAATCCCGTGAAATGCAGAACATGTCTACCAACGTACCTACAATCATTTCTACCTGAGTCGAGGACGCTCGCTGCACCGTGTCTGACATCACCACCCATGCTTGATGTAACTTACTACGACTCTTGGGCTCAACGAATCGATTGTACCGTCTTGAAAGGAAAATGGGGTCAACATTCTCAAATCCATCGATGAAGGACCTTATCGATTGAGACTACAAGAGACATAATTGATACAACCGCAGATGGAACCATGATCTTTGGATTGACAGTAATAAAGACGTATGATGAGCTCAGATAAGGAGAAAAGAGATTCGATGCTAATATCGTGGCTTCAAACATTATACTTCAAGGTCTTCCAAAAGATATCTAAGTTTATCAATCACAACACGAAGCCAAGGTCGTTTGGGATAATGTCAAGATGCTTCTCTTGGGTTCTCGAATTAACTAAGAAGACAGAGAATCACAGTAGATGATGAATTTGAGCACTTCAAGATGAAACCGTAAGAGAGTATCTATGAATATTACGAGATTTCACAAACTTGTGAATGATATGAGGAATATCAAATGACTATGCCAAATATTCATTAAACTCAAAGTTTGTGAACAACATGAATCCCGAATGGTACAAGTTTGTCACCTGAAGCTAACCAAAGGATTGAAGAACAACAACTATGAAGCAATCAGATGCCTTCTTCTTTAGAACGAGAGACATGCTATGTTTGAATGAAGGATTCTTGAATGCTCAAATCTAAGCGAGGGAGAAACTAGTTCAATCAAATGACTCTACAACTTTTACACCAATGTTGAATTACCACCAAAGCTTCTCAAGTCATACCCACGGGTAATGGTAATTACAAGCTCATCCCCGATCCAACATATAAGCCTCCCGACCCAAACACATTCATGGAAAAATTCATCAATCAACCTGCTCTCATGGTTAGTCAAACATGAACTCTTCCACACACCAACAATAACCTCGAATGAAGATCCAATCCACACAATCAAGCTACCGCCGAGATGGAAGGTTATGGTGCAACCGCTCAAGAAAGGTAGTATGAACAGGGAAGAGGTGGAGTTGGTAGAGGATATGTGGCAAATCATAATCGTGGAAGGAATCCAAATCAAGGAAAAGCAAAGCTAATCAAATGCTACACCTGTGGTGGTGAGGAGATATTAGAAACCGCACATCTCCAAAACGTCCACTTAATGCGTGATACTTGAGACAAGATGCCGCTTTGTAAGCTCGTGATAATGGAGCGCTGGATGAAGAGGAGTTGTTTTTCTCGCCGAGGGAAATGCCAAAACCTATGATGTTGATGTTGATGAACAACCAACTTAGGAAATAGGTCACAATCATCAAAATGCCTTTCAAGATCCGTGATGCATTTGACTGATGTCGGCGATGAACCCATCTTCAAATAATCTTCATGGCTAGCATCTCACCTATGGTCTCTCCAAAGGTATCTTCACCACAACAGTTGGTCCATCCAAAGATTCAATCATTTCGTAGGTATTAAAACTATATGATGAAGTTGATGAGCAAAAGATGCATAATAAAGTACAATCTCTTGAAACTTATGAATCGAGATATTGATGATGAGGTAATAGCAATATTGTCCCATATGAAAATATGTGAAGCAAAGTGAAAGTGAGAGTGTACCAAGTAATGCATCTTCAGCAGTCAATGATGACTATGTTTTGATGAATACACCGCTTGTAGCCTCGATGATTCTGCTATCTACTGAATCAATGCTTATAAAGAACAAGTTGGTATTTATGAACAACGTGCTAAGTTTGAGTTAACTACCCGTGAGCAGTGAAATGGATGACCAAATGCGCACAATTATTAGAAAAGTAATTTTAGAGAAGAAGTGTTAAAACAAGAGTTAAACTCCTTACAAGAAAAGCTTTAAAACTCTAAGTAAAAGCAAGAATGCAAGATAAAGTTAAAGTGCTTAAACAAGAATTCAGCTAAGGAATCAAAACTTTTGAATGATTTTTCTAATCTAAAACTTTGAAAAACAAGCTTGAAAATAAATTGTACGTACAAGGAATACCATTCTGATCGCCTCACATGATCACTAGCATAGAGTTCTCTCCGATAAGCATAGTATTCCCATTGTAGAGAAACCTAATCCCGAGTATGGTAAGATAGCAAAAGTCGCTCAAATGCGATCTATGATGGTAATGAAATCCTTGCCTAAGCGAGAAACCTAGTTACGCCTGAGTGCAAGGAAGAGATAGAAAACTAGATGATGCATCTAGAGAGAAATGGATAAGAAGCTTATTGATCCCGCGTGTAAAAGAATAACATAACTATCAAACCCCACGATTACACTAAGGAAAATTGGATCTCCCGAACATGTTTAAGCCTCAAACTCAATTAACCCCATAATGCATCTTTTGGAAGAAAGATATGGATAAGCTAAAAGTTAATGTACTTGTTGAAACAAACACCCCTTAGGAAAATGCCTGCCATCTGTGGTATCCTCCAATACACCAATGCATCTAGTTCCTAGATCGATTGCCACTAATAGCAAAACCTTAATCACCAGAGTATGTTGTTTATCAACTATTTGTTGATTTGAGAAGACATGTAAGAAGAGAATCACACCTACAAGGATAACTGAGGTGAAAGGGTTTTGAACAAACTAAAGAATGTTATGTTGAACTCACGCACCTTGATAGATCTTAAGCACTCTGGAGATCGCGAAGGTTGCCTATGTAATCACAAGCAAACTAATGGAAGATCTCTACCTCTCGTATGTAGCGGAAAGTAAATACAAGTTATATTAACTAAGAACTCTTTGATCCTCTATGGATCTTTTATTATAGAAACTCTATGTTTCAATGTTATACAAGACTTGAAATACTTGAGAAAAGCTTATCTATTACAGACTAACATGGTTTCTTATATAGGCAAGAAACCCTAATGAGCGTTGACAATGTACGCTTCTACTACTAACTAGACCAAGCATGCTTCTAGACAAGCATGCAACTAATCATATTGTTTTGTTAATCATATTGTTTATTCCGATAAGTCTACATAATACCAAGCCAACCTATACATACGGCACCGACTTTTACTCTATAATCGAGCTTATCTCTCCTACGGATTCACACTTTCAAAGAAGAACACGACATCGCGCTTATCCCTTCAATAAGTATAACTTGGCGAGAAACCATTCTTGGCGCTAATCCATTCGGAGACATGCTTACAGAATCAAGAGCTTACCTTAATTCCCAACAATCTCTCCCTAAACCGGAATTTGACTAGGTTAAGTTCCAGCTTTCTTGATAGATTGATAATCTTTGCTGAGGATTGTACCATTTTCCTTGATGATTGTACCATTATGTCACAGCTATGAAGCTATTGTGGATCTTGAGGATCGCAACAAGGATTCGTAAGAAGAACATCAGTATGATGACCGAATCGGAAACATCGATCTTTGCAAAGAATATATGACATCATGTACATCAAAACATATAAGTTCAATACTATTCTCATCACTTCCTGTGTGTTAACTCCCATGAGAAGTAATCATTGAAACTAATGGATTTGATGTCTCTTTACCAATAGCCATTACTACTGGAGTAGCCACATGTTCGGGTTCGAAAACTATGGTACATTGATAACCATCCGATTTATTGGCAAACCAAAAACCATATAAACGGATTTGTCTTGTCTTTACCTCAGCCGCTTGCTCGTGACTAGTCAATTTTAGAATTGGTGAATTGAGCACCAAATATGGATTCGGCTGCCTTTACCACATGCCATATACATGTGGCTAGCCAATTATTGGATTCCAAAGAGGAATAGATCATGGTGAATTGATTACCATACAACCCTCAAAGAAGCTAGCATGGGTGGTTGCGGACCTATGATTTTGAGCAAACCATTACAATTTATCAACAGATTTGATGTGTCTTTACCAAAGTCAGCACTTTGGACTAGTCAACTCTTTGACATACACAAGGTACATCCTGTGAGTTAAAGACCATCGAATTGGACAACAAACAAACCGCATAAAGGTTAGTTTTTTTTTTTTTTTTTTTTTTTTTTTTAAGAAAAATTTATAAACGAAAAAGCTTAATAATAAGATGAAAGGAAAATTAAAACCTAATTTTTATTAAATAAACGCTTATCACTATTTTTAAATGATGTTTTTGTGAGTTTTCTTTTTATGAAAGTCTTTACTTCTAAAAAATTTAGACAAAATAGATAAATAACATAAATAATGCAAACTAAAATGAACAAAACAAGGTAGTGCGTAGAGTACCAAGTGTCCCGATTTGGATGAGGAAGAGGCCTATTGCGATTGTTGAGTTGAGTTTTGATCAATCCCACCAGAGGTTAAAGGTGATCGCTTTCATTTCCATGTGATCCGGAGGAATTTCCACTCGACTCAAAGATCGCTTCCATAAGTCTTTTAGGCAAAGGATACTTTTCGTAAAACATGCGGAAAAGTGATTCCACCCTTAGTTTCAAGTACATGCACATGAGGGAGTGGATAGAATCTCCGTGATGTAAGCTTCCACCGATGCGAAGTTTTCCCAAATGGAAGATGCTTTGCTATTGGGAATGTGGGAGTTTAACAGACTGAAGATCTCTCGTAAGAACATCCCGTAACCTTGTGGTTCCTTGTTGCAATAATGGGTGGTAACTTGAGAACAGAAAGTAAGTCTCGCCTGCTACCAAGTGTAGAATTTCCTTGTAAAGGTGAATTCCATCGTTGAGTCCCTTCAAGAAGAACATTCATCCGATCATCCTTTAATTTCCGGCTATCACCTCATCTCGAATTTCCATCGTGAAAATCAGCAGGCATCTTTCTATAATGAAAGTTGAGTCATCGCCTTCAAGATCCAAAGGAGATCTTTTGGCCATACTCTTCTTCCTCCCTGTGCCGATAAATTTCCTATAAGGAGCGCCATCTTGAACATTTGTGGTAGGACTTGTAGAGGTAGAAGAAGACTTAGTTGGATCACGGGCGCATTCATCCCTGGAGCATCCAGATTGCCCTTTTTGTTTTATTTTTGCAAGATCGACTTCCTCAACTTTGTAGTCTTCCATGTGACAACAGTGACATAGATGAAGTGGGAGCCGATACATCAAATGCTTCAGAGAAATGGAATGTGGTTCAACAGATGGACTCTTGGCGCGGAAGAGCAACTTCTGATGTTGCTTCAGCAGAATGACCGAGATGATTCTCGGTCGAGCATCATCGACTTGAGTCTTTCGACTTCCGAGTAGCTTCATTCTCTCCAAATCTTCTCAAGTTGGTAGATTGTACTGAAGTCGATGATCCGTCCTTCATGATTTGGTTATATTTATGATACTGGGACATGATCGAGAAACGCCATGACTTGTTTCATAGTGAGCCGTAGTTGTACATCGAGCATTGGTTCTTCACCACCCTTCTTATTTCACTTTTAGAAGGAGGTTTGTCTTTGGTCTCGAGCTTTGATGGCCTCTTTGTGCGATTGCTTGCTTCCTTTGTCTTCCCCGAGCCATCATTCGCCCACATAATTGTCAATGAGGAAATCTCCACCTAGTATACTTTGAGCCGTAGAAGGTCTTGAAATGACTTCTTGAGCGAGAATATCCCAAGTGTTCAAAGAGTATCCGAACCTCGAGCCATCTAGTTCTTCTTCTCTCGGGAGTTAAAGATGAGAATTCCTCCGTTTCAAGTTGTTTAGCCAATGCTACACTTTCCTTTGACTTCTCAAACTCGCCAATCTACTTGCTTGACCTAGTCTTTCCTCCTCACTTACCATGTCGTGACCAAGCTCATCTTCGATTGATGACATTTTTCCCTTTATCATCGTGCTGCTACACTCTTCTTCGCTAGATCAACTATAGGAATCTACATCGCAGCATTCCGTGTCAACATGTTGATGCATATTATCAACTGGAGTGGTCATAGTAGCAATGTCTCGACAGACCATGCTGATGGAGAAAGGTCTCTGGTTCTTGAACTGATGAAGATATTTACACCCCGTCACAGACTTTTGCCTATAGGTATGCTTTTGGCTTATGTAATGCTCTGCGTTCAACGATGTATGATGGCCATTTTCCACGACATGATCGGAAACAATGGAGTGTTTATGGATGACTTCTCGGTCATTGGGGATTCGTTTCAAACTTGTCTCTCCATCAGACAAAATGCTTCAAGGTGTGAAGACACCAATCTTTGTCTAAGCGGGAGAAAAGTCACTTATGGTCAAAGAAGGCATAGTCCTTGGCCATAAGATTTCAAAGAGCGGGATTGAGGTTGATAGAGCAAAGTTGATGTCATTGCTAATTACCTCATCCTCTCTTAATCGAATTTAGGAGTTTTTAGGTCATCTTGGTTTCTATCGTAGATTCATTCAAGATTTTTCCAAAATCGCTTGACCAATGACCCATCTTCTTGAAAAGGATGCTCCTTTTATCTTTTCACCGAGTGCATCGTCGCTTTTGAAACATTGAAGAAAAAGCTTCTGAAGCACCATTCTCGTTGCTCCGTGGGTTTACCTTTTGAACTAATGTGCGATGCAAGTGATTTTGCTATCGGGGTCTTAAGCAGCGAAGAAACAAGCATTTTTCATTCACTCACATAAGTAAGACTATGTTGACTCAAACTCATTACACCACCACGGAAAAAAGAGCTATTAGCGTGGTGTATGCATTTAGAAGTTTCGGCCGTACTTAATCTTGACCAAATGTGTGGTGTATGGATCATTCGCTCTAAAATATCTCTTTGCAAAACAAGATGCAAAGCCGAGATTGCTCCGTTGGGTTCTCCTTCAAGAATTTGATATTATCATACGTGATAAAAAGGAGAGCGAGAACACAGGCTGCGATCATCATCGATTAGAAAACCCTCACCAAGATGTTTTCGAGAAAAGGATATAAATGAAACATTTCCTCTGAGACACTCAATGCGGTTTCTTTTATTGAAACTCTTCTACCCATGGTTTCTTGACTTTGCAAATTACCATGCGGTAACTTCATCGTGAAAGGATGACAACCCAATGAAGAATAAATTCTTCAAGGATGTTAAACACTATTACGGGAGACGACCCTTTCTTATTCAAAATGCAGTGGATCAAGTCATCCGGCGGTGTGTTTATGGACAAAGCTCTTGACATTCTCAAAGCTTGTCATCTTTGGACCCAGGGCCACCATAGTCAAAACTACACCGCCAAAAGGTGTTTGATTCGGGTTCTATTATTGCAATCTATAAAGATGCCCACGATTATGTCAAAACTTGTGATGCTTTCGGCGTCATGGAAACATATCTCAAAGGAATGAAATACAAAATGCCATTCAAGTTTGTGAGATATTTGACATCGGGGTATTGATTTTATGGGGCATTTCCATCTTCTCGGTGGTAAGAGTACATACTTGTGGCATTGACTATCTGTCAAAATGGGTTGAGCAAAGCTTTACCTACAAATGATGCCCGAGTAGTTGTGAAATTTTTGAAAGCTCTTTGCGGTTGGAACTCCTCGTGCAATAATCGGTGATCGTGGTACACATTTTGTAATGACCAATTTGATCGTGTCATGCAAAAGTATGGTGTTACCACGTCATCTCACGCATACCACCCCGAACTAAGTGGGCGGTGGAAGTTTCAAATCGTGGTATTAAAAGAATACTTGAAAGGACGGTGGGTGAAAATCGTGCATCACGGTGAGATAAAGCTGGATGACGCTCTGGCTTTTGCAGCTTACAAAAACACCAATTGGGTGTACTCCATATAAGCTAGTGTCACGGAAAAGCATGTCATCTTCCGATTGAACTAGAGCCTGAGGCTTCTGGGCCCTAAAGCATGCAAACTTGATATCTGAGACGGTAGGTGATCACGGAAAAGTTCAAATGAATGAACTAAATGAACTGTGATCAAGCTTATGAAAACTCTTTGATCTATAAACAAAGACAAAGAAGATTCATGACTCAAGATCAAGAACCGCGTTTTCAACGTTGGGGATCAGTCCTTCTTTTAACTCTAGATTGAAGATTTTCTGGAAAGCTTAAGTCCTGATGCGGTCCATTTACTATCACTAAGGTTTATCCTTATGGCACCATTGAGTTATCTCGACTGATGGTCCTAATTTTAAAAGTAAATGGTCATCGATTAAAGCATTACTTTGGAAGGACATTCCCGTATGGTTGTCCGGATCTACAAACATTCCCCATGAACCAATGAATGCGGGGATCGAGTCAAGCTAATGACTCGGAATCAAAATATGCTTACACAATATGGGTTTTCACCCATGTTTCATTTTCTTATCCCTTTCTATCACTAGTTGTTGAAGTCTCCCACACATTGTATATTCTCATTCTTTCTAAAAAAAAAAAAAAAAAAAAAAAAAAAATCCTTTCTTAATAATGGCGTGTTTTCCTTTTATATGTTCTTTGTTCGGCATAACACATGGTACTTTGAATATTGAGGCAATATTCATTTCTTAGTGTGGGGAATTCTTACAATTTCATGTAATTATACCCAATTCCCGTTTTTGGCAAAAATTTTTTGGAGTAAGTGTTTTCACTTACGGACAAATGATGTCGTCCGCCATGTCTAACCATAAGGATTGGCTAATCCAGAGAACAAGCGGCTCTTGGTAAAGATATCTCAAATCCGTTTATGGCTTGATTTGCCTAAAATTGTATGGTGTTCAACTCACCATATCTTTAAACTAGTGAAAAGTTGGCTAGCCCGAAGTTTATGGCTTGTGGTAAAGCGGATTAATCCATAATTGTAATCGGCTCACCAAGATAATATTAATAATTTATCTAGAGTTGGCTAATCCGAGGAAAGTGCGGCACGGTAAAGACAAATCAAATCCGTTGACGACTTATGATTTGCTCAAAATCATTTGGTTATCATTGTACCAAGGTTACTTGTAAACAATTGGCTACTCCGAAGTAATGGCTTTTGGTAAAGAGATAAAATCCATTAAATATTCTCAAATCATTGCTAGGGACTAGCAATATCTTAGTGTGGGGGATTGATGAGTGTCTAAATACTCATCATTTTATCTTGTTAAAATGCCAAATCATCGAAAACCTTTCGAAATGCTTCAAAATGATAAAAATATCATAAACAAGTGTTTTATATGTTTTAAATGCAAAACATCAAAATCGGTGAAAAGCATTAAGTTTGCATAATTGGCGGTTTAGTCCCCAGTTTGAAAATATAAAGCAGGTCCACAGTAATTCAAAAACTTGTAAAATATCATTTGGTCCTTGAGATTCAAAGTTGTCAAAACAAACCCTTTAAAGTTCAAAATCACAAAATGACAACTTTGGTCACACGAACTTTGAAAATTGTCAAAATAGTCCTTGGTTAATTTAAAAAGTGAAAATTATCAAGTTTTAACCTTGTTCTATTATAAATGACAAAATGGTCCTTATGATAAACTTTTTGAGAATTTACAATATTGGTCCTCGAGTTCTAAACTTGTGGTTTTAGTCCTGGTTTGTAAAATGGAAAATTTCAACTATGGTCCTTGTTCTATTATCACTTGAGGTTTTAGTCCTTATGAGAGCTTGGGAAAATGTTCAAGTCCGGTCCTTCATCTTTGGCTAAATTGCATGATTAGTCCTTGTTGTTAGTTTCTATACCAACGGACCTATATAATAACTAAGCAAATCCAGTCCACACTTTGTTAATATTTAAAAAAGCGAGAAGGCATCTGGCTCCATCTCCTTCCGCTGTTTCACCAATACTAGTGGTATTTTACCGATTTCCAATCCATTTCTTCGAACACCTTTCCACCTCTTCCTTCCACTCCACACAAATCCAACTCAATGTCTGACCAACTCTTTGAAAAATGGCGCCAAAATCGCCATGTGGCATATCGACTATCACGGCTTAATTCAATGGTCAAGATGTGGTGGGATACTTCCAGTGTCGACAAGATGAAATGAAGTCAATAAATATCAAGGATTGTGCAATGTAATATAGTATCGAGGTAATTTTTTAGTTTATGTCGTTTAAACTTATTTTTAAATTCGATTATGCTTTAGTCTTTAAACTCATATTTCAAGTTTGTATTGTATAACAAAGCTTTTGTGAAACCTCAATTTCAAATTTAGGTCCTATTTCGGTTTATGCAAATTGTCCTTATTCAAAATTTCAGGAATGATTGTATGTTGTTAAGAAGTTGTTAGTAGGGACTTATAAGATCACATAAGCTCGGAAAGCTTATGCAAGCTTTTAACCTTAAAACTACATTTAGTTTAAAAAGCAAAAATACCAAAAATACAAATAAATTGGTGAAAATTGAAATTGATGATGAAAGTGATCAAGAGCGGATGCAAGTTTGATTTGGATGGAAATGGGTTAGAGAACACATGGAGGTTCTATAGGAAGTTATTCTGATCCTAATTCTCGGTTCTCAAGTTGCAATCATCATGTAAGCCCTTTTAAGTCACTTTATTTCTTGTACAAGTGTTTATAAGTTTGAATCTCTGTGTTATTATTCTTTAGTCATAGTTAAGTGAATTTAAGCAATAAAACTAGTAGCTTGTTCTTTGGAATTCTTAGTTACCTTTAAATCTCATCTCCACAGTTAAAAGAGCATACTTGGTATTTTTAGGTCTTATGTTGTTATATTTGTCATTACATGTTTCTTTAATCTTGTTTAGTAATAATATGAAGTCGTAATCATGCATGGTCTTAAGTTGTATTTCTCTTTGAAAAGTTCCATCTGATCCTATTAAGGATATTTGGTTTCTCATTCATGTTAAAGGTTGTGCGATCTTGTGTTCTTGGTTGTTATCGGTCTCATTAGGTCTAAATCTCGGATAACCAAAGAAAACTAGTTCTCATTTGTGAAAAGTCAAAATCACTTGTAATCTCATCTTACCTTATAAGCATTGAGATTTAAAGTGTGAAACTCATCTTAGCAGTTCATAACTTGTTACTTTAGCTTTATACATCCTTATAAGCAACTTAACATAATCGGTGGTAGCATTGATTCAAAACTCACAAAAGTCAACTGTTTAGTTTTCAATAAAAGTCAAATTCGATGTTAGTCGATTTAGAATGAAATAGAATAATCTATATAGGACTTAATATTGAGTTTTATGATTTGAGCTTTGGAATATAAAAATATGTCTGCTCATCTCTATCCTAGTGTATTTTATATTTTCTCAATAGCTTATTTACTAGCAACTTTTAGCTTATTTCAAGTGCCATTTTCAAAAAGTGCCGCACCAAGGAATTTGTGTTAGCGCTCTTTTCATGGGCATGAGAGCTCAATTGTTGGTCAAAACTTGTGATATTTGGTTCTTTGGAAAGCCAATCAAGCCTTCTAGAGGTCCCAAGTTTACATTTTCATTTTCTAGCTTGTTTACCTAGCACGCAAGAGCTTATAAGTTTGTCCATAAAACTCGGCATTCAGGTTTTACTCGATAATTCTCAGTTTGTATAAGCTTCTCAAAGCTCATTATAGCTTGTTTGGCCATCATCTTTGGTTTATAGGTAGTCAACCAGGTCTTTTCCAAGTTCCAATCATTTCTTTTCAATTTTAGCTTATTTTGTGATCGTGCTATAGCTTAAAGTAGTATACCAATTTACATTTTGCTTATTCAAGTCAAAACCTCAAATGTTTAAAGCTTGTAATCGGAGGTCATGGTTTGTTGTTTTTGGTTGAAATAGAGTCATTTAGCTTAATATAGCTTACGTGTAGGTTTGGTAGTCTTTGGTCAACAATTGGCTTTTCAAGTGCTTATTTATAAGCGATCATAGCTATGATTGCTAATTTCTCCAAACAAGACCATGTTTTCTATTTTCATAGATTCACATATTAAAATAGACTTTTCCTGAATTTTCATAATTTTTATAACTGTTTGCTATTTTCTTAATTAAAAGCAGTTTTAAATATTTAAATAGCTTTTAATACAAATAAATTATAAAAAGTCAAAAAAATGATTTTCAATTTTCTTAGGTTAAGATAAATATAAAAGTAATAAAAGTATTTTCCATAATTTTCTTAGTTTAAAAGTATTTTTAGCATTTTATTAGTTTTAAATAGTTTTAAATTAATAATAAATACATAATAAGTCTTAAAAATATATTTTTAGTTTTAAAATAAGTTTTATCATATTTTAAATTTTTCCAAGTTATAATTTCATTTTCTAGGTTAATTTTGTATTTTCTTGTATTTTAGTGCATTTTAAATACTTAATAAATAGTTTTAATTAATAATAAATAAATAAATAGTTGTAAAAAATTTTCTTTTTCTAATAATTTTCTTTTATTATTAGGATTGTTAAAATATCATTTTCATATTTGTAGCTCTTTATTTCTTTAAAACTTTTTATTTTATGCGTAGGCGTAATTTTAATTTGAGCGTAAGTTTTAAGTTTTAGGTTTTAACGTTCATCGCCTTTAAAAATAGTGATAGCGTTTATTTAATAGATTTTATCTTTTAATCTTTTAATTTGCATTTAAGTCATTTGTTATTTGTTAATCTTTTCTTTTAGTATAATTTTCCATGAAAACCCTACTGATTGCTATCCTTAGTGATCATTCTATCATCGAAGTTGTTTTAAACACCAATTCATCCTCCGTGGGACTTAACGACCGAGAATTCCTATATTCCTCGATCTAAATTGTATTTGTGTTTAAAATGTTTTAAGTCTATTTGACTTGGTATTGATCGGTGTTGTTGACTTCATTTGCGATGTCGATCCGGCATGGTGAATGAATGTTTGGTTGTATGGGGTGAGGCGGTTCTTAGTATCGTAGAGACTTTCCCAAGGCTCGATACCACTTGTTAGAAACAAAGACCTTGATAGATCTTAAGCACTCGGGGATCGTTAGCTTTGCCTATGTAATCACAAGCAAACTAATAGAAGATCTCTACAACTTGGTATTGTAGCGGAAAATAAATACAAGTTATAGTAACTAAGAACACTTGATCCTCTATGGATCTTTTATTATAGAAACTCTATGTTTGGGATAGAATACAAGACTTGAGAAACTTGAGAAAAACTTATCTATTACAAGATAATATGGTTTCTTATATAGCAAGAAACCCAATAAGCGTTGACATTTTACGCTTCTACTTACTAAACTAGACTAAGCATGCAACTAGACAAGCATGCAACTAATCATTTGTTTTGTTAATCATCGTGTTTATTAAGGTAAGCTCTACATAATCTGGTAACCTATACATACGGTGACTTTTACTCTAAAGTGAACTTATCTCTCCTACGTGGTTCCCACTTCGTGACAACACCTTATGCCTTTATCTCTTCTGGAAGTATAACTTCTGACATCATTCTTCTTCACGAGAATCTCTTCGACTAAAGCTTGGAGAATCGGTAGCTTGTGCTCGATGGAGTACCTTAATTCCCAACGAGAAAATATTTAAGAGCTTAATGGTGTGAATAAACCACAAACTCTTGTTGAATCAAATAATGCTCCCACTTCTTCATTGCTTGAAGAACCGAATATAACACTTGTTCATAAGTAGACCACTTTTGATGAGCTTCATTTAGCTTGTCACTATGAAACAACATGCCTACATTCTAAGTAAATAAGCATTGATTACGGTTCCACATGTGTCACATTCTAGTTCAAAACCTTTATCAAAATTAGGAGAGAAAGTAATGTGCGGTTGTCAACCTTTCTTTAATCAAATTGAATCTTTCTTCCGCCTCCTTAGTCACTTGAATGGACCTTTCTTGAACAATTTGTGATTGGCGCTACAATGCTACTAAAATTACGAGCGAACCTCCTATAGAGTTGTCAATCCATAAAGCTCACGAACTTGATCAAAGTCTTTGGTGGCCAATCCCCATTGCCTTAACCTTGTCATCATCCACATGATACCTTATGAACTAGTAATATACCCAAGAAAAAGCTTTCTAGTAAGAAAAGTACATTTCTTTAAGTTTTCATACAAGTTGTTTCCGAAAGCCATCAAAGCGGTTCGTAGACGATCTAAGTACTCTTCCTGCTTCTACTTTAAATTAAGATATCATAAAAATAAAACACAAAAACATACCCATAAATGGCCCAAGAACTTGAGTCATCAAACACATAAAAGTACTTGGTGCATTAGACAACCTAAATGGCATGATAAGCCATTCATACAACCGTCCTTCGTCTTGAAATCGGTTTTCCAACCATCACCCAATTTCTGAATTTGATGATAACCACTCCCCAAATAAATCTTGGAAAAAATTAGCACACGAAAGTTTATCTAACAAATTATCAAGACTTGTAATAGGAAACTATACCTGCGATCTTATTGATGGTGACTATCCTGAAACATCCTCGACTCCCATCCTTCTTTGGTGTAAGAAGGAAAAACGATACATACTAATGCTTTCTTGATTGTGACCATTTTCCAACAACTCTTACCTTCTCACACAATATCTCGATTCTTTAGGACTCATCCAACAATGAGGAAGATTAGGTAAGCTTCCGCAACTAGATCAATTTGATGTTGAATATTCCTCAAAGGTGGTAAGAAAATTTGGAGTATCATCCATAAAAACCTTGTTAAACTCTTCATACAGCTAAACAACTTCCTTCATTCCATTTGCAACCCTTTAATAATCATAAGAAATTCCGTCTCCTTTCGGTTTGAAATTCCTTTGATGAAGTAACTAAAGTCACCAACATCCTTTCCAACTTCTTCTCGAGAGAAGAGACAACTTAGGGTAACATAGCAATATTCTTTCCACTCTTAAATAAATACATATTAGATTTACCTCGTGTGTTGCATCCACATCGTCTTGCCATGGTTTACGGGAATATGTGATATGCTTCCATATCCACCACATCACAAGTAACCAATTCATTGTAATACTTCCTAATAGTGAGAGGAATCTTACAAATTTGGTCCTTTTACTGATCCTTCTTAATCCAACCGGTTTGATAGGGGTTAGAATGAGGCTCAGTTGGTAACAAAAGCTTTAACCAAGGCCCTAAGAAACCAAATTTTGCAACTTCTTCCGTCAATAATAATAAAACAAACATTCTCCTTAACTAAGCATTTAGTATGAAAATGAACACTTAGTACATTAGATTACATAAGATACTTATTCCTTCTCCTTCCAAAACCTATGTATATTCCAAACCCTCTTCTTTGTGAATTGCCTCATCTACATAAAATCGCTATTCATCCTCATGCTCCGTATAATAAGTACTCCTTTGTGGGCATACATTAGACCTATGAACCTATAATACACACCTAAAGCACTTGGAACCCGTAGGTTTAGAATAAGGATTTGAAGTCGGTGGTTGAATATCCTTGCTTCTCTCTACTTCCACTAGCCTTTGAACTTGAGGTGGTAGGAGTAGGAAGTGTTATTTGGATTGGTTGGGTTTACCCTTGATTAGCTAAAGTAGTTGAGCTTTTTCTAGTTGAGCGACTATACAATTACAAATTTAGTAGCCAACCTCTCGCGCCAGGCGAGTTTTGAGCTTGTCCACGGACCAAATGAATATCAATCTCAATTTGTCTTGAATTGATTGGTCCAATCCATTTATGTATCTAGCGGTTTGTTCTTCAATTTCCTCAAATTACAACGAGCTTGTAATCTTAAGATTTGACACTGCATATTCGACCACGGTTCTCCTACCTTAAACCCAATTTGTTAGGATTTAGTAAATCACGGTTATTAAAGTGTCGGTCACCTCAAGTATATGTAATCGTTAAGCTCGTAGTCGTAGTTATTTATTAGTTAAGTTGTATTTAGTTAAGTAATACTGGAGGACGGAAGGGTCTTTACCCAATGTATGCGATCCGGCCGTAGGTGGCGATTTGTGTAACTATAAATACTCTCTACCTCCCAGGGTAGAGTTGGAGCTCATAATAATACTTTCATTCTCTCACTAAAGTTCCCAACCTCTAACTCTTTCTCTCTAAACCTTAAGTTAGGCCTACTTGTGATCATGTTTTGATGTGTATGAAATCAATATGTTACAAATGGTATCAAGAGCCATGGTTTGATCATCTCTCTACTTATCCTTGGTTTCTAGTGGTTTATATGGTTTTGAGTTTGAAAAAGTTTAGTGGTTTTGCATCATTGGATCAATTCTTGTGTAAAGTTTGAATTTTGAGTGTACTTTTGTGTTTAGAATCATTGTAAGTGCTTGGGTTTGGATTTGAAAAGCTTGAATCAACATGGTTGAGCTTGTTTGGATTGAAAAGTGTGTTTAGAAGTTTTTCAAGGTAGCGACTTGAGTCTCGTTGTGAATTTCTTAATAGCGACTTGCTTGATAATTTCTAGCGAGTTGTAGTGTTAGTCGTGGCGACTTGAGCTTAGCGACTTGTCTATTTAGATAAGCCGACAAGCAGTACAAGTTAGTGGATTCTCCCTACTGACTAGCGACTTGGTGGGGTTAGCGACTTGCTTTCATTATTTCTAGCGACTTGTACTTATTGTTCTCGACTTGGTGCTAGCGACTTGGTTCAAGGATTATAGCGACTTGGTTAATACTTGTTTCTAATACGGGTTTCTCTTGATTTAGTAAAATCACGTGAAAGAATCTATTTCCAGTTTAATCATAGAGTTATAAAATCCGTGAAATGTAAACATGTCTACCAACGTGCCTACAATCATTTCTCTTGTGGCGGGGCGTTGCGGTGGTTCGGATACTGATCCACCCATGCTTGCCAGAACTTACTCGACTCTTGGGCTCAGATCAGTTATCTTGTCTTGGAAAGGAAAATGGGGTCAACATTCTCAAATCCATTGATGAAGGACCTTATCGATTGAGACTACAAGAGACATAATTGATACGAGATGGAACCATGATCTTTGGATTGGGCAGAACAAGGCGTATGATGAGCTCGATGATAAGGAGAAAAGAGATTCGATGCTAATATCGGGCTTCAAACATTATACTTCAAGGTCTTCCAAAAGATATCTACAAGCATCAATCACAACACCGAAGCCAAGGCATTTGGGATAATGTCAAGATGCTTCTCTTGGGTTACGAATTAACTAAGGAGGCAGAGAATCACGGTGTATGATGAATTTGAGCACTTCAAGATGAAACGAGGAAGAGAGTATCTATGAATATTCGTGAGATTTCACAAACTTGTGAATGATATGAGAATATCAAAATGACTATGCAAATATTGACTAAACTCAAAGTTTGTGAACAACATGAATCCCGAATGGTACAAGTTTGTCACCTCTGTGAAGCTAACCAAGGTTGAAGAACAACAACTATGAGCAATTGTATGCCTTTCTTCTTTAGAATGAGAGACATGCTATGTTTGAATGAAGGATTCTTGAGCAGTTCAAATCTAAGCGAGGAGAAACTAGTTGATCAAATGACTCTACAACTTTTACACCAATGTTGGAATTACCACCAAAGCTTCTCAAGTCATACCCATGGGTAATGGTAATTACAAGCTCATCCTCGATCCAACATATAAGCCTCGACCCAAACACATTCATGGAAAATTCATCAATCAGCGTCTCTGGTTAGTCAAAACATGAACTCTCTTACCACCAACAATAACCTCGAGCGAGCATCCAATCCACACAATCAAGCTCTTGTCGGAGATGGGAAGGTTATGGTGCAACAGTTCAAGAAAGGTAGTATGAGCAGGGAAGAGGTGGAGTTGGTAGAGGATATGTGGCAAATCATAATCGTGGAAGGAATCCAAATCAAGGAAAAGCAAAGCGATCAAATGCTACAACTGTGGTGGTGAGGAGATATTGCGAAGCGCATCTCCAAAACGTCCACGAATCGAGCTACTTGAGAGACAAGATCTTTGTTTGTGCAAGCTCGGGATAATGGGCGACTTTGGATGAAGAGGAGTTGTTTTTCTTCTTGAGGAAATGCCAAAACATGATGCGATGTTGATGAACAACCAACTTAGGAAATAGGTCACAATCATCAAAATGCCTTTCAAGGCTGTGATGCATTTGACTCACGATGTCGATGATGAACCTCTGCTCAAATAATCTTCATGGCTAGCATCTCACCTATGGTCTCTCCAAAGGTATCTTCACCACAACAGTGGTCCATCCAAAGATTCAATCATTTCAGTATTAAAACTATATGATGAAGTTGATGAGCAAAGATGCATAATAAAGTACAATCTCTTGAAACTTATGAATCGGATATTGATGATGAGGGTAATGCAATATTGTCCCATATGAAAATATGTGAAGCAAAGTGAAAGTGAGAGTGTACCAAGTAATGCATCTTCATGATCAATGATGACTATGTTTTGATGAATACCTTTGCTTGTGCCCCCGATGATTCATTATCTGAACAGATGCTTATAAAGAACAAGTTGGTATTTATGAACAACGTGCTAAGTTTGAGTTAACTACCCGTGGCGAAATGGATGACCAAATGCGTACAATTATTAGAAAAAGTAATTTTAGAAGAAGTGTTAAAACAAGAGTTAAACTCCTTACAAGAAAAGCTTTCTAAAGCATTAAGCAAAAGCAAGAGCGCAAGATAAAGTTAAAGTGCTTAAACAAGAATTCGGTGCTAAGGAATCAAAACTTTTGAATGATTTTTCTAATCTAAAACTTTGAAAAACAAGCTTGAAAATAAATTATGCGTACAAGGAATACCATTGATTGCTCACATGATCACTAAGCATAGAGTTCTCGTGATAAGCATAGTATTCCCATTGTAGAAACCTAATCACGAGTATGGTAAGATAGCAAAAGTGCTCAATGTGATCTATGATGGTAATGAAATCCTTAAGCCTGGCGAGAAACCTAGTTGCGGCTGAGTGCAAGGAAGAGGATAGAAAACTAGATGATGCATCTAGAGAGAAATGGATAAGAAGCTTATTGATCTGCGTGTAAAAGAATAACATAACTATCAAACCCCACGCGATTACACTAAGGAAAATTGGATCTCCCACGAACATGTTTAAGCCTCAAACTCAATTAACCCCATAACGAGATCTTTTGGAAGAAAGATATGGATAAGCTAAAAGTTAATGTACTTGTTGAAACAAACACTCCTTAGGAAAATGCTGCGACTCTGTGTATCCTCCAATACACCAATGCATCTAGTTCCTAGATCGATTGCCACTAATAGCAAAACCTTAATCACTGTATGTTGTTTATCAACTATTTGTTGATTGAGAAGACATATGAAGAAATCACACCTACAAGGATAGCGGGGTGAAAGGGTTTTGAACAAACTAAAGAATGTTATGTTGAACTACGGACCTTGATAGATCTTAAGCACTCGGAGATCGTTAGTGTTGCCTATGTAATCACAAGCAAACTAATGGAAGATCTCTACAACTCGTATTAGTAGAAAGTAAATACAAGTTATATTAACTAAGAACTCTTTGATCCTCTATGGATCTTTTATTATAGAAACTCTATGTTTGAATGTTATACAAGACTTGAAATACTTGAGAAAAGCTTATCTATTCGGACTAACATGGTTTCTTATAGGCAAGAAACCTAATGAGCGTTGACAATGCAACTACTAAACTAGACCAAGCATGCTTCTAGACAAGCATGCAACTAATCATATTGTTTTGTTAATCATATTGTTTATTACGATAAGTCTACATGTCTGGCGCCACCTATACATACGGCGTGACTTTTACTCTATCTTGAGCTTATCTCTCTCATTGGATTCACACTTTCGTGACAACCGCGATATCCTTTATCCCATATGGTATAACCCGGCGAAAACCATTCTTCTTGGCGAGAATCCATTGGCGGATGCTTGGCAGAATCGGTAGCTTACCTTAATTCCCAATCCTCCCCTAAACCGGAATTTGACTAGGTTAAGTTCCGGTTTCTTGATAGATTGATAATCTTGTTGAGGATTGTACCATTTTCCTTGATGATTGTACCATTATCTTGAGCTATGAGTGGCGGGATCTTGAGGATCGGCAACAAGGATTCGAGAAGAAGAACATCTGTATGATGGTGAGCGTGAAACATCGGATCTTTGCGGACATATGACATCATGTACATCAAAATATAAGTTCAATACTATTCTCATCACTTCCGGTGTGTTAACTCTGTGAGAGGTGAATCATTGAAACTAATGGATTTGATGTCTCTTAATAGCCATTACTCTTGGAGTAGCCACATGTTTGGGTTCGAAAACTATGGTACATTGATAACCATCGATTTATTGGCAAACCGGCAACCATATAAGCGGTTGTCTTGTCTTTACACAGCCGCTTTCGGACTAGTCAATTCTTAGAATTGGTGAATTGAGCACCAAATATGGATTCGATTGCCTTTACCACACCATATACATGGGCTAGCCAATTATTGGATTCCAAGAGGAATAGATCATGGTGAATTGATTACCATACAACCCTGTGATTAGCATGGGTGGTTGCGAGACCCTATGATTTTGAGCAAACCATTACGGTATCAACGATTTGATGTGTCTTTACAAAGCGTACCCTTTGGACTAGTCAACTCTTTGACATACACAAGGTACATCCGTTGAGTTAAAGACCATCGAAATTGGACAACAAACAAACTGCATAAAGGTTAGTTTTTTTTTTTGTTTTTTTTTTTTTTTTTTTAAGAAAATTTATAAAAGCGAAAAGCTTAATAATAAGATGAAAAGGAAAATTAAAACCTAATTTTTATTAAATAAACGCTATCACTATTTTTAAAATGATGTTTTTGTGAGTTTTCTTTTATGAAAGTCTTTACTTCTAAAAAAATTTAGACAAAATAGATAAATAACATAAATAATGCAAACTAAAATGAACAAAACAAGGTAGTGCGAGAGAGTACCAAGTGTCTGATTTGGATGAGGAAGAGGCCTATTGCGGTTGTTGGAGTTGAGTTTTGATCAATCCCACCGTGTTAAGCGGTGTCTTTCATTTCCCACAGGGATCGGAGGAATTTCAATTTCGACTCGACATCGTTTCCATAAGTCTTTTAGGCAAAGGATACTTTCTTCGAGAAAACATGCAGACGGTGATTCCACTAGTTTCAAGTACATGCACATGAGGGTGGATAGAATCTCCAGGATGCTTCCACCGATGTGAGTTTTCCCAAATGGAAGATGCTTTGCTATTGGGAATGTGGGAGTTTAACAGGACTTGAAGATCTCGGTAAGAACATCCCGAACCTTGTGGTTCCTTGTTGCAATAATGGGTGGTAACTTGGTGAGCAGGAGAAAGTAAGTGCCGCCTGTCTGCAAGTGTAGAATTTCCTTGAAAGGTGAATTCCATTGAAGTGGAGTCCTTGAAGAAGAACATTCATCGATCATCCTTTAATTTCAGGGCTATCACCTCATCTGAATTTCCATCGGAAAATCGGCAGAACCTTCTATAATGAAAGTTGAGTCATCGCTTCAAGATCCAAAGGAGATCTTTTGGCCATACTCTTCTTCCTCCTCGGTGATAAATTTCCTATAAGGGCGCTTTCATCTTGAACATTTGTGGTAGGACTTGTAGAGGTAGAAGAAGACTTAGTTGGATCACGAAGTGCATTCATCTGTGGAGCATCTGCAAGAAATGTGAAATAAGGCTAGAAAAATAAGATTAAGACTTGGAAAAGTCTAAAATATCAAAATAGACTTTTCAAAACTATTTTGGTATTTTGTGACTATTTATCTATTTTCTAGGAATTTTAAACTATTAAAACTAATTAAATTACTAAAATTACCAAATGAACTATGAAAAATATGGAAAATTACTTTTTCACTTTTTATATTTATCTAAGCCTAAGAAAATGAAAACTTATTTTTTTGAACCTTTTCGAATTTTTGTATTAAATCCTATTTAAAAAGTACTAAAAGTGATTTAAATTAAAAAATAGCAAATAAGCTTAGAAAAATCTGAAAATTTCGGAAAACTCTAAAATAATGATAAGAAGCTAGGAAAATTGGAAAACAGTAGGCTATGTGGAAGAAAATGAATCTTTTGAATCAAGTGCTTATTCAAATAAGCACTTGATAAGCAAATGAGCAAATTAGGCTACCAACCGAGAATGTAAACTATGGAGTACTAAAAGTGATCAAATTAAACAGAAATCAACAAGCTACAACAACAGATTAACAAGATAAAAGCATTTGAAGCTTATGAGATTAAGCTATAAACAGAAAATGGTATCTACTTGCAGACCAAGAATAAGCACTTAATTAAGCTGCAAACTAAAAACCAATGATTAAGTCCTAAACTAGACCTAAACAACTACTGATAACCAAAAGACCAGATGTTAACAAGCTAGGATGAGCTCTGTGCAAGCCTGGATGAAACTGAGAAAACCACTCAGTATTAACTGAGTTGGTGCAGGGCACCAGAGGCCTGTTTGGAGCTTATGCACAAGCTCAACCAGAGGGCTAAAGCCAAAAGCAGTTATAAGGTCTTAAAGACAACCAAGGGGACTACTTGTAGACCAAAATCGTGGCCTCAAAAGCTTTAATGAATCTCATGGATCACCGCAAAATCTGCATAAATCCACTTTTACACCATTTGACTTTTAAATAGATGCACAGCTTGACTATCTTGAGATTTGGATGGAATTTAAGGATTGATTATGATGTATTTTGATGAAATGAAGCTATTACAACCTTTGTTTATGACTTTTAAACACAATTCAAGCTTTTGATTTTCCAAAAATCTCAACAGCTAATCTTGTTGAGATTGTTTAATGCGGATTTTGACTTTGCAAGTAAACAGGCACAAAATAAGATAGGTATGAACTTAAGTGAGCTAAACAAACATGTTGCAATAAAATTTACCCACCGCATGCCCTAGAACACGCTTAACAATCCAAAACCAAACACCTCTATCTTATACTGTTATGCCAAGTTATTGAGATAGCAATCGATTACACCGAGATTAATGATCAAACTAAGTTCTAATATCTTAAATACAACTTAAAGAACGAGATAGAAACCGATTATAGCTACAAGTTCGAGATAATGCAAAGAAATTTAAAATTCCACTTACAAGGGTCCAAACCACAATGGTTAGTAATCTGAAACAATGGACCACTAACCTAACCAAACCCCTAACCTAGCTTAATATCAACCCACATCCATAGCTGCATCAACCATTGACCAAGTCTGCATCATTTTGACCTGTTTGACTTTCTTTGACCAATGTCCAAATATACTTAAAACTAGAATTTAAGCTTGTAAAAAGCTATTATAAACTTGTATAAGCTTATAAGAACTGAGAGATGAGCTGTTTGAGGCTTGTAAACAAGATTTATACTTGGAAATTTGCAACAGTGGACATAAATGAGAGATGTAACAACAAACTGAAATTTGATACTTGAATTGAGTTTTAATACACTTAAATACTTTAAGTTAACACACTTTAACAAAAGATTACAAGTTGGATACTAAACTAAAGCTTTTAGATAAAAAACGACTTTGATAAAAATTTAAAAACTAGAAGACTACTCTTCTTGCATCCAAATGCTCCTTTTATAATCCAATGCTCTTTTCTCACTCTCCGACATTTCCCAACAATCTAAGCCATTGGATTAGCTCAAACCGATCTCAACCATTCAAAACGCTTTTACGCCGCCAAATCTTCTTATAAGCCGATTGGGGTTGATATGGTGGGTAAGGGTGCATTAATTGCTTCTTGGAAGCTTCGAGGGGGGGGGGACATGGTGAAGTGATTGGGTGAGTTGGTGGAGAAATGGTGGCCGGATATGGTGGTAGCGAGACAAGTGGAGGAAAACGGGAAAGGGATGGTGGTTTGGTGGTCTTTGACCGATATTATAAAAGGGGGTTCAATTTGTATTATGACAGGTACAAGGTCGGCGGTCGATATAGGATAAAAGGCTTAAATGACAAGGGACCATGGTTGTAACTTCTCAAAATGCAAGGACTATGACGCCATTTTATAAAAGATGTTCCAAGGACTGAAAATGACACTTTCAAAAAGTATAAGGACTAGACTTGCCAATTTCAAAATTCCAGGGGCCAATCTTGCCAAATTTTAAACTTGAAGGACCATTTTGTAAATTTCTCAAACTTTGTATATTTTTCACCAAAGGATTTATTTTGACAACTTTTGATTTTAAAAGGACCTTTGAGACTTTTGCTTTTGAAATTATGGCTCGTGGACTATTTTTGACAATTTATGAAACTTGGGGACTAAAGCGCCAATGTTGCAAACTTGATACATTTTTCATCCGATTTTGATATTTTTGAATTTAAAACACATAAAACAACGATTTGTGATATTTTGATCATTTTGATGTGTTTACGAGTGTTTTCGAGATGATTTTGCAGTTTATTTTGCAGAAAAAATGATGAGTATTTACACACTCATCACTCTCCCACGATGGATTCACACTTTCAAAGACAACACGATATCTGCTTTATCCCTTGTGAAGTATAACTTCTAGAAACCATTCTTCTTGAGTAATCCATTCTGCGAGATGCTTGGCAGAATCAAGAGCTTACCTTAATTCCCAACATGTTATTTAAGCGAGGTCATGCCTTTCTTTAAACAATTAAAAGGTCAATTTGAGAATCTTCAAATGGAATAAGTTCGATATTAAAGAAATGGAAAAGGAATTTGATGCTATGATAGTTGAGGTCAATGATTATGAATGTGAACTCAAATATAATGAAGTTGAAAAGAAGAACTTGCATATCTTAAATGAGAATTTGATTTCGAGTCAGGTTGCTCAAGATGTGTTTTATATTGTTACTAAGCACTCTATTATCGCTTCTCGATTTCATGAATTATCTATTGCATTAAAAGTTTCCATGATCGTGCCATTGAGCTTGAAAACAAAAGCTCATAACTAAATGAGAAAATTGATCGGGATGATCACGATAACTTGGTAAAACATCTTTCTAAACTAGAAGTTGAACATTTTGATTTGCAACTAAAATATCAACATCTTAAAGAAAATGTCAAAACCTCAAATATCAAGACATCCTCAAATGTTCTAGAGTTTGATGCGCTTTTCGAGATAAACAAAGCGTGATGAGCGATTCAAGCTCATTGTAACACGATCGAGAAAATTGAAAGCCCAAATTTCACAATTAAAAGGTGAAAAGAACAATGTGGTGGCTCCCAGTTCCTCCTCTTTAGATTCTCAAGATTCTCGGACTTTTCATCTTCAAAACTTGGTTAATGTTTTACAAAAGGAAAATGAGGGTTTTCTTGAAGAAAATGAAAAAGTTAAACGGCACTTTAAAGAGTTATATGATTCAATTAAAGTCACTCGTAACAAGAACAACGAAAAATTAACGTCTTTATAAAAGGAAATTGAGAATCGAGGAGACATGAAAAGGGAAGCGCCACTTGTCTTTAATGAGAATGTTGCATCAAGGTCATCCTCGATCGCAAATATATGTATGATTAAATACATTCTTCCTCATCTTAGGAATAATGAACTTGTGTTTCATAACTATTTTTCTCACCTTAAGGATAGTCTAGAATGTCTCCGTGAGATTGTGGAAGAGGATTTCATAAATAAGCCTCTTGATAGAGAAATTAGGTTTGCGTGCATTCAAGCCAAACGATCTCGTGGAGCCGCTAGAATGTTTAATAGCAACATGTCCTAAATCCTTAGGTGCGAAAGGTAAAGTGTGATGCCTTGTTCTATGCCTAGTGCCAAGCATACAAACCATTCTATGCCCAGATTAAGAAAGTGAACTCTAATGTGCCTTCAGTAGTTCGGATCCCCGCACGCCTAGTTCAGGAATGCAAAAAGTAGATCAACCAACTAATGTTCCCATAATTCCTTCTACACGAGTAATCGTGACATAAACTCAAGCGGGTCAAAGCCTCCGAGGCAATACCAAGCAAGATAGGACCTCATGAAGCTAGGAATGTGCATTGGAAGAGAGTAGCGAGCATCACCCTAGGAATATTAAGTTTGAATTGAATAAAACGAATTGTGTTGATTCTAGTATTAGCTATAAGCGCATCTGTAATTAATTCGAACTCGCTACTATCCGCAAACCATGTAATGATGATCGCTTGATTTCACATTAATCATGAATGGTGTGAATGATTTGTCTAATCTTTCACAAATGCCCGATTAAAGCTGTAATGTTAAAAATCAAGCTAAGAAGGCTAAAAGGCAAAAGAAAAGAAAGTTAGAAAACAAAGGAAACCCAGGAAGCGGAATTTAGTAATATAGGTTATCAATGGATACCCATCGGCCGAAGATTAATGAGTTGTGCCCTAAATTTGCTAAGTCAATGCCCACTAGAAAATGGATGCCCACCGTAGAACTATTCTCTAAGAAGTGAACATACTTTGAATAGGTCAAATCACGGACACTAGCACTGCATCTATTTACGATGATTCCATAATTTCTACTTGATGTGGGTGTTCTAATCACTTTCGTTACTAACCAAATGGAACCCATTCTTGCATGGGGATCCCAATTATCCGATTATCCATTCTTGTTTGTGTTCAACTACGGATAGTTCAAATCGTCTACGTGGTACCGGACTCAGTTGTTCCAAGCATATACATCGAGACCGCTCACGGCTCATGAACTTTGTGAGTAAATTCATCGGGATCCTATATTCGGAATGATCATTTCAAAGGCAATTATGGGTTATGGAGACTATGTTGTAGGAGATAGTGTGATTTCCGGTATATTATGTTGAAGGTCTTGGACATAATCTATTTTCGTTGGACAATTTTGTGACTCGACTTAGAAGTGGCCTTCGTAAAACATACTTGCTTTGATAGAGAACTTGATGGGGTGGAAATTCTCGGAGGAACTCGTGGTTCAAACCTATACACCATCTCTATCGAAGACATGATGAAATCTTCACCCATCCGCCTCTTGTCAAAGGCTTCTAAAACTAAGTCATGGCTATGGCAATCACGCCGTCTCAAGCACTTGAACTTTGGTTCCATAAAAATATTTCGAGAAAGGACTTAGTAAGAGGACTACCTAGACTTAAGTATGAAAAGGATCATCTTTGTTCAGCATGTCAATTGGGAAAAAGCAAGAAGTATGCCCATAAAACCAAACCTACAAATTCAGTTATGGAAGTTCTATTGACTATTCACATGGATTTATGTGGACCTATGAGAGTGAGACTATTAATGGGAAGAGATATGTGTTAGTTGTGGTTGATGACTACTCCGATTCACTTGGGTTAAGTTTTTGAGAACAAAGGATGAAACTCAGGATGTCATCATTAAACTTATTAAACAACTGCAGTCCGACTTAACAAAATGGTTAGAATCGTCCGAACTAACAATGGAACCGAGTTTGTTAATAAATAACTCAATGAATTTTATGAAAGTGTTGGAATGGGTCCTCAAAGAAGTGTTCCACGAACTCCTCAATGTAGCGGTGTAGTTGAAAGACAAATCGAACTCTTGTGGAAGCCGCAAGAACAATGCCGATGACTCAAAGGTTCCATTGTTTCTATGGCTTCGAAGTTATTTTTGCATGCTACACTCAAATCGATCTCTAATTCACACATCTCATGAAAAGACTCCGTATGAACTTGTCCACATTCAAAACCCGATCTATCATACCTTCGTGTGTTTGGTGCTTTATGTTACCCAACTAATGACGGTCAAGATTTAGGTAAACTAAAAGCTAAAGCGGACATTGGAGTATTTGTAGGATATGCACCAAATGTAAAAGGATACCGAATCTACAACAAGAGAACCCGAAATATCATGGAAACAATTCACTTTATCGTTCGATGAGTGACGGTCAAATGGCTCCAAGACAATCCAGTTCCGGACCAGATTTCAACCTTCATCAAGTAGTCCTATCAGCCTACCCTTGTTTCTAATCCCTCACCAAAGAACTCCTTATGTACCTCCTTGAAGATGATTTGATGAAATTATTTGATCCAATGTTTGATGAACACTATGAGCCAAGTGCTAATGATATGTCTATTACACCAACAGAGCTGCTTATATCCCCCGCCGTGAAGTTAACCTTGGTTTCAATGTCATTAAGTCAAGAAGCTCTAGCTGCCGATCACTCTGCCTCATCAACAAATCATCAATCATCAGTGTACATCATGGAATTGTTTCGCACCCATGATGAAGTTAATCCCTTTGCTACTCCCGAAGATGCCCCTTTGAGAACATATTTGCTCTTGAATCATCATCGAACCATCTTCATCGGAGATATCGACTGCTACTACTTGGTTCCTCAACAACAACCACATGAACACCTTATAAAATGGACACATGATCATCCATTGGACAACATCATTGGAAACCCTCTCGTCCGGTATCCACGCTGAAACAACTTGCAACCGATGCCTTATGGTGCTTCTTCAACTCCGTACTTCTAAGGTCGTAACCAAAAGATGTTAAAACCGCCATGAATGAAGATAGTTGGTTCAATGCCATGCAAGAAGAAATTCATGATTTTGATCGACTAGATGTATGGGAATTAGTACTGCTCCAGTTGTGCAATGATCATTGCTCTAAAGTGGATCTTCAAAGTAAAACTTGATGAGCATGATGTTGTTTTAAAGAACAAGGCTCGATTGGTTGCAAAGGATACCGTCAAGAGGAGGGTATTGAATTTGAAGAATCATTTGCTCCGCTGCTCGTATCGAGGCAATCGTAATCTTCTTGGCTAATGCCGCAAGTAAGAACATGGTAGTCTATCGGATGGATGTAAGACGGCTTTTCTCAACGGAGATCTTAAAGAAGTCGATATCGCCCCGCCAACCTGAAGGCTTTGTGAATCCGAGCATCCTACTCACGTCTATCGCTTGAAAAAGGCTCTTTACGGTTTGAAGCAAGCTCCAAGGGCATGGTATGACACGCTATCAAAGTTTCTTCTATCTCTTGGATTCAAAGAAAGGAGCGATTGATCCGACATTGTTCACCGTAAAGTCGTGCAAACATTTAATTCACGTTCAAATATATGTTGATGATATTATTTTGCCTCGACCGACCCCAATGAATGTGACCGTTTTCAAATGAAATGGGTTCCAAATTTCAAATGTCAATGATGGGACAAATGTCATTTTCTTGGGATTACAAATTTCACAAAGTCCCTGAGGCATTTTTATAAATCAATCTAAATATGCAAATGAGATTTTAAAGAAATTCGGATTTGATTCTTGTGACCTGCTGACACTCCCATGATAGAGCGTACTAAAGCGGATGAGGACCACTCGGGGATCATGGTAGACCAAACGAAATATCGAGTATGATTGGATCCACGATGTACCTCACGGCGAAGAGACTAGACATTCGTCATTGCTTGCATGTGTGCTAGATATCGGGCTAAGCCTAACAAAAAGCACCTTGAAGCGCTTAAGCGGGTCTTCAAGTATCTCAAGGAACCATCAATATGGGACTTTGGTACCCGAAGGACACCGTTATGTCACTAAACGATCTAGATGTCGATCATGCAGGATGTCAAGATACACGTCAAGTACGCCGGAGGTGCTCGGTTTTGGGTGATAAGCTTGTGAGTGGTCTTCAAAGAAACAAATGAGTACTTTTATTTCTCTGAGAGGCTGAATACATAGCTATGCCATCTTGTTGTGCTCAAATCCTATGGATGAGATCACAATTATCTCGACTATGGCTTTGAATTCAACAAAATTCCTCCTGCATTGTGATAATAAAAGTGATATTGCTCTCTCAAGCAACAACGTTCAACACTCAAGAGCAAAGCACATCGACATTCGACATCATTTCATCAGGAGCAAGTAAGAAAGCGGTGTGGTGGAACTCTATTTTGTGAGAACCGAATACCACCAGCGACATCTTCACCAAAGCTCTTCCTAGAGAACGGTTTGAGTTTATCCTCCCAAGACTTGGTCTAAAGAGTCTACAACCGGAAACACTTAAATGTCTTCAAGAGGAAGAAGAGGAGTAAAGGTTTTCTTCATCCATCTCTTGTAAATAATTATTCGAAAAGCAAAATACAAAATTACAAAACCAACAAAAGCAAATAGAAAAATATAAAACTTTCAAAATCCATAAAAATTAGAAAATTTTGAAAAATCCCAAAATATTGTTAGTTTATCATGTTTTTTCTTCCTTGTTCGATATCATCTACGATTTTGTGTTGTCATTCAAAGAATGACACGGGTCTTTAGATGTTGTTCGAATGTTTAAAAAAAAAAAAAAATCAAAAAAATATTTTTGGGAGAAAGTGAAACAATGGTTTATAGTCATTTCAGGTCTATAACCCGTTTTTAAAGAAAAGAACGAGCCATGCTTTAACGTATGTTTCAAATCTCATACTACGATTCTAAAACAAATGTTTGTCACCAAAAGGACAAATGTTTCTTTCACAAATATTTTCATTCTATAAATTCTTACGAAAATATTTGCTATCTAATGAAAACAATGTTTAACAAAATAACTCGGACTAAATTTTGAAATTCACTGGACTTGACATCGGTCAATCTCGATCTCTCAATCAACAACTTATGTCATTGATTGAGGGAGAATAATTTCAATTAAATCAAAAGGTTATTTGTCATATTTTCAAAAGATATTCATGCATGTTATTGTAGTTTAAAGTCGCATAAGTGATCCTTATCGGTTAAATGTTTTCATAAGCAAGTCATAATTCTCCATAAAAGCTTTCAAAAATAATTTAAATCTATAGAGATCACAAATCTCAAATGATTTGAAAATTGTGATCGGGAGAGAATTTGTGATTTGAATTGGATTTAAACTGATGATTCGATAAATGGTTTCACAAGTGTTTAGCAAGCTTTCCTCCCCACACGTGCCAAACGATTTCAAATTTTCCATGCACATGTTGAGGGGGAGCATCCTTTTAAAACCACAAAGAATTTAAACGTGATTGATTTGTCTCTAAGTACAGGTTCCTTCTAATATGTGCAAAACTCTTTCAAACCTCGAGGCACATATTGAGGGGGAGAAAACTTATGAAAACCTCATCCTTCCCCAATATGCTTTATCTACTTGATTTGATCGGGAAGTGATGTTGATATCTTTAGAAAATGGTAATCAAAGAAGTTAATTCTTCCTCTTGCCTCCGTGTGCCAAAACAATTTCAAATACACGATGCACATGTTGAGGGGAGCTCTTTTTCTAAAATATCAAAAACAATTCGGTACAAAAGGCTTTGATAATATATCACAAGTATCCGGATTGATATTTTAAATGGTTTTCAATTGGTTTCAACGAGATGAACAATACCAAATAGCAGACCAAATTTACTTTATGTATGGTGATATAAGGATGGTTAGGTTAGGTATTCGTTCCCACGATCCGCTAGAACAGGAGAGAGATCTACCGAGGACAATCCACTAGATAGTGTAGAGTCCTTAGGTATGATTAAAAAGGAGAAAAGTGAGATATGGGAAGAGTGCGGACTGAGATAGAGCTAGAATTGGAATAAACCCAACAAGGTTCTAGTTATGAAGTCTCGGTAAGCCTTTGAAGGGGTTGAAGAATGAAAAGAATTGAATGTGAAAAGGGTGAAAAGAAATAGCCTCGAATAATTCAACCTTAGGCGTAAATCGGGTTCAATACATATACTCTTTGGTGGTTACTAAGGTAACACCGGTATTGAAGACAAGACGTCATGGACCCAAATGACGCCTTGCACTAAACTTCCCAAGCTACTCAAGTTCCTCTTAAAGGGCTTGTTTCATTCTCATGGGAACCTACATAATCTATCGACTTTCTCTTGAGATCGTTGATATTGAAGAGAGACCCTCTCCTAGTCTCCGACATAGGAAATCAAATGTGCACAATTGAGTCTAGAGCCATGAGATCATCAAACAAATCTCATTAGGACAATGTCTATGAAGACTCTCTGCTTCACACAATGTGGAAAGAGATTATATATTAAGAGGACTACGCTATCCTTGTGGTATTGCGGAACATATGAGTGATATGCAAACATATTCACAATGAAGATGGAATGCCTTACGGATCCAACATCAAACAAGCTCTGGTGGGTGGCATGTGAGATCTATCCAATAGATCAACCATGTGACAAGCTGAGCAGAAACAATGGGCGATTCATAATTATGAATCAATCTGGTTCAGTTATGGATTGACGGATATCTTTGAAAAATCGATCGTTGTGCTTAAAAACTCTTTTCTATAACACATCGATTGTGTATTAATGTTTCAAAATTTAAAAGGTGTTCATGATTGATAATTGATTTCCTTAAAACCTTTGTTGTATTGCAAAACACTTTATCGAGCAAAGACACGATTTTTTCAAATCATTTTCATCAATCGGTGAATCCCAATTATTTGGTTCACTCACTCCGTGTTGTCTTCTTTGAGACATTCCGGTTTGAGAACAACTAGAGCATTGCGAAACCCAGTCAAGGAAATTCTTCGTAATTATACCGATCACAGCGGTACTTGTACTAATCAGCGGGGAATGGGCGTGTACCTAATTCAACGAAGTGATCAAAGACACTTTCTTGCACTTTATTGCTAATCGTTGTATGCAGTACGCCTGACGTTTGCGGTGATCAAAATGAAGATCAATCCATAGCCGCATGCTCACACTACACATTCATCTCTAAAGAAATCATGATAAGTGCATCAACGACTCGATATTTTCGGTCCATGCTTACGCTACGTTCATCGCCAATATCATGAATCAGCGAAAGCTTCCGCTACTACGATGAGAATATATCATGATCCGAATGTGAGCATGTCGGTCCAAATGTCACAACATCACATAATACCAACACCACAATGGAAGAGTCGAGATTTATGTTAGATGATGATCTCAATGTCCGGCTCAAAACTCATCATCAAGTGGATCGCTTAAAGACCTCCACTTAGATTATCCAAACATGCAAAATGAAGAATCAATGACTACGTGCTCGAGCAATGAACATGAACAAGAATCCAAGAACAATCTTAATGTAATATCTATTTGTATTCAATGTAATTTGAGGTGACCTCCCTTAGGGAGATTGTTAGGATTTAGTAAATCCGGTTATTAAAGTGTCTGGCCACCTCAAGTATATGTAATCGTTAGAAAGCTCGTAGTCGTAGTTATTTATTAGTTAAGTTGTATTTAGTTAAGTAACACCATGGAGGATGGACGGGTCTTTACCATCGTATGCACGATCCACATTCAGAGGTGGCGATTTGTGTAAGACTATAAATACTCTACCTCCCAGGTAGAGAGTTGAGCTCATAATAATACTTTCATTTTCTCTCACTAAAGTTCCCAAACCTCTAAATATTTCTCTTTCTAAAACCTTAAGTTATACGCCTACTTGTGATCATGTTTTGATGTGTATCACGAAATCCAATATATTACACAATTATTATATTGTTTGTATAGAGTTTGTTCAATGTCTAGGGTAAAGACATATCTTTAATCATTCACTTCATTATTGTCCATGTATCCACAAGACGCTTTCCTTGTAAACTATGATTGTATTGTTCGTTTTGCCACCGAGCTCCAGCCCCTCCACACAACTTATAAGCTACAATCTTAACTTGATGTTTTTCGAGAACATCCATGATGTCAAAGAATTTATCAACCTCATACAAACAATCCAACACTGCTTCAATGTCAAGATTTCCAAGTAAATTGGGAATCTCGGCTTTGACATGACATCCTTGTCGCTCTCTATAGGCATGTCGACTTTCATTCCTCTTAGTCATAACCCTAGAACAATATTTCTTCCTCTTGGACCTCCAACAAGAACCCTATATTACTCATCTCCTTCTTCATCTAAAGACCCAATGAAATCATCATGTCTCTAAACTTGTTTGGGGAGATTGGTCATGATCATAGTTATCAAAGAATTCATAATTGTTAGAACAAAATCTACAATTATCATGATGGTTACCCTCACGATCTGAGTGATTACCATCACCTATGATTGCGCATCATAATACGTTGATAGCAATGGACATACTATCGAATTTTGATGCAAGATTATTGATCGCACGATCCATGTCTTCGATGGACCATATCCCAATTAGTACTATGGGTTTTTGGATCTTTCGCATCCTTCATCATCAAGATGCCAACTGATGTAGAGCAGCATCGTGAATAAAACCCTAACAAGAGTTAAACAAAATCATAAAGGATTTTAAAGACTTAAAGTCAAAGTTTATTGATTATTGAATGCCTAAACAATGAACCCAAACCATATATTTATAGAGAATTGAAGTAAATCTTGGGAAAAAGTCATCTAAACATGGTAAAAACCTACTCGTAAATGAAAAGGAAAATTCGGCTTTGAAGCCTCTACACCGTAGCAAAGATTATTGCTTACGACATAACAACTAAGACGCCTAAATTAATCCTTATTCAAGAGCTCTACTGACAACAAGAAACATCTTACTATGTTGTAGAAAACTTGTTAGGTCACCATGTTTGTAACACAAGCATCAATATGAAGAAGTGAGATAGAGAAGTTATCGGATGAACAAACCACACGAACACACGAATGAATATAAGACAAGTTATGCGTATGATTTGAATGTGATGAACAACCAACTCTCAAATGAGAGTTACAAGACTATTTATAGGGGAAGGGAGCTAGGGCAACATATCTAGTCCCTTCCTTTCCTTATTGGGCTTTTGCATAGGCTCATGGGCTTTCTACATGAGCCTAGCCTTAGTTACTAACATAAAAGCCTTAATTAAGCTAACTATTACATATTGATTACTAACACTTGAGAAATGGTTTAGGAGCGATTCCAACAATCTCCCTAAGTGTTAGTAATTGATATCTTAAGTAATCTTAAGCAGTTGTTGGTGCGAGATGTAATAGTAGCTTTGGCGTCTTCGACATTCTTCTTTCTTGAGAGAAGAAGTGCCTTGATTCGAACAATCTCCCGGTGTAGGGATCTTGTTTCTTTTAAAGTATTTTTCTTTTGACGTCTTGATTTCTTTGTTCTTTAATTCTTTGTGGTGGTTGTGAGAGTATGTTGTTGTCATTCTGGTCATCTTCATTGCTCAGCGTCTCCACGTCTTTCTCCAACATGCTCACATGCTCATTTGACGATGAATTCTAGATGTGAAGTAGTTCTTGAGTCTTTATAACTTTGTAGATTACGTGATTTGATGAAGAATCATTTTGACTTTGTGTTGCCTTTGATTTTGAGAGAACTTCTTTTGTGATGTTGTTGGTATGAGCATGTGGAGAATCAACACAATCTCTTCCTCCCGCGAGCATCCATCAACAACAAGACATCTCAGTACAATCACGAACACCAATTGATCATTGTAATCTTTTCATAAAGAATTGATTACTACAATTGTTCTCTTGATGAATGTCTTGATTCCATTTACCTTGGTTGGGCGAATCACCGTCCGAATCCGTAAGGATAGTTGGCATTACTTTGAACAAGTTTAAGTAATGACCCACATATTCGAGGACTCGATTCTTGAAAGGAATCTCCTTGGCGGGATTTCCAGACTTACAAGTTTGAACTCGAGTGTCAACGGCATAATGTGAAAACACATCTCTAATTCTAGCAAAGGTTGTTCCTAAACCGGATGCCCTCAAGAAGGCTAACACGATATACCAAGTACATCTACGGTTCGGTGAGTCGTGAGGTACTTGAAGCATCACCACGATCATAGACCGTTTGAGACAACACTAAGCGTAACCCAAGGAGTTACCGAAGTGACTCTTGTCGAGGCATTTGATGTTGACCACGGCGGGAGTTTCCATTCAATCACCGAGGATCACAGTTGTGAACCCCTCATAAATGTTCTTGAGATTGCTAAGATCATGAAGGACTCGATAATGTATCACTTGCTTCCTTATTGATGAGCGACAAGTGATGAAATGTTGAGTGTTCTAAGAGATCTTTTGATGAATCTCGTGGCTCTAGACTCAATAGTGCGCTTTGGTTTTCTGAGCGGAGACTAGGAGAGGGTCTCCTTCTTCAATACCGGCAATCTCTAAGAGAAAGCCAATAGTTTACGTAGGGTTCCACGTGAGAATGAAACAAGCTTACTTGAGAGAAACTTGAGTGGCTAAGAAGGTTTAGTGCATGAGTTACTGGGTCCATGACGACTTTAATCTTCAATACCGGTGTCACCTAGTGACAACCCGAGTATATGAGTTGAACCGTTATACGCCCTAAGTTGAATAATCGGAGGGCTATTTATTTTCACCATTTTCTTTACATTTCTTTTAATTCTTCAACTCCTTCTTTCTCGATTCTCATTTTCTCCTTTTATAATCATACCTAAGGACTTCTAAATTCTAACTATTGGTGGTGTCCTTGGGTAGATCCTCCGACTCTGGCGGATCATAGGAGAGTTATTCCTAACCATAGTCACCTTATAACTCCATGACTAACCTATGTTGCCATAAAACCATTTTCGTGAAAAATCTCTCAAAGTGGTTATGAGTAAGAACATTTTGTACCACTGAAAGAGTTTTATATTTTGCAAAATACTCCCCCTCCACACGTGCTTAAGTATTTTGATAGAAATCGCTGCGGTGAGAGAAGAGCGCACTTTTGAATTGATCAACTCAAGATAGAAAATTACTGCGAGACACGGTTACATCATCGACTAGGTCGTTTGAAGTTGTAAACACTCCTTGGGAGGAGGTTTGACCCATCAAGGTTCATGTCTACAAAGAGTTTCTTGAATGGTACATTCTACTAGGACAAGTCCTTTGCGAGACACGTTTACATTACTAGCGAACTAGCTTGAAATTATTACTCGTCCCGGACAAGTCTTTTCGAGTTACTAACATTTAAGTGCTCGTCAATTCATTGGTTAAGTCTTTATCACGAAGATTCAATAGCAATTCACAACATATTTCTTATCACATAATTTTTCTCCCCTCAAAATGGCATATAAATGTTATTTTGATGAATTTTGATATCGAATATGTCTATTTTGAGTTTTGTGGGAAGAATTCCATGAAGAACAATTTTATGAACAAAGTTTAAATCAAATACTCCCCTCAACAAGTGATGTTAACTTTTGAGGTTTTGAAAATCATAAGGGAAGTACTTGTTATTTTGAGCAAAACTTTGAAAGTGAAAGTTTTGATTAGTTTTACTCAAAAGTAAGAAGCTTTCGCTCCTTTTATAAGGATTGTGGCAGGCGTACCACGTGGTCCTTTCATTACAAGAGCGGGTTGTACTTTGTTATGTGTGTACAAACCATTGTGAATAAGTCAAACAAACAAAATCACAATCAAGAGAGTTAAGAGAGTACCCAATGATTCCGACGATCAACAACTTTCGAGGGCGTTGAAAAGTCGAATCGGAAAGTTTGGTCTTCCTCCCATAGCTTCTGCAACCGTTGCATCTAATCTCGATGAATCAACCTTTCATCAATCCTAGTTATAAATCAACAAACATCCTTGCGATCCTTTGACTTCCATCTCTTCGTCTAAATTATACCCAACTCAATGTCCTTCAAGCGATATGCCAATCCATCTCGAACCATCTTGAGGTGGCGTCATAGAACTTTTGAATTTCATCGAAAGCCATAAAGCAAGTATGATGATTTTCACTTCGGTAGACAAACCCAAACTTTAGATTATGGATGATTTTGTACTGAGGTTCTTGATTGATTCTGTTGAAGTGTAGAATCTTAGTAAGATTTTACCCCGAGGTGGAGATCTTCAACACGCTCTTTGATTTGATGCATATGAAAACAAGGATAGCGATAATGTACTTGATTTGAATTTTGGTTGAGGAGGTTGGGGCTCGGTGAGTTAAGATCCTCACCACTAGTGTATGTAAGTGATAACCGGTTTTCTCCATTGGTGGTGTGGTTTCTAAAACCCTTGATTGATCGGATGGTGGTGGCTATGAAGTTTGTTGTGTAGTGGTGATAACACCTTAACCATTAGTCGAATCATTGGATGGAGTTGCTTCTTAACAAATTTTGTTGTTGACTTAGTTGTTTCATTTAATGATGGAGGTGATGATTGAGATGATGATTTGGGTTTGGTGGAAGTGTCAAGAGGTGGTTCGAGAAGATTGTTGAGGTTTATGTATTTGGATTGTCAACTAAGTAGTTATCGATTCCTTCTTTAACTTTTCCTCTTGACTCTAGCGATTCTTCATCCTCTTTTCGCATCATTTCCTCTCAACCGCCAAATTATCATCATCGGTGACTCTTTCATCCTTATCATGATTGTAATCTCCTTTGTCATATATTTCCTCATCTTCATCATGCTATTCTTCTTTGGTTGTTATAGTTATTGTTGTGGTTGCTTCATTTCAACATTTTTAGTGACGGTGACACCAGATCCTTATCGGGTTGATTAACCGGATCGGATGGGGTAAGAGTTGTTTGCAATGGATCTTCCATAAGTGGAGGACTCTTGCTTGACCCTCTTGCCCCACCAGGTTGATTAACCGAAAAGGTTGAAGCATGGTATTCCATCCTTTTACGCTTAAATGTCTTACGAAATTGTATTTCCTCATCCATTGAATCATACTCATCATCGGGATGACTTTGTGAGCATGACTATGAATGGATGTTGTGAAGGATGTCCACAGCAATTCGCAAGATGATTATGAGCATATGAAGTTGTTGAAGAAGACACGGAGATTGTTCTTGCCAATTGTTTTGTCGTATCCGGTGGGAATGTGTTTGCCATCGAGAGCTCGGTGGGGCATTGATGTTTGCTTGATTTGCGACCATTTTGTGATCCGAAAGTCATTAGACAAAGAGACAGACATATGGAAACACAATGTGTTTGTTTTAGTCGATTTATTATCTAATTACTTGTTTGATGGTAACATGTTTATGTTAGTTACAAGTCCTAAGTCACATTTGTCCAATTGGTTGAAGTTGATGTGAAAAGTTACGTGAGCGTGTTAATTTTGAAATTTCAAAGTCCAATTTTCATAACACACAACATATAAACTTTTAAGCTTATATGAAACATCGGTATTTGTGACTTATCGTAACATTTAACAAGTAACATATGTAACATGCCAAAATGTAGTGAGCAGTGGGTTATGAGTACCAAGGATCCTTATGCGTAAGAAAGGAGCTTATGCCTAAGAGTAAGCTAAAGCGTAAGACCAAGCTTATGCGTAAGAGTTTCTTACGCGTGAGACAAGTTCAAAGGCTTTAGGCTTACGGCGTAGGAATAAGCTAGATGTTCTGGCGTAAAGTTTACTCGTAAGAGTAAAGCTTATGCGTAGCAAGCCTTGTTTACTGAACATCTTTCCAAGATACGCGTAATCCACTATAGACCTCTTATGCATAAGAGTTACGCGTAAGATTTCTCTTAGGCGTTACCTTTACGCATAAAAATAAAAGTATTCTTTAGCACGTAAGATTCGACATTCTGAATAGTTAACCGTTAAATATAAACATGAAAACTTGATTACAATTTATTCTAAACATCTTTTAGATCACAAAACACGCACAAGAACATATCGAGATACACGGAAAGACTTAGGCGTGAAATTTCTTAAACCTAAACCCTTAATCTATACGTAAGAGATATAGCCACACAAATCAAACAAGAATATTTCGGAGTGTCCTAGATGTCATATGAGTGCAATGGAACAAGATTTAACACATTTCCACCATAGAATCAGAAGATTCATGGGAGATGAACCCTAAAAACCTCAAACTTAAATTCTTATAGTTTAGATGTTTCTGAGCTAATTTAAAGGTTCAAATCATGCATATATACTTATTCTAACACTTTCTTGACCACCTAATAACATATCATAGAATAGATAAACCCTAAATGAGCGCAAGAACCCTAGAATTCAAATTAATGAAATTTAAGATTCTGGATGGTTTTGGACGATTGAAACAAGTTTAATAGACACTAAGAAAGGTTTTAAGATAACTCATTTCAATCCAAACACATTTATGCATAAACACCCAATTCGTTTGAGTGAACAATTTTTCAAAATCAGTTTTAAAGAGTTTTAACCGTTGGATTTGAAAGATTTTGAAATCCTTGTTTAGAATTTTGATCAAAACAATTTAGAACTTCAGATTATGAAAAACTTGAACGGATTTTGAAGATTTGATTTGGGCGTTTGATCTTGGTGGTTTAGGAGTAAATGCATGAAGTGGTGCATAGAATGTGTAACGTTCCAACCAAGATCCTTTAGCACCCATTTGGTTACACAAAACATATTTAGGCAAGAAACATAACGATACTCCCCTCGACTTTTGAAATAATGAATTTTGAAAACATTTGAGTCAGGAGAGTATTTGACAAGATACATATCCACCATTTTAGAAGAAACAACATATTTAGGTAACATGCAAGTACAAGGTTTTATGAAACTGGAAAATATTTACATTCTCCCCCTCAACAATTGTTCGGGAAAATTGTGAAAAGTTTGATAGAACAAAGTGTTGACTAAAGTTTTGTACTTGCAATGTTTGAAAGAAATTAGATAGAATAATATTTGTGTATTTTATCGATTTTATATTTTTCTATTTTTGTTTTGAAAATTTTATTTACAAAGAGGTTTTGGTGTTTGTTGGTTTTAAGAATGTGTCAAAAGTTCATCCAGTTCCTCGAGTCAAACACCTCATACCAATCCGTGGACCAACTCGGTAAACCTAGCGAGGAGCTAAAGCTTTGGTGAGAAGATCGCCGATTGGTATTCAGTACCACAAAATATAATTCAACGGTACCCTTTTCCACATGCTCCTTGATGAAATGATATCGAAGATCGATGTGCTTGGACTTGAATGTTAAAGCGAGTTATACGAGATCGCAATAGCACTTCGATTGTCTCAATACATCGGGATTACATCAAATACGTAACCATAGTCTTTGAGTTATGTTCGCATCCAAATGACTTGAGCACAACACGCCGACATGGCTACATATTACGCTTTGGTTGAGGACAATGATGTACAATCCTGCTTCTTCGATTGCCATGACACGGTTTATCACCAAGAAATTGTAGAGCTCTAAAGTACTTTTCCGAGAATCTAAGCAACTGCGTGATCGTCGTCTGAAAAAGCTATTAGTTCAAAACCGAATCCTTCGGATACCGGATCCCAAGTTAATGGTTCCCTTGATGTATCGGAGGATTCTTTTAGCCACGAGAGAGGTGAGTTTCGGTTGGTCGCGATCGATAGCAGAGCAAAGATATACAACAAATACAATATCGGTCTCTTGGTTGTTAGATACATGAGAGATCCAATAATACTTTGGTATTTGGTAGGGTCAACCAATTTCCCATGCAAATCGACATCCATTTTCTTGGTATGTGCCATCGATTGTGGCATAGGTATCACGACTTTGGATTCCATTTTTGTTTAATATTTCAAGAGCATATTTGGGTGACTCAAGAAAATACCACGGGTGATTGATGAACTTGCGAGTCCTAGAAAGAACGTAAGTTTACCCATCATGGACATTTCAAAATGTTTTTCATAAGTTTTGAAAAGCGTTTGAAAACTTTAAATGTGTTGACCCAAAATGATGTCATCCACATAAATTTGAAGCGATTAAAATGTGTGCCCGTGATATTGTATGAATAGTGTTGGGTCGATCGATCCTTTGGTAAAATTATTGGCAATGAGAAAGGATGATAACTTATCATACCACGCCCGGGGCTTGTTTGAGACCGTAAGAGCCTTGTTTAGTTTGTAGACATGATTAGGGAGCTCGGATCAACAAATCCTTACCGTCAAGTTTCTTTAGTTTGCCATTTAGAAAAGCGATTTTGACGTCCATCCGAAAGACCGTGATGTTCATGTGAGCGCGAATGCCGGAAAGATCCGAACGACCTCAAGTCTAGCAACGGTGCGAATGATTCCTCGTAGTCAATCCCTTCTTCTTGTCTATAACCCTTAGCCACCGAGACGTGACTTATTTCTAATAACCTTACCTTGACATCCAATTTGTTTTTCCAAATCCATTTCGGACCAATAACATAGACCCTGTTGGTTTTCAACCAATTCCCATACTTCAAGATGTTTAAAGCGATTAAGTTCTTCTTGCATGGATTCAATCCAGGTCATTGCTTCTTTAATGTTTTGGGTTCGATTGACAAACGGTAAGTGCATAAATGCAATGTTCACCGTCTGTCTCAAGGCGTTGTCTGAATTCTGTTGGTTGATTCGGGTTTCTAATAATGTTCACAAGAGGATGGTCTTTAGTCCAACGATGTGTGGAGGTTGATGTTGATATACATTTTGCGATTTGGAGGATTCAAATGGCTTGTAGATGATTCCGCACCATCGGTGTGGCGTTTCATTAGCAAACGGATTGAAGAACATTTGGATCATAATCTGCGGGTGGGGTACTTCATTGTTGAGAAGATCATCGGTGGTTCGGCGTCATTGGATGCGGTTTGTTCGTTGTTGTTGTAGAATAAATTGGTGGTGCTTCCTCAATAGTAGTTGTTGTAGCGGTGTATCGGTATTGAATTATTATCGGGTTGAGCAATGGAAACATTTGATACATCCGAGCACGTTGATCGATATCATCACTAAACGGAGGAGCAAAGAGTCGTTCCATTTGTTGACGAGTGTGTAAGCTTGGTTCGGTGATGATGGGGTTTGGGGAAGTTTAGACGGTTATGTCCGGGTTCCAAGCTATTTTGCTCGGAAGCCATTGTGAATATAAGCAGAAATGATGTAATAAGTATGAAACTGGTTAGCTTCCCACGATTGGAAGTTTAGAATCGACTTCCCCCCAATGACAACTGTGTTTAGTATATTCGAACTTTGATGAACTCGACATTTCCTCTAACTTTTGAATTTTTCAGTACTCAGCGGAATTTGTAGATGAGCAGTAAAACACACAAAGTAAATCTGACTTATTGCGGAAAATCAGTTCGAGGGTAACATACAAGAAATCAACAAGATCTTCTCACGAATGTAGATGCTTCACACCAAACAAACCATGAAATATGAAATGAAAATGACTTCCCCCTGAATGTTGCGGTCTATCGAAATAATAATTACCTATGAGTATTCAATTTCTCAATAAAATGACCGTGTGAGGTATCATAACATCATATTTAGGTAATCGCACACACGATAACCACGAAAAAGTGAGACGATAACACCAAAGTGAGACGTTTGAACCACGATCGCCTAATTTCTTCCCCTAATTGAAGAAATCCAAGAAGAGATAGGGTTTTCATAAAGACATCAAGGAAACAATGAACACCTACACTATCTTCCCCGATGTTTTCAATGAATCGAATCATACACAACGTATGTTGATGATGAATTGAGACAACAAAACCATGTATAAGGAGACGGTGAAACCATGTATGTCCAATTAATCGAAAAATGTGAAGTACCATAAATATCTCGAGAGAATCAACTGCGATAAAACTCTCATTCATTATGTTGATCATCAATTTGTGTCATTGTTGTTAGAAACAGTTTGATCTTACGTTATCGGAGATTCGATTAGAGGTGCATCTGATGTGATTGTTGTTGTAGATTCGGTGTATCGAAATTAGAGTATTATCGGGTTGTGCGTGAAACATTCGATACATCCAAGCACGACTTTAGACGAATCCTTAACCGGAGGAGCAAGCAATGTTTCCATTTCATGACGATTAAGTACAATGGTGGAGCGGTGATGGATCATTAAATTATCGACGGTGAGAAACGGGTCCTAAGTATTACTTAGAAGCCATCATTGTTGTACCTGTATAGAAAGTAGGAGGGCAAGATAGAAAAGACATGGATCCCCAGTGTGGCGGGTTCCGGATGTTAGAAGCATAAAGATGTAGTGTCAATAATCTTCTTGACACTGAACATGCTATTTTGATGATTTCCTTTCCTACCTCAAGGATGGATGTTGTGGGTATCACACTTGTTTTGGTGCAACTACTTAGTATCTTGCCTGTAGGAATCCACCTAAGACCAACAGTTTTGAAAACTCTACCCGTTGGTATCCATCTAAGGTTAGATCTAGGGGATGTTGAAACTTTTTTTGGGAAGAGTCTGCGTCTTATATTGATCCACCTATTAGGTTTCTGAAAGTTTACTTTTAGATCAACGGGTTTATTTCTAATTGTTTGTTGAGTATTCTTAGGTTTTGGTTTGTTACTATAAGCAATGTTCAGTAATACACTAGAAGGTGATACACCAGGTCATGAACCTAAGTTTCCATCCTTTTGGAGTAGTGCCCTTTTCCTAGCCTTTTCCTAGCCTTTTCTAGATTATAGTTCTTGTGCAAGTCATTTGTATCATTTGAATGTTGAATTTTGATGCTTGGTTTAGACATTGTTTTCGAACTAATCCTAGACTTGCCAGGTGCAACTACTTGTTGAGGTTTAACAGAAATAGGTATAACAGAAACAGAAGCATTTTTCTTTGGCCAGGAATGTGGAGTGACTGGTTTTGACAAATGATTATTCTCAACAACATGGGAGGCAAATCGTGGTTTTGAAGATTTTGATCGTTTAGATTTAAAAGCGAGTTGGTTGTCTAACTCGATTGTTTTACGAAAGGTTGTAGAGCGATTTCCCAAGATTGTTAGTTTTGCAAAATTTGTATCCACACTCTTGTCGGTTAATCTTCTCGGTTTGTTTTGTAAAGCAACATGTGCAAGCCCTTTGCTTGAATTTGAGCCTTTAAATGCTCATTTTCTTTTACTAATGTATCCACACGATTACTTTGTTCATTCAATGATTTACTATTTGGCTCGAGTTTAAAATTTTGTTTTGCATTTAAGTTCAAGAGAGATGAAATGAGCCTCAAGTTTTGAAAATCTTTTGAAACCGAGCAATGGTCTTTTGAGAAGAATGTTTTCGATTCAAGATTTTGGTTTGAAGTTTCAGTTGTATTGTTTACAAGTAAGGGCTCGAGACATGAGATAGTTGTGCGGACATTGTGCAACACACCGGTCAACCTCTCCTTCATTTACGAAATCGGGTTGCTCGGTTTGTTGTGTCGCATTTGCGAGCGAGAATATGATCAACAATAGATTTTACCTCAACCATCATTCTATGTCGGTGTCATAGGTGGGTAAGATATTTTCCTCAACCATTTGTTCTTTGTCAAAGTTGGGCTCTGTGTCATAGATGAGTATGATATCTTCCCCTGATCTGCTGTTGTTATCCTGCTTTTCCAATGCTATAACCTCATTGTCCGCTTTACCGACAGATGAAGTAATCACAACAATCCCAACAACCCTTTGTGCATTCCTTCCTTGTACATCAACTTTTCCACCTTGCACGACTGCTGGATCTCGGGAATTGGATGAAGTCTGACGCTTAGATTTGTTCAGTATTGAGTTCATCATCTTAGTCAGTAACATCCCTGATTTTTTCAATTCCACAAATGCATCTGCATCTTCAGAATCATCAATAGCAAGGTTTGGTGATGAAGGTTTTAAGCAGTAGATGGAAGGTGAGGAGATTTGTGAAGTCGGCATACTTGAAAGGTCGATATAGTGATTTTCAAAATTTCTCTCCAAAATAATTTTGAAAATTTTCTCTCCCAAATTTTGAAATTCACTATAAAATCCAATTTTAAGAGCGTAAAAATTTTGAGTTTTGACAATTTGACACCAAATTTGACCGAAAAATTGAATTTGCCCCAAAATTTTGAATTTTGACCAAAATTTTTCGATTAAACCAAAATTTGAATCTCGCGTAAAATTGAACGTTTAGTCTCCCCTAAAAATTAAATTTTACTCAAATTTTCCCGCCATTTTTTTTAAATACTACTTGTGTTGATGATGGATCTTTGTAGTCGAATGAAACTTTGAGTTTGTTGATGAAGTACACTTAGGCGTAGAAAACCAGCTTAGGCGTAGAAATCAAGCTTAGGCGTAGACTGTAGAAGTTACGCGTAAAGTGCACCTACGCGTAAAGGATAAGCTTAAGCGTAGAAACCAACTTATCGTGAAAGAAGCTACGCAGTAGTGTGACTTATCGAGACTTGAGTTAAAACTTAGCTTAGGCGTAAACCAAATGCTTAATAGTAAGAACCTTATGCGTAAGATTTCCTAGGCGTAAGACAAGCTTATGCGTGAAAAGGCTTATCGTAAGATGTTTACTCGTAAGCTTTTATGCTTAGGCGTAAAACTAGGGTTTTACCTAAAATCCTTTACACTTATACCGATGTAAAAGATATCCAAATTTGAAGTGTTTTCGTGCTTATCCAAGCAAGAAAACACCGAGTTACCACAAGCTTTGAAGATCGTTGAAGAAAATTCCTTAGGCGTAAGAATAGGGTTTCCTTAGGCGTAAGAAATGGGTTTTCTTAGGCGTAAACTCAACAGAATACACCAAAACGAATTTTTATGCACTAAAACCTTTTGAAACTCGTTTTTAATGAAGAAAAAGCTTCAAAAAACACCAAAATAACAAGAAAGTTTTAAACTTGATGAACCAAGATGAAATTTTAGCTTATGCGTAATATGAGTACACAAGATAAAAACGAGTTCAAAACCAATGTAAAACATGTAAAGTTTGAGACTTTTTGTAAAAACTAGAAACCTTAACACTATATGAACCTTAACCCATAAGAATCTTGAGTTTTCAAGTGTAAAAATCAAAGTTTTATGCGTGAGAAAGGTTTAGAACGAGAGTAAACTTACGCGTATCACTACAAAACTTCAAAAAAAACGTTTCACCCAACTAGAAAGCGAATGATACCACTGTTAGGTCACCATGTTTGTAACACAAGCATCAATATGAAGAAATGAGATAGAGAAGTGATCGGTTGAACAAACCCACAAACACACGAATGAATATAAGACAAGTTATGCGTAGGATTTGAATGAGATGAACAACCAACTCTCAAATGAGAGTTACAAGACTATTTATAGGGGAAGGGAGCTAGGGCAACATATCTAGTCTCTTCCTTTCCTTATTGGGCTTTTGCATAGGCTCATGGGCTTTCTACATGAGCCTAGCCTTAGTTACTAATATAAAAGCCTTAATTAAGCTAACTATTACATATTGATTACTAACACTTGAGAAATGGTTTAGGAGTGATTCCAACAAAACTAAAAACAAATAAATTAAAAGCCATAGCTTCAACGGCGTAACAAAGAGCAAGACGTTATACCGTAGAGAAATCTGGATCACGTTTTCTTGATTCAAGTCCTTTTGCAATGATCCAATCACTCCATATACTTCTCATCTAACTCTTCGATCTTGTCCCTATTAGTAAGTATCCTTGTAATTGTTTGTTCTAGCCTCGTTCTAGGATTTCAATAACCCCCCGTTCTAAAAGATAACATTACATATCATATCCACCATTAGATATCGATTTGAGCATGAGTATAAACAAAATGCTAGAAAAATTGAAGTATGTTAAATTTAGTATAGAAAGTATGTTAGGTCATGTAAAATACACATACTATATATGTGTTAAGTGTAACTTTGTTGACATATATGACATAGGCAAAAGTTCAATATAGATCCAAAATTTCTGTGGATCAAATGAGCCAAATAATAACCATTCGTTTTTTATTATGATAACTTTCACCTTTTTTTAAAATTAAATATCTCGCAAACCGTTAATCGTTCGCGATAAAAATTATCTATCATGACGAGAATTAAATTATCTTTCCATAAATATGCACTACTATATATTTTAACAATTTTTTTCAAAATTTGGTCAACAAAAATCATATATGATTTGTGAAAATCACATATGATTCGATTTTTACTGATCATCATATGATTTTGAGAATCATATATGATTGTAAAATCATATATGATTAGAAAATCGAATCATACATGATTTTTAAAATCATATATGATTCAGTAAAATCATATATGATTTTTTCGGACGGAATTTTGAAAAAAATGTTTGTTAAATATATAAAAGTCATATATATAGAAAGATAATTTAATTCTCGATACGATGATATTTTTATATTTTGAAGATTTACCGTTTGTAAGATATGTTTTTTAAAAAAGATGAAAAATAATTTTGTATTAATTTAGATAAAAATGAAGGATTATGATTGGTTCGTTTGTTATAACAAATATGAGTTTTATATTGATCTCAACTCTATGACACAATTTAAGGATGCAAATCAAAGAATGTGGTCACTAGCTATTCAGAACCAACTGTTCAATTATAAGGTAGACAAAATCACCACATATTAATTACTCTAACATTAATAATAGGCAATATTGAAAATACCCACTGGTACATACATATGCATTATTCCGCCACTTAACTGCACTTTTGCAATTTCACACTTTAAATTCAACACCCAAAACAAGACATAGAAAACTGATTAATTTTCCGTTCCAACTGCGGAGATGTAAATAATCAGGATTTGATTTAGTTACATGATAGTTGATCCCATCATTGTTGTATTACTGGGCTTATAGAATGTTTGGCACAAACTTATAGTTAACTTTTATAAAACTATAGATTTGATTCAAAGTAGAATGTTTGGCACAAATTTAAGAGGTGATAGCTTCATTGTGTTAGGTTCAAGCTGCGACTGTTGTGACTGTTTGAGCCAAGTAACTTGTCGCACATGTAGTGTTGCACTTAATTTATATTTGAGTTAGGCTTATACATAATACATTCTAAATCCTTTCCAGATGAAGTGAACTTGAGCTATCTGTGTCCGTGTCTGCACCTATATGCAAACATATATACAGAGCTTTGAGCTTAATAACATTTTGGTGGGATGCTAAAAATTGACAATACCAAACTTACGGTATCATGTTCCAGTCCAGCAATTTTGAGCATTAAATCCAATATTTGTTCCCCAACATTGGTCTATTTTCGTTATCAACATCAACAAGAACTATTCAAAACTAAATTAAACAACAGTTATAATGGTGTTGAATAAGTCAAATGAATTGCTATAAGTATGATGAATTAAGAAGGAAACTAAAAGAACATATTAAACAAGTGGCTTCCCATAAAAAACTTGCTTAATTCTAACCATGATCATTGTTATTCTTTCCTCATCTCACTTCTTTCTTTCTGTTTCCTTACCCGCACACTAAGTCTAAACCCCGGCCACCTCTTCCTCCGGGCCCTAAATCATTTCCTTATATAGGCAACTTGATCACCATGCTCGAAACAAACCCACTTTCCGGTGGATACATAGAATGATGGACGAAATGAACACCAAGATCCTATGCATTCGTCTTGGAAAAGTTCATGTTATAGCTGTGAGCGATCCAAAGATAGCTCGTGAATTCTTGAAGGAAAAAGATGGTATCTTTTCGTCAAGGCCGGACTGCATGTCGAGCTATCTGACAAGTGTTGGCTACTTGAACACCTCTCTTGTTCCAATGGGTAATCATTGGAAGATGATGAGAAAATGCTGGCCTCCGGTACTTTCGTCAGCTAGGCATAAGTGGCTACAAAATAAGCGAGACGAAGAAGCTGATTTCCTGGTTAGGTATGTATATATAATGTTTAGCCCTAGTTGGTACGCATGTGCGAGGTTTAGGTTGGTTTGATCGTGTTAGATGCAGTTTCATCCAAATCTGAACGATCTAGTTGACAAGTTTACAAAAAATAAACAAGACAAACTAGTGAACTTAATTGCATGGTTGGATTTGTCAAATATACCAAACCAGTTTTGTTTGTCTAGCTTAATGTTTGACCCAAATAAACCAGGCTAGTTTGGTTTGTCTTGTTTAAGGTTTATAAAAATCACATGTAGACATATCTAGCAAAATTCTATTCGTACATATATGCCAGCGAAGTAACCTATTTTTTTATTTTATTTTATATTTTTTTTGGAAAAGAACGAATTAATTTTTAATACAGTAGTTATTGGCTTATTACCTCTCTTTGATTGTAAACACACACATACCCTACTCTCCATCCTTGTCCAAACAGAGAAATTAATCCCTTGCTCATGGAAACAGCTTTGGCAAATGCTTTTGGTTGCTATAATATACAGTATTATCTAAGACCAGTGGTAATAGGTATTATACCACGCGTTGTTTGTCTAGTTGGCAGCCTTGTTATTACACCCAAGTGCAAAGACGCGTTGTGGAAGTTGTTTTGGGAGAACTTGGTCGTTCAGACGACCGAGTTATGGAAGTTGTTGTTGTTGTGTGTGTGCGCGTGATATTTGGTTTTTGTGAGGTATATTGTTTAAGTGGGTTTTGATGGTGATGTTGGTTGTGTTATTACACTTGGTGATGTTGGTGTTGTGGAGAAAGAAACTGACGTGGCACTGAATTGGCGGTGGTGATGTTGGTCACTATTACCACTAGCCTAATAGTGTCGTTATTTATTCTTTCACAAAAGATTCTATTGCATAGTGATATTTAATGGAAAAGAAAAGTCTATCAATGAATAACAAGTTATCAAAACTTGGACTTCGCTTACAAATTTGAGCAACACTTGAAAAAAATGACAAAAGCTGATATTGAGCAATTCTAATCACTATCATGAATTTAACCTTGACTCGTAAACTTGATTCTAATAATCAGAGTTTTGTTCATAAAATCAAAGAAAACTAAAGATCAAACGAACCATTATTAATAATTCATTTTTCATAAAACAATAAAATAAACTTTCACCTTCATTTTAAAAAACTAAATATCTCACAAACCATTGATCGTTATACAAACTAATCATAACATCACGACAATCATAAAATTACCTTTAATTTGATATCCCACATATCTTTCGTGATTTTTTTTGATTTTTGTGGGTTTAGGGTTTACGGTTAGGGTTTAGGGGTTTGACTTTTTTGGGTTAAGCTTTTTAAGGGTTAAGGGTTTAGGTTTCTTAGGGTTTAGCGGATAGGGTTTAGGTTTTTTTGGTTAGCGGTTAGGGTTTTAGGGGTTTAGGGTTTTATGGTTAGGGTTTTTTAGGGTTTAGGTTTAGGGTTTTTAGGGTTTAGGGTTTGTAGTTTAGGGGTTGTGTTAATACAAATGAGTATTTTAAATTTTTATTTATAGTGTAATATATCGAAACCCGCAAAAGCGATAAAAATAAGTTCGTCGAAAGACACAATATTTGATCTCATAGAAAGATAATTTTATTAACATCGCGATGGTATAATTAGTTTTATCTAACTATTAACGGTTTGTAAGATATTTACTTTTAAATATAAAGATGAAAGTGAATTTAATTAATTTGATAAAAATGAGTGGTTGAGATTGATCTATTTGATCTTAGTTTTTATGTGATCTTTGTTGATCTCACCCCTTACGTATCAGTTTCTAAGGTGCTACTTCATTGTAAATAATTCCAGGATACTATAAAACCTTAACGGAAAATAATCTGGTTTCAATTTGTAAAACATGCAACTAACACTCTGTCATAAAAGAGTGTTAACGAATTTGTAAAATAATCTGTTAAGGATGTTCAGCTCAAACCACTAAACTGTTCCAAATTACAAAGTTTTATTGCTTTCGGTCAGACCATGCACATATCGTGATTTTTTTTAACGTTTAGTTTCTTTTCCAACAATAAAACTAAGGTGTATATACTTTAGGTACATTTACAATCAGTGTGAGACCAATCTTCATGTCACCAGAGGGGTCATGAACGTGCGAGTTATTGTGCAACAATTCTCCAGCAATATCATAAGAAACATGATATTGGGCAGTAGATATTTAGGCAAAGGGAGTGCAGATGGTGGACCTGGGGACGAAGAGATCGAGCATGCTGATTCATTTTCAAAGATAATTTCATATGTTTACGCTTTCTGTGTGACAGATTACATCCCATGGTTGCGATGGATAATCGATTTCGATGGGCATGAGAAGATTATGAAGGACACTCTTCGTACTGCAAGAAAGTATCAAGATGCTATTATTGATGAAAGGATTCAACAATGGAAAGATGGTGTTAGGACGATAGAAGACGACATCCTTGATGTTTTTATCAACCTGGAAAACCCTAAACTCAACGCAGATACGATAAAAGCCCAAGTCCTAGTAAGATTGACGGTCTCTTTGGTGTCTTGATCAGATCCAAGATCTTAATCTCAAGGTTATTTTTTTTCCACATAATTTAAATATAAATTTCTTTGATACAGGATCTCATGATAGCAACTTTTGATAATATGTCCAATGGTGTCGAATGGGCAATGGCAGAAATGATAAATAAGCCGATGATATTCCATAAAGCAGTCCATGAGCTTGATTCCGTGGTTGGTAAAGATAGATTTGTTCAAGAATCCGACTTGGTTCACCTTAATTATATTAAAGCTTGTGTGAGGGAGGCTTTCAGGCTGCACCCTGTTGCCCCTTTCAACCTCCCACACGTGTCATTAGTGGACACAACTGTCGCCGGGTATTTCATACCAAAGGGTAGCCATGTGTTATTAAGCCGTACTGGCTTAGGATGTAACACTGAGGTTTGGGATGACCCACTGATTTACAATCCAGATCGTCATATGAATGATGGAAAGGAAGTGGTTTTAACGGACCATGACCTTAACATGATATCTTTTAGCACTGGTCGGCGTGGGTGTCCCGGGTGGGTTCTGGGCACCACCATGACCATCATGCTCCTTGCTAGGCTCGTACAAGGGTTCACATGGGAGATGCCACTTGGTGAAACACATGTTGATCTCAAGGAGAACCTGCAAAATTTGTGGAAGGCCAAGCCGTTAGTAGCCTTGGCGAGGCCTCGTTTGCCTCACCATCTATATACCCAATTGTTGAAAAAAATGCCTTTAAATATGCAGTAACGATTTTATTATTGAATAAAGCAATCAAAACCATTGGAGTAATAACGTGTTTACTATAAAATACTAGCGTAATTACATAAGGAGCAAGATAATTTTAGATTATCATGCATTTTCTCTATTTAATTTTTGTCATGAATTACCAAATTACTTTCACGTAACTGCGTTTTTGAGATCCTATAACCGATCTGAATCAGAATTGTCTTTGTCGAAATACTCGATCAACATCATTCCCTGATTTATCAATCTCTGACAATGAGCCATACTACCATTTCTAACCGCTTATGTGAAACCGATTAAAACAACGGTAAATAAATGACCCCATCTAAGCCACAAGCTCGCCGTTCTCTTTAGCTAATTTGGGACTGAATTTCAAAGTTTCTTGCAGAATAAATATCCGTTCCGGAATGTTGCTGGAATTTAAGAAAACTGTTTAGATAATTCAAGGGCTATCCTATTAAATTGTTTTAAAGGCTTATAAGATAGCCCAACCGAATCATACCAACCTAAATGATTGAATTTACATCAGTTAGAAGTGCATATCAGTGTTAACAATTATATTAAACTGGGAAAACCCTAGACAAGATGGCACAATCAATTTTTTTTTTTTAATTATTATTTTTTTTTTTTGTAAAACTGTGAAGATATATTAGCACAAAATTATAACATATTACAAACATTCAAACTAGGCCCTATGAACATGCTCATGGACCAATCACAGACTAACAATAGGCCCCAACCATCTCTATTACTCCTTGTACTTCATCACTATATCCCATTCCTTTTCAACCTTCCTAATTTGAACAAACTCTTTCACTCTCATACTCATCAGTTTCAGTTTCACATGTTCAATAATCATCTCTATTACAACTGCAACATCTCTTCTGACTTTATCAAACAACCTCTTATTTCTCTCATTCCATAGATAATACACAGTGGCAACCACTATAATCCTCCTGAGAATACTTCTAATGGCATTACTATTATTGAGTTTAACTAATTCAAAAATGACTTCCTTCCAATCACTTGGAAGTTTAACATTCCCCATTTTACCTTTCATGACATCCCATACTTTCGTAGAGTAATGACATCCAAAGAATAAATGAGTGTGTGAATCAGAACAAGACTCACATAGTGGGCACTTGAGATCAACATTAGGATTCCAGAAAAGCATTCAATCCTGAGTAACTAATCTCTCCTGAACTGCTAACCACATAACAAAATCATGGCTTGGGTGATTTTTGAGGAAACCAAACCAGTTTATGCCAAACTACATTTGCAACATTATAGCTACCAATATCCTTCCAGACTTGACTAACAGAGTGGGGAGCTTCAGTATCACTGCAGCTTCTCCATAGGATTTTGTCAGCATAAGAGTAGGTACATTAATGTTGAATACTAACTTATTAATCTATGTAAGTCAAGAATATTTAGTTTATGTATGTTTGTATAAAGTTAAAGGGTCTAGTGTGTTTAGTTAATACTAAATAACCGAATGACAGTTAAATTCAGTTATAGCAGTAAAGATTGAAGGGTTGTGTCTGTTAGAAAAGGTATGATGGTTGTTATACCAATTAGTGAACCGGTTTGATGGTTCGTAAGTGTCGGTTGATGGGTATAAATACCCATGTAATTTAGTCTGTAATATAACGATTGTTTTACCAATAAAATTAGTGTGATTATTATTGTGATTAGTTCATTCATAGAAAGTACCGAGAAGTGGTACCAACAGTGGTATCAGAGCCAAAGGCTCGATTCAGAGAAGAAAGAAAGAAGAACCAGATCGGGATGAGTTCATTCTTCAAGAAAGGGTTAGAAAAACCCAAATTTCGATTTAGAAAAAATCGAATAGAGAAAGAGAGACACGATTCGATTGAGGAAAGATCGAATCAGAGAAAAGGAAAAAGAAGGGAAAACTAAAAACATACCGGTTCTGTGAGAAGAGACCGCTGCCACCGTCATCGGAAACAGGAATCACCATTGATTGCAGTAGGAAGAAGGAAATTGTTTTAGCCCTAATCTGCATAAAGGAAGAAGCGTGATTTTTTATTAAAAAAAAGGGAAAGAACGTAGATCAAAAGGAGAGAAGAGTAGTTGTGTTGGGTCGATTAGTGTTTTGGGCCTGACAACACAAAAGGGCTCTCTTAAAAGGATTTAAAAGGGACCAGCCACAAAGGATTAAATATACAGATTTATATTGGTTTTAGAAAGAAAAAAAAAAACCAAATCAAAAAGATATGTCCGGAGATAAAAACGAAAACAAAAATATTGTTTATAGAGAAGTCGCCGCATTGTTATCATCATATCAATGCCCAGTTTTAAACAATACGAACTATACATTATGGGCATTAAGAATGAAGAAGATGCTATCGGCAAATGGAGTATGGGATTTAGTAGAAGGAACAAGTACATCAAAAGAGATTGATGCAAAAAAGGATAGTTCTGCGTCAGCATACCTATTTCAAAGATTACCAAAAGATTTGAAAATGCAAGTAGCGGGATGTGAAATAGCGAAAGAAATTTAGGACTCTCTAATGTCCAGATTTATTGGGACAGAAGATGTACAACAGGCACACTCGCAACAACTTAAATCTGAATTTGAGAGACTTGTGATGAAAGAAGATGAATCAATAGATTCATTTGCCAGGAAGTTGATGAATATTATTACAAAGTCGGCTACATGTGGATTAACGTTTGTTGAGAAAGCGAAAGTAAGGAAAGTACTTAATGCAGTACCAGATAAATTTGTACAAGTAGTAGCAACCATTGAAATGATTATTGATTTTAAGACTATAAAGGTGGAGGAGATTATTGGGAAACTTAAGACTTATGAAGAAAGGATTAAGTTTAGAAAAGGAAGTCAGGAAGATAATAGTGAGAAGTTGATGTTCACACGTCAAGGGAATGACAAAAATTATGAACGCAACGATGGAAATGATAGACGAGGGGGTGGTGTTGGAATTACTCCTAAACTATATTTCAAGTGTTTGTAATCAATATGTAATAGGTTGCTTAATTAGGCTTTTATGTTAGTATTAATGGCAAGGCTTATGTAGAAAGCTCATAAGCCTTGGCCCAAATCCAATAAGGTAGGAAAGGGACTTTTAGTGTTGCCCTAGTCCCTTCTCCTATAAATAGACTTGTAAACCTTCATTTGAAGGTTGGTTGTTCACATTTCATAATATCCTACGCATAACTTTCACATACTCATACGTGTATATTGTGTTTGTGTGTTCATCAGCTCTACTTCATCTATACTTCTTACATATTGATGCTTGTGTTACAATATGGTGACCTAACAGTGGTATCATTCGCCATCTAGTTGGGTGAAACACTTTTGTTTTTGAAGTTTTTATACTATACGCGTAGGTTTTGCGTCTACACTTTTCATACGCTTAAAAGCTTTCATTTTTACACTTAAAAGCTCAAGATTTTTGTGGTTCAAGGTTTATTTAGTGTTAAAGTTTAAGTTTTTAACATCAAGTTTGAAACTTTACGGGTGTAGAATAGTTTTTGAGCTTGGTTTTATTCGTGTACTTATTTCTACGCTTAAGGTTGAATTTGGTTTTGGATCATCAAGTTTCACACTTTTGTGTTATTTTGGTGATTGAAGCTCGTTTATCATTAAAATCAGGTTTCTAAACACTTTTGGGCATAAAAATCAGTTTTGGTGATAGTTTGTACTTTCTACTCGTAACTAAACCTTAGTTTTACTCGTAAGCTCTAAAGTCTACGCCTAAGCAGTTTTGTTACGTGTAAGCTTCTCATCATATGATCTTCAGTGCTGTTGGTTTACTCAGTGTTTTCTTACTTGGATAAGCCTGAAAACACTTCAACTTTGGATATCTTTTACATTGGTATAAGTGTAAAAGATTTTTGGGCAAAACCCTAGTTTTACACCTAAGTCTAATTCTTACGCGGTAGAATACTTTTGTCTAAGCCTTTCCTACGCATAATCTTGTATTACGCTTAAGGAAGTATTAAGCATAAGCATTCTACTCCTAAGTCTTTGGTTTACGCCAAAGCTAAGTTTTTTTTCTCAAGTTTACGCGTAAGCTTTAACTACGCGTAAGTTCTCTGTTACGCGTAAGTAGGGTATTACGCATAAGGTTCTTTCTACGCATAAGCTGGTTCTACGCTTAAGGTTACTTCATCAACAAACTCTAAGTTTCATTCGACTACAAAGATCCATCATCAACACAAGTTTCAAGATGTCTCAACCACCATACTCTAGCTACTTTCCTCATGAGTATCCTCAACAACAACAACAACAATTCTATCAACAATATCCTCCACCATCTTCACAACAATTGCAACAATTTCAACAACAATTTCATCACTTTCCTCAAGGAGCAAACCCTCTTCAACCACAAATGGTTCCACCAAACTCTCGTCAACAAGTACAACATTACACATACTTTCAAAATCAGTATCCCGACAAGTATGCTATGAATGTTACAACACCAAAGGAACCGTCTTGGTTTGCAAAGATGTGTGAAGCTTTAAGTAGCCAACAATCCATTCATGAAGCTGGATCTCTTGACAGACCTCCAATGCTCACTCCCGGAAACTACGATCAATGAGTGATAAGGTTCTTTAGGTTTTGTGATCTAAAGAATCCACATGAAAAGTTTTTGAAGAAGGTCATCCTTGAAGGTCCTTTTCAGATGCCTACTCTCACTGTACCCGGAGATCCGAATGCTAATCCACCAAAAGAGATATTCGAATTAAAAACACTCTTCAAACACCTTAAATGATCAAAACACTCATTTTTATGAAGTCGTGATATATTTATAAGTTTTCTAAACTTTTTCCTGAATTTACACTTTTTACCCTCAAGTTTCAAAATATACAAGTTTAGTCCCTCAACTATGGGAAAATGACATTTTCTACCCCAAAAACACTTATGTTCTAACTTTCCAGAAATGACAGTTTTGACCCTCTAACAAAATGTTTTTTACAAAAATGCCCCAAAGTCACATTTTTACACTTTAAACCTTGAAGTTTCCAAGTTTACATTTTTAGCCTAAAGTTTTATTTTTACTTTTAAAACTAGTTTGGCTAAATTACAAAACAGGTCCTTGCAGTTTTCATGCACACGTACACACGTATATTTTCACCTTTAACTTTTGGATATATACATAATTAGTCCCTAGACTTTCCCATGCATTCGTAAATGTGTTTTAATATACCCTTGAACTTTCAAATACTTCCACTTCTAACCCGAGAACATAGAAATTTGCAAATTTAGTCCGAAATATCTTTTTAACTTACAAAAACTTTTCGACTTCTTCATAAGCTTATTATTGGCTTATTTTTAGATTGTTAGCTTATTTTTATCCTAATTGGAACGGGTATATCATCCTTGGGCTTGTTATTATTGGCTTATTTTTCGTTGATTTATCAAAGTGAACGATGGGTGAGGAGGGTTCAAAAGAGTTTGTAAATCGTTTTGCACTAAGTTTTCAAGTTCATATATATCGTGTGTTAACTAGAGTGTGAGTGAGTGTGTCGAGTAGTGATGATACGTGTTATACAAAGAAATGGCCGTGCTTAGGGTGCGTTTTCAATATTTAACGTGTGATATACTAGTACTAGAGTGAAAAATGATAAAAGAATTCGACAAGGTTTTAGGAGAACTTACAACACTCAATATGAGTGGGATGAATTCGAAAGAGAAGTGATCGTGATGAGTGAAACCAAGAAAACCCTTTGTTCTTTATACCCAAGCAATGATCACACGTTGCGTTTTGTTTTCCTCGTTTGATGCCTTCACAGTGGACGAATTGTGTATGAGTGAGGGTATGTTTGAGTGAACTAGTGAGTGGTGAGTTCTTGTTAAGTGAATAGGGTGATTTATAAAGAAGAAGTAAGTATGGCATTCTTATTATTCTAAGCATGATATTTCCAAGTTCCCAAGTAAAGTAAGGTGGGTTTTTGTTGGTTCTTGGCATGCAATGGTGGCAGCCGAACTTAAAGGAGCATGGTGAGGTTGGGTTATTTCACAAGAGGCAAGAAAACACATAATCTTGTGGACAAAAGGGTCAAGGGATGGTCACGGTGGTCAAAGTAGGATTATAGTACCTTAGGTTGTTTAGTTTATTATAAACAGGGTGGCTAAACTAGCTTTGGTGTCTCTCTTTCACACATCCATACGCAAACCATTGAGGACAAAAAGAGAAAATGTATTTAGTTGGTGTTCTTTTGGTTCGAACGGGTCACAGGAAGAAGGGAGTGACACGACATATTTTACTAAGTCATTTTGTCACAAATAAATTTTGTACATGGGCTTGGGTGAGACAATTTGGACGAGGCCCAATAAATAGGGGTGTTGGGCTCAACTTTGGCTTGGACCGGACTCAAAACAAAGCCCGATTAAAAATTGAGGGTCGTGGGCTTGGCAAGGCCCAATGGGATTGGGCTTGAATTATGGGCATACGAGGCCCAATGGTGTTCGGGTGTGAGTTGGGCTTAGACCCAGTCCTATAGATATATATAATTTATTTTTATTTATTTTATATTTTTATAAAATTTTATTTATATATATTAAATATTTAAGTATATCGGGATCATGTGGGATCTTGTTCTGATCACAACGGTGTACTTTGAACGCTCAAGTCGCGTTGATCATGCATATGCCAAATGATATGCAAATATGATAAGTGAAAAATTTCATGATGTTCTAAGCCGTGCTTTATTTCTGATTAAGGTGTTAAGTACAATAAAATGTTTCGGGAGCTTACAATTACTGAGGTGAGTTTATAGCCCCAACTTTATTTGTTAAACTATTTTACAAACTATGGGGTGAGAAATATGCAAAACTATTTTCGGACTAAACTTAAACTTTTATGAAAACTATTGCGTATATTAGCCTAATCCATTTTTTATCCTATAAGTGCCCCACCTCATGAACCATCAATTCCTGCTGGGAAGCGCGAATGCTATATATAGATCTATTGGGAGTGACATCCCCGTTTGGTTTGACCGGATAGGAAAACACGAGCGTATAACATGTCGAAATTCAAGTGTTTTGGGATAGACACTTTCCGGGCCAATTTATTTATTTACATGCTTCTAGATGCATGCCCACTCTTATAGCTTCGGTTGCATGAACTTCGTGCTATCGCAATAGACTATTTTTGGTATGACATTATATTCGTTGTAATGCTCATCCACACACTTAGTCCAACTTATGATTTTATTGTTTTATGATAAACCTATGAACTCATCAGCATTTTTGCTGACTTTTAGCATGTTTTTCTCAGGTAACTAATCTGCAGGCAAGGACATGGCATGGCATTGGTCATAGATTACCAACTGAAGTGTTTCACATAAACTATGACTTGTTTTATGTGACTATTTTAAACTTATGGGCCATATTTTCCACACTTGACATTATTGTGTAACTCTTTTTATTATAAATGAAAATTTAGTGGAGTATGTATTCCGTTCTTTATTACCTTGTGTTGTGAAAACCAATTTAGTAGCACCTCATGTTGCTTCTGCTGTATCAGATTAAAATACATTCGACACGTTGATATAATTATATATTTCTAGATATGGTTTTGGGTGGTGGTCTAGTACGTGATGCATGGTCGAACATTAGTGACATTTTACTCTATAGTATTCGAAATATGAACTAATACAGAAATAGTCCAATTGGGGTCCTTTATATATTAAACCATCAAACACATTTTTCATTGTTTTATTTTAGTCAAGGTTTTGTACATCCAAATTATTTATAGATGGTTGTGTATTATTTAAATTGTATTGTAACAAAAAACCAACTTTCAAGTGCTAATTATCATAGCACAAATGTTAGATCATTATACAATATTAAAGTTGTAAACAACTGAACTGTGAAAATTGTAGAGTTTAAAACTTAAAACTTTTGTATCAGATTGTCCGATCAAGTTTGAAATATATGAAATGTGAAAGAAATATTTCAGCAATATAATAGAGATCATGAAGTAAAACACATTGCCACGACCCAAACATAAACATCAAGCCCAACACAATCATAAACATAATGTAACGTGTTAATACAAATAAACCGTAAAAACGTTTATTAATAATTAGCGATCTCTTTGTATTTTGTTGATAATAAATATAATGTTATCATAAGTAAAACTATAAGAATACATGTTATTTTTGTAAAGCATCTACATATAGTCATTTAATACAAATTGTTGTAATAATTCATTTGTTGTAATAGTTTATTAGGATGGGTAAAAACCACAACCCATGACCCATACCCATGGAGCCGATCCATAACCCATGTAGTTAACCCATACCCATTGACTATTGCATCTATTAGATACATTGTATCTACTTAGATACCCATGGTGCAAACCATGAGCCATGACCCATAACCCAAAAACCCATGGGCAAAGAGGAGCGTATCTGTTACACCCGTATCACGAAATATAAATAGGCCCTACCCTAGATGAATATGGTCTAAGGACTTGACAAGATTGACTAGTCAACCCGATAGTCAAACTAATCATTAATACATATTGTGTTATAGTTATAGAAAGTAGGGGGACCTAAGTTGCCATATTATAACTTGTTATAGAAGTGTAGTGTGACCAAATTATAAAGAATGGGACTTGAAGGACCAATTGTGTCAAATGGCCAAAGATACCACTACTTATCTCTAGACACTTCCCATCCTTCACTTACTTTCGAGAAATATATGTGAGTTGGGTGTGTCGAACCAGAAGAAAAGAGGAGGAGACCATCATGTCTTGATGGTCAAATTGAAGAAGGATTAGTGGTCTAATACTAGTAATGTGCCCTAGTCATAATCCTCATGAAAGTAAGTAACTCAATTATGTTGAATTAATTGTTTAAGAGGTAGGGTTCTTGTACCCAAGTTGGGGGTTTTGGATAATTGTGGTTATATACACTAATTAAGATGTTATAGTATAATTGGGTAAAACCCCTTTGATGGAATTGAAGTAAATGGGTAAGTTGGGTATGATCATGTTATGATCATAAGGTTTGATTAAAAAGAGTTATATTAATCTTAGAAGTGGCTTATTATGGGTAAAAGTAGGATAATTGATGGGTTGGAGTATCACATAATCAATATATGATTATGTAATGATTAGAGGATGTTTATGTAAGCCATGGTTTATACAAACCATGGCTATAGTTAATTAATGATGTTTTAAGTATACTTTGATTATTGTGTTTAAGGATGTTAGCTATGGATGAAGTTGGACTTTATTAATGAAGATGGTGGTGATATAGTGATAGCTTAGCATGGATTGCTAAGGTAAGTAATCCGGTTACTACATGCTTAATGTGGATATTATTGTATGATGTGTTTGTGGTTGTTATAGTAAAGATTGGTTACTGATTAAGCTAATGAATCATCATGAGAATTAATGATGGTTATAGAGTTAATTGCCTAAAGATGTGTTAAGGTATGTGTTATTGCCTTATGTGCTATTTGTGTTATGGTTTGTGTGTTAGTGATGCTTATGTGAATTGTATGATGATAGAAGCATTTCCATGTCTTAACCGATTACTTACTAAGCGTTATAAACACATGTTATAGTTGTTAATGTTATTGTAGGTTCATGTGCTTGAGCGATATGGCTTGGATTGGGTGTTGGATCATGGAATGATTATTGAAGATTGTAATATGTCATAATAGGATCTAGGTAGATACCGAGCTCGTGTGATGAATTTGTACCCCCGTGAGTCTTTTTATAGTCTTGCAAAAGTGTCGTCAATCGACAAGTATATGTCATAGTCGTTATAGTATTTTAAATAGTCAAATTGGTATCAGAGCTTCGGTTTAAGTGAATTAGGTTTCCACTATAGGTTGCCTAGCCTTAAACCACTTTTAGAAGCGGAAATGAGTATGCTATGTTATAAAGTAAATTATGCCCTATGCTATGTAAGCTATGTGTTAATGTTTTATGAGTTATAGTAACATTGTGTGATTGATGTAACTCCATGGCGGACCGTATGTATATAGGTGAGTAGATCACCATGAATGTTTTTACGATTATGTAATTACATGTGCGAAATTAATTTGGTATATGTAACGAAAGTCCATGACGGACTAAATGTGTTCGTTATAGAACATCGCACACTTTGGTAGTGTCGATGAATATACATATATGATTGTGTAATTGTATGTTATAGTATTTAGGTGATAGATTATTGTAGTCCGTTCACCGTGGATGGTGACGGTGGGTGTGAAATGATTATGTGCTTATTAAGTTATAGAAATTATAATGGGACTATAATAGTGGAGTCAAGGTGTCAATGCTTATAGAAGATATGATTTGAACTCATGATAATTAAAGTTATGATTATGAAAAAGATGAGGTATGACTCGTGTTGTATTATGACCAACCTATGGTCTTGTTATATGAATGGCTAATGGGTAGCCAATATGATGGTATTAGAGATGGGACAAGTAAAATTTATAGAATGTAGTAAACGAGCATGAATGATTGATAATAAACGAGTCATAGTATAATATTAAGGTGAGTTGTAGCTCACATGTAAATGTAAAAATGGTCTAGCCAAGTGCTAATTAACGAAGAAGCGATAATATAAATATATGAAAGAAATTGTGAATGATAGCAATAAAATAGAACACGACAAGGACGTGTTAAAGTTCTGAGAATGTGTAAAAGGAATTATTTGAAAGATATGAGTGTGATTGAAATAAACCTATAAGGTTTACATGTGAATAAAGTCAAATAGACTAAAGTGGTAATGGTAAGAATGTGAAAATGGTCAACAAGGTTGCTTGGGTCAATAAGAAAATGAAATGGTTAAACACATAGTGAATGTGTCAATATGGAAGGCGGGCTTATAAGCCCTATGAGAATGTATTGGTTAAATGAAAATGGATGTGTTAGTATGTATGATAAAGTAATAATAGCTTGGATCCTATGAAATGTTATAGTGTGATGTTACAGGCCACTCGAAAGATGTTACAGTTATTGTTATAAAATCCTACGGGATATATATAATGGTGATCCTTTAGGATATGTTATAGTGAATCCTACGGGATGTGTTATAGTACGAGTTGGCAAGAGAAAGTTATAGAAACCCTTTTGGGGTAAATTAAATTGCTTTCACCGGCGAAGAATTGCCTATAACCTTGGCATGGGAAATGGCTCCTTAGAGTGCTAAAGTAAAAGGATCCAATGCTAATAAATGAAATTTTGATTATTAAAGTGTGTTGCGATATGTATTAATGATATGCGGAAGTGTATAAGTAGGATGATTTATAATTTCTTTATTTAAGTGGATTGGGACGCTTTTCATTTAAGTGAGGAATTATGAATCACCGAACTCTGAGTTTACATTTCTTGATTTACATTGTTTGATACGCCTTTCCATGTAAATGAAGAAGTGTAAATGAGTAGGGCTTATGTGTCTCCGACGTGGCATGAGAAAAGAGTAATAAATTTGAAATTGAAAGTCTAAAACTAATTAGACATTATAAAAATATGATAGGTTAAAAGGGAGCTTAATGTCGGACCCTAGGTAAGGGTGGTTATGTAAACTTAAGTTATAGAACATTGAAGCTTAAGTAAGATAAATGAAATCGTTAAAGATGATGTGATGAGTTATGGAAATGATCGTGGAGATCATAAATTGCGTGAAATTAAAAAGCTAAAATGAGTCAGAGCATGCTTTGGGGGCATGTGGTAATATGAAAAGACCATAATGGTCATGAAAAATCGTGAAATTTATGAGAAAGTTATAGTGATAACAATACGTTATAGTAATAGCCATGCGTTATAGTTTAATGTTATTGAAATTATAGAATGATTATGGTAAAATACGGAAGTGTTGATTGAATTTGTCATATGAAGAGTCAAAACAAATTGGTATTTGACTATTTAAAATACTATAACGACTATGACATATACTTGTCGATTGACGACACTTTTGCAAGACTATAAAAAGACTCACGGGGGTACAAATTCATCACACGAGCTCGGTATCTACCTAGCTCCTATTATGACATATTACAATCTTCAATAATCATTCCATGATCCAACACCCAATCCAAGCCATATCGCTTCAAGCACATGAACCTACAATAACATTAACAACTATAACATGTAAGCGATAACGCTTAGTAAGTAATCGGCTAAGACATGGAAATGCTTCTATCATCATACAATTCACATAAGCATCACTAACACACAAACCATAACACAAATAGCACATAAGGCAATAACACATACCTTAACACATCTTTAGGCAATTAACTCTATAACCATCATTAATTCTCATGATGATTCATTAGCTTAACTGTAACCAATCTTTACTATAACAACCATAAACACATCATACAATAATATCCACATTAAGCATGTAGTAACCGGATTACTTACCTTAGCAATCCATGCTAAGCTATCACTATATCACCACCATCTTCATTAATAAAGTCCAACTTCATCCATAGCTAACATCCTTAAACACAATAATCAAAGTATACTTAAAACATCATTAATTAACTATAGCCATGGTTTGTATAAACCATGGCTTACATAAACATCCTAATCATTACATAATCATATATTGATTATGTGATACTCCAACCCATCAATTATCCTACTTTTACCCATAATAAGCCACTTCTAAGATTAATATAACTCTTTTTAATCAAACCTTATGATCATAACATGATCATACCCAACTTACCCATTTACTTCAATTCCATCAAAGGGGTTTTACCCAATTATACTATAACATCTTAATTAGTGTATATAACCACAATTATCCAAAACCCCCAACTTGGGTACAAGAACCCTAACTCTTAAACAATTAATTCAACATAATTGAAGTTACTTACTTTTATGAGGATTATGACTAGGGGCACATTACTAGTATTAGACCACTAATCCTTCTTCAATTCGACCATCAAGACATGATGGTCTCCTCTCTTTCTTCACGGTTCGACACCCTGACTCACACATATTTTCGGAAAGTAAGTGAAGGATGGGGAAGTGTCTAGAGATAAGTAGGTGGTATCTTTGGCCATTTGACACAATTGGTCCTTGAGTCCCATTCTTTATAATTTGGTGCACTACACTTCTATAACAAGTTATAATATGGCAACTTAGGTCCCCTACTTTCATAACTAGAACCAATATGTATTAATGATTAGTTTGACTATCGGGTTGACTAGTCAATCTTGTCAAGTCCTTAGACCATATTCATCTAGGGTAGGGCCTATTTGTATTTGGGATACAGTTGTATGATATCACAGATCCACAGAGTTACATTAGGCGAATCCCTCGAAAGGGATCCGTGGGATCCGTGCAACAGTGGCAAGAATTTGCCTATAAATAGAGAGCCATTTCTTTATTTTTATTCACCCCTCTTCTTACAAACTCTCTCATGTATTCTTACACTCTTCTAACAAAAGATCACTTGATCTAGAGAGTTGTTCTTCTTTCTTCAATTGTGATTCTCATATAGGTCCTTCTCTAAGGCGAGATCACGAGCATTCTACAAGTTATCCAAGCAAGGGGTCCTTAATTGATTTGTTCCTCCACAAGATTTCTGTAGCAAAGATCTTGTATTTCATATTTCACATATTTGTTATGTTATAGTTGTGTTGGTTTGGTCCTCCGTGTTACGGACTCGATATTTAGCTTTGTACCGGAAAAAGGTGTAAGCAACGTTGTGAAGGCTTCTCCACCAAGTTGAAGGAGTTTGTTGACATAGTGCTTGAACTCTCGAGTAGGTGACTCGGGGAGTGGAGTAGGGCAAGGAAGGTGTCCTTGTAGCCGAACCACTATAATTCAGTTGTGTCATTTATATCCTTTACTTTACTTACTTTACTTGCATTACTCTTAGATCTATACTTTCTCTTCATCCGTACGATTTCACATAACATCGAATCTAAAAGTTTTTGAAACTAACTTAAAATCGGCAAAACTATTCAACCCCCTTCTAGTTTTCCACAATTGGCATCAAGAGCTAAGTTTATAAAAAGTTTTAAAGTAAACCGTATTTTAAAAAAATTTCGATCCCTTTTTTTTAACTTGTTGATTACCTTGATGAGTTACAACTAAAGAATTCCAAATTTCTTTAGAGGTTTTAAGCATGGAAATTCTTTCGAATTCCTTTTTGGGTAAAGCATTATATAAAACCATTTTAGCTTCACTAATTTTGGAAAGCTTTTTCTTAATTTCATCGATGAGTTTATCATGAGGTGTGTTAACTAAATTTTCATTTTCATCTTTTGTAGTGGCTTCAAAATCGCCTTCAACAATGATGTACCAAAGATAAATATCTTTTGACTTCACATACGTTTCGTATCTATTTTTCCAATATATAAAACTGTTAGTTTCAAGTAGTGGAGGTCGTTGCATGGATTTCCCTTCCTTGTAATTTTCAGAACCAATAGATTTATTTGTTCAACAATATGAACAATTTTCAATATCGGATGAGGATACTATAGATCACTCTTTTGCTAACTTTAATACTATAATTACATCTTTACAAGCACTTGATGAATCTTTCTCTAGTCGTAATCATGTTAGGAGATATCTAAGGGAACTTCCATCCAAGTGGAGATCTAAGGTGATGGCAATCAAAGAATCAAAAGACTTGTCAATCCTCACCCTTGATGAACTCATAGGAAATTTAAAAGTCTATGAGCTTGTCCTCGCTAAAGATTCCGAAGTCTCAAAGGTGAAAGAGAAGCACAAATCTCTTGCCCTTAAAGCCAAGAAGGTCTCAAGCGATGAAGAGAACTCCTCTTCGGATAGTGATGACGAGGAGTATGCCATGGCGGTAAGGGACTTCAAGAAGTTCTTTAGAAGAAAGGAAGATCGTCAAGTAACCATATGAGGACAAGAAAGATTCGAAAAAGCAAAGAGGACGAGAAGACAAGGGATGAGCGCTTGCTTTAAATGTGGGGACCCAAACCACTTTATTAGTAAGTGTCCCAAACGTGATGAACAAAAAGCATTCGTGAGCGGTTCATGGGGAATGAGCGAGGAGGAGGACGAAGAAATTTGTCTCATGGCAAATGATGAGGTGTGCTTAAAGGTCGACCTAGATCCGGATGAGTGGATCAAGGATAGCGGGTCCACGAGGCACATGACCGCCAATAAAGAGTTATTTCCCACATATGAATCCTTCAATGGAGGAAATGTGGTATTTGGAAATAGCAAAAGCAAAATCATCGGTAAAGGTACAATTTCTAACAAATATCTAACCATTAACGATGTGTGTCACATAGAAAACCTAAACTTTAACCTCTTAAGTATAGGACAAATATGTGATAAAAGTGCAACGTATTTTTACGAAACCGTAGTAAGATATTAAAAGCGGTATCACTATGGGTAGATAAATTAGGAAACATGGAGTCTATGTCATTAAAATCGGTAATGAACCTAAAGACAAACTTTGTCTTACTTCTATGGATGATACTTGACCTTATGGCATCGAATATTGGGTCATGCCAATATCGACTTCTTCAATCGTGATCATCCAAAGATCTAGTAAGAGATCTACCAAAATTAAAATATGAGCATCACTTTTGTGATGCTTGTAATGTTGAAAACAAGTCCATGCTAGTCACAAAACTAAAAACATGGTCTCTACCATAGTTGTCAAGATCCCTATCACGATCTTAGAATCTTACGATTTTACGATACTGCAAAGCAAAAATGATCCAGATTCTACATAGGATCTTTGCAAGCTTAAGATCTTATAGGATCCCGATCTTTATCATGCGATCTTACGATCTAATCCGATCCGATCTTACTTTTCTCGGATTACAAACTAAAAAACTACAAATTTATGGGTTGTTTGTTTTTAGAATTCAAAAAACAACATGTTAATATTTTTAAACATTTTATAATCATAATTTAGAACAACATTTATATGAAACATTCATAGTATTTTGTGGTTATAATGTATTATAATTTGTAGATTTGTATAAAATTACATAAACTATTAAGAAATAACATTAGAATAGGATCTTAAGATCCCGATCCGATCTTACGATCACGATCTTGCAAAGACGAAAACGATCATGGGTAGGATCCCGATCTTGACAACCTTGGTCTCTACAACTAAGTGTCTAGAATTACTACACATGGATTTATTTGGTCCATCCGCTATCCAAAGTTATGGAGGTAACTACTACACTTTGGTTATAGTGGATGATTACTCTAGGTACACATGGATTAAATTTTTAAAGAACAAAAGCGAAGCGTTCGATTACTTTGAAATATTAACCAAGAAAATCCAAAGATAATTAGGAAGTCCTATAGTTTCTATTAGAGCGGATCATGGTAGGAATTCGATAATGAAGTGCAATTCGAGACCTTTGTGGCGCTAATGGTATTACTCACAACTTCTCGGCTCCTCGCACTCCACAATCGAATGGGGTAGTTGAAAGAAAGAATAGAACCCTACAATAAATGAGTCGCACCATGTTAAATGAGTAATCCACACCTCAAAATTTTTGGTGCAATGTCGTTGATACTTCAACGTACATACTTAACCGAGTCTTAATTAGACCATTTTTAGGTAAAACTCCATACGAGTTACTTTGAGGCAAAAAGCCTACGTTAAACCATTTTAGAGTCTTTGGTAGCAAATGCTTTCTATTTAAACACTAAAGATTACCTTACAAAATTTGATCCTAAATCAACCGAATGTATCTTTTTAGGCTACTCTCCTAATAGCAAAGCTTATGTCATATTAAATAAAGAAACAATAAAGGTTGAAGAGTCGTTAAACGTAAAATTTGATGAGAGTCCACCCAAACCTACTCTACCTCTTGTCGATGACGAGATTGTCGAGAGTGAAGCTATTGAAATAAAAAAAAAGACAAACGAAGAAGATGAACCTTTAAATAATGAAATCATCAATATTAAAGAGTCTAAAGATCACTCCGTAGATAAGGTCATAGGAAAATTAAACGAAAGAACCTTAAGGTCTCAAGTCCAAAACCAAAGTAGTTTATTTTGTTTTGTCTCAACCATAGAACCTAAGAATACACAAGAAGCCATAAAAGATGAAAGTTGGGTAATGGTTATGCAAGAAGAGTTAAATCAATTTGTTTCTAACGATGTTTGGACACTCGTCCTTCCACCTAGTAATCGAACCATAATAGGAACCAAATGGGTGTATAAAAACAAGTTAGATACAAACGATGTAGTATCTAGAAACAAAGCTAGACTCGTTGCCCAAGGGTATAATCAACAAGAAGGAATAGACTTCTTGCTTATGCTTGTGCTAATGATCTTAAGCTTTATCAAATGGATGTCAAAAGTGCTTTTCTAAATGGTTTTATTAATGAAGAAGTATATGTAGCTCAACCTCCGGGCTTTATCAATTTTGAAAAACCTAAACATGTGTATAAGTTAAAGAAAGCTCTTTACGGTCTTAAACAAGATCCAAAAGCTTGGTATGATAGACTCAAGTCATTCTTAATCAAAAACAACTACACCATGGGGTTGGTTGATAATACACTTTTTACTAAGAAAAGGGGATCACATATAATCATTGTTCAAATATATGTAGATGATATTATATTCGGATCTACTTGTCAAGACATGTGTGATGATTTCTCTAAAATCATGCATGACACGAGATGAGTATGATGGGAGAACTTAGTTTCGTTCTTGGTCTACAAATCAAACAAGTAGAAGATGGTATCTTCTTTAATCAATCTAAATACATAAAGGAGATGTTAAAGAAATTTGGTTTAGAAGAGTCAAAACCCATAAGAACACCAATGTCATCCGACACTAAACTCACAAAAGATGAAGATGACGAATCCTTGATTGATTTGTTCCTCCACAAGATTTCTGTAGCGAAGATCTTGTATTTCATATTTCATATATTTGTTGTGTTATAGTTGTGTTGGTTTGGTCCTCCGTGTTACGGACTCGGTATTTAGCTTTGTCTTGGAAAAGGTGTAAACAACGTTGTGAAGGATTCTCCACCAAGTTGAAGGAGTTTGTTGACATAGTGCTTGAACTCTTGAGTAGGTGACTCGGGGAGTGGAGTAGGCGAGGAAGGTGTCCTTGTAGCGAACCAATATAAATCGGTTGTGTCATTTCTATCCTTTACTTTACTTACTTTACTTGCATTACTCTTAGATCTATACTTTCTCTTCATCCGTGCGATTTCACATAACATCAAATCTAAAAGTTTTTGAAACTAACTTAAAATCGGAAAAACTATTCAACCCCCCCCCCCCTTCTAGTTTTCCACATAAAGATAAAGCGATAAGTAGAAAAAATTGCAAACCGAAAACGAAGATTTATAGTGGTTTGGTCATGAAGCTCCTCTTCGCCCTATTCCACTCCCCGAGTACCCAACTCAAGAGTTACTTCACTAGATCAAAAAACTCCCTTCTTGGCAGAGAAAACCTTACACAATGTTTCTTACACTTTATCTAGTACAAAGCTAAATACCAAGTCCTAACACCGGTAGAACCAACCCATCGTCGCTTACACTTTTTCTGGTACAAATCTAAATACCGAGTCCTTCTTCGGGTACAACTAAACTCGTTATGTTTTGTGGCCCAACATAACAAATCTTTTGTTTTATGGCACAAACACATAAACCATATATTCTAGTTTGATGATACAAGATGATGATACAAATGTGAAAACGATGATAATCCAAGACAATGTGTCTATGGATATGAATGACTAATCTAAGTGAACTTCCATTAATGGGAAGCTTTCAAATGGATGATGATGATAAGACCACCACTCTTGTAGATCTTCATATGTAAATGCTTGTAGTGGATCGAAATGGCAAGATCTTCTAAGGCTTGCTTTGGTGGATCATCAAAAAAGTATGCTTACAACAAAATGAATGTTAGAAGTATTATGATCATAAGAATGAGGGTGTTTAATATGTTTTCCTACTGATTCTAAGTGAATGTAAATGTGGAGAGAAAATCTATCTAAGATGGGTAAGTCAAAATTAACAATTGTCCTTCTATTTATAGGTAAAAGCTTGTCTCGACCCGCGGATCACGACAAAAGGGATTCGCCGATTTCTTTCTAGGGATCGAGCATCTTGGATAATCGATCTGGATTTTGGGTTACAATTCGGGTTATGGGTCATGGGTAATGTAATGGGCATCTTGGGTTATGGGTAATGGACTATGGGTCATGGGTCATGGACTTTGAATCATGGGTACCCAACATGATGTGATGCATGATGTAATGCACATGGGACATGGGTTTTGGGTCATTGGTCATGGGTCAAGGGTCATGGGTACCCAATGAATCATATTTACTTACATTAATATATTACAACAGATGTATAACTAATAATGTATAGAATGTCTAGTTGTATAAAAATATATTTTAGCAAATATGCATGTAAACTTTGTTGCTAAAAGAAAAATGAAGTTTGTTTACTTTGTTTAAGTAAAATATATATTTGAACATAAACTTTAGTGAAAGAATAAAAGTGATGCATTTGGATATAAAATACATGTAAATGTAAAATGTAAAATGAGGTTCAAAAAAGAATGATTATCCTTTTAAATACTTAGTGATTCTAATAAGTATTTTAAACATTCTAAATGGTTTGTTGGGGTTTGATCATAACGCAACACAACAAACATGTGCAGAACTGTGTTGTAGCATACGAGGATTTGAGGCGTCGAGAGGTGTTGAAAGTATGTTGAGAAAATATGATTACACGTAACTTGTACATTTTACATTATGTATTACAAGTTACATGTTTGTCATCAAAAAATAAGCGAGAATGTATGGATAATATATCGTAATATTTACACTAACATGAGCGTTTAATGAATATCTTATGAACCGTTTGGTAAAAGTTCATTTATGTTCGTTTATATGTTATATGAGCGAACATGAAAAATATTTTACGTTCGTTTAGTTAAATGAGCAGGGAACATGAACTAATGTCGCGTCGTTCATTTATGTTCGAAAGCGTCGATTATATGATTATCAACATTCGTTTATGTTTATTTATTTGTTATGTCCGTATATCATATCTTTTAATTGTATATTTTTAAAATTGGTTTGTTTAAACAAAACAACACATATAAACCAAAATAGTATGCATAATTTTATAAAGTTTATGTTTGTTTTTGTACGTTCATTTATGTCTGATCGTTTATGTTATTTTAGGGTTCGTTTAGTATCTTATTAAACAAACATGAAAAAATCGTTTTCTTAATAAACAAACAAGAACAACTCGTTTTCTTAAAAAACGAACATGAACAAGAAAATTAATCCGTTTAAGCATTCGTGTCCGTTTATTTGTCGGTTAAAATTAAACAAATGAACATGAACAATCTTCCGTTAAATTCGTTCGGTTCGGTTTACAACACAATGGAAGAATTATTGAAATGAGAATAGTTAGATGAAATTATAGCGCATATTTCAAATAACAAGGAGAAATAATATGGAGTTACACCTACTTTTGTAGATGTATCTCAAATTTGTGATTGTGGTTTCTTACCATTCTTACCATCTTAATTAAATTTCGTTTGATCACAAGTCTACAATAGATACAAGTAATCGCACATTAAAAAAAAAAAAAAAAAAAAAAAGCGGAGAGTGCAGAGATGGTACGAGAACTAAATATAATAGGGTCATGTGATTTTTGAAAATGTAATATAAATTCACGTTTCGATAACCAGGGTGCATTTAAACTACATTTAAAAAATTATAGGTTTTTTTTTTTTTTAATTTTTTTTTTTTTTTAAATTAAGTATATAAAAAATTCATAGAGCCATCAAAAAAATTCATAGAGGGCCACGCACTCGCGGAACCCTGTTCCGTCCCTTGGGAGTTGGAGGGCGCACATGAATGGAAAGTAAGTATCTCAAACTGTCTATCCTGTCATTTTACTTCAATCTCATAACCTAACGGATAACTTTTATAAAAACTGAAATAGCAAGTTTAATAAAATAAAATATGACCAAAGTTGGTTATTATAGCAATTTTCAAAATATGAAGTTACTATATAAAAACTGAAATAGCAAGTTTAATAATCGAGCGCACCACATACAAATCAGGGACGGAGCCATGTATGAGCTCGGATGGGCCATGGCCTACCCACTATTTCTACTAGATACCAATTGTTTGTATAGATTGTAATGTATTTACTTTAAAATTTTACTTTTGGCCCACCTAAGCTAGAGTAAATCAATAAATTAAGAAAGTGGTCCATGAAGTTAAAATTAGAAGACATCCGATTGGTTAATGAATCATGAAACTGATGAGAAGTGTTATGTACCACTACTTAATTATCATTATCATATTGTTATGTTGGTACTTGTTGCATTTACTTTTTAGGTAATATAGTTATGAGTACTTGTTTTTGTTTTACATTATTTAAACTGGCTATTATTTTTTTTTCTTCATAATTTCACATTTCAGATAGAGGAAATATTAAATGAGAAATAAAGTTATATTAAGAATGAAAAAAAATACTATAATTCTGCATTTAAAACGCGCGTATAAAAATGGACGTATTTCTTTTCGGGTTTCATTTTCGTTTGAAATGTGTGTTAAAATTTTTCTCACTTTTCTTTTTAATTAATCTCTTAATGGATCACTTCCCACTATTTTAGATAATATTAATGATGGTAAAGAGTTGGTGTGTCGATAAAATGAAAAACTTCTATTATATAACACTTATGATTTATAAATATATCTTTTCTTTATATTTTTTGGCCACCCATTGAAAATTTTTGCTTCATCAATCGATACAAATACACACGTAACAAATGTGGTGATATTATACATGGCCGATTCATAAATACAATTCCAACGTTACTTCCAACGAAATACATGAATTGACCAATTACCGGTAAGGTTATAAATAGCGTGATGTGGTGGTATATTCAAGCCTCACGCTTATAACGGTCAATCTGAAAACTTTGCGTTTATAAGACGTGACATAAGACGACATAAAATATGAAATATGTATATATTTGTATCATATTTCATATATATCAAATTTACAAAAAGACGCGACATAAGACGTGGTGTTGCGTGACGACATATCCAAGTCTCACACTTTTATAGAACTTCTGCGAGGCCTTTGCTCGCCTTTTAGAGCCATGATTACCAATGTATATAAATATATACTAGTTTGCTATCCAGCCTATATTTTGGTATAAAATAACGATGAATAATGTAGTAACCAATTGATACATATATGAGACATCTCAATGAGCCAGAATTGTTCTTTAAAGTATAACGTCTCCAATTCTCTAGAGGTTATGACAGGATAATAAGCTCTAAATAGCCTGCATTGCTATCACCTCTCTATTATAATATGATGGAAGCACTTTTTACATCAATCACAATATATAGCACGTAATCACGAAAATTGTCTTGTCATTACAACTAAATGCTCGAGTGTAATGAAGAGTTTGTTAGTTCGGTACTTTCAACCTTAAGAAAGTGACTAAACATGTAATTACTTACCTATTAAATGTTTCTCTTGAGGTCACTGATCGACCACTGCCGCTTACAAAACCATACCAATGATAATTAAAATGCGTATAATTGAGAGAATAAACACTGTCTACTCCCAACCATTGTTGATTATTTGTTTCTGGAAACACCATTTTAATCATTTCAATATTGTGGATATGAATTACAACATTTAACAACAGAATGTACATGGATGCTATATATATGCTATTTAGAGGAATGGCAACTGACAACTTCAAGCTCCCAATTCCTCCTTTGTATTCACAAACATAAATGCGCTTTAGTAATTGCAAAATTTACACACCAACGATAAACCATCTTAAACTCCACACACAAACGATGCGGAGAGCGTTGCGGAGTTTTAGATAGCATGTGCGTCGAGTATGTCTCATCAAGTTGGATGATATGAAAGCATGGGTATAATGTATCATCATCATCATTCTTGTTATTAGAATCATTCTTCGATGCTATTTTTTTCTGATAAGCTGCTCAAACTTCTTTCCAACTGCAAAAGCCAAAAGAAGTCAGATTGCAAACTAATTCAGAAACACGTAAAGCATTTAACTCCATTTAGATAACTAGGGGCCCCTCTTCTCTATCATTCTACGTATATAGTTCATAGTCACGTGGAACGCGGATCGTCTCGGTACGGGGTCGAGGATCGGGATCGCGGTTCGCTAAGTATCTAGAATTCGGTTCGATGGAGGGTAGACCCAATAATAAATATATTCCTAAGGGCCATATACAATCCTAACATTTATCTATACTACTTTATAATGCATTTAGGCCTTCTAAAATTAGAAGGCTTAAAAATCGAACTTTTTCTTGCTTATTATGGAAAGAGTTTTTCTAACCAAAAATTAAGATAAGGAGCTCCAATCATGAGATGACATGTGTCACTTCTTAACAAACTTCAAGCCTAAGTTCTAACAAACTCCAAACCTAACTCCTAACCACTAAAATTAAGATAAAGAGCTCCAATTATAAAATGACATGTGTCATTTCTCAACTAAAATTCTCTTTATTTTTAAATTAAAATATCTTTTATCTACTTATTTTTTATAATATAATTTCACCATATTTTCTAAAATTTTATGCTCTTTAATTCAAAATCCATTTTGATATATTTTTATGAGTTTTTAGTTTTATACTTTTAATGGGTTTATTTTATTTTAATTCAAATTTTACAACTTTAACCTTTATTTCATTTATTTCAATCAATATAATCTTGATTCGTCAAAATCATATACTTTTGGGTAGTGTTTTGCGTAAGAGATTGAGGTATTTCTATATGGGAATAATGATGTCGCGGAAAGCTACGGGTAACCCAAACAAACACTTACAACTAACACATATACATTCGAAGTGTTGTGAAACGAATTCACTAAACGGGTAAGCAAACACATATAACTATACTTATCGCCGCCTGTGTGCGCGGGTACCCGGCTAGTAATGTAAAAAGAGTTTAATTCTTATCAGATTTTCATAAGTAATAACCAATAAGTCAATTACATATTATGGTTTCTAAGATTTTTAATTCTGACATAAGTCATAGTTAGATATTAACATCACAATTGGGAAGGTCCCGATTTGGAACACTACTTTTCCGGATCCCGAATGAATCGTACCCAATTTGGGAATGCACAAACTGGATCGTAATTCGTGGCCTTTCTAGCGAACTATGTTTCTATGATATAGTTAATCATCTGAAATACTTGCTCCCGTCCTAATTACATGCACTAGCAGGTACAATTTAGCACACATGTAAAAATGGTTTTGGTTATATTCTATTTCTAAGAAGTCCCATGGTAAAAGTATAGATATGAAGCGGGTCAAAAAGTTAACGAGTTAATTTACAACTTAACTGTTGTTAAGTGTTTGTAGCTTTGTGAATCACTTTTATTCAAACATAAAATATAAATTCAACTATTAACTTAGGCTGCCCATGCATTATAGTTTTCAAACTCATATTAAGAGATTGGTTGTAAATTGAAGGGATAATTGTTTAAAATTGTATCTAACTTGCCACATTTTCCTTTTGTATATGCTCAACTTTTAATTTTCTGTTATGTTGATCATAGTGCCTAATCATTACTATGTGGCATTATTTACGGGAATTGTATGATGTGGCATCATGGACCGTCAAGTATGGGCAAATTCACCATATTCCTCCATCATCACTAACACCCATATTCCTCAACTACCACCAATTTTCATCCTTTATACATCTATATTTCATTTCCATCATTACAAACCACAAACACCCATATTTCTCCAACACCACCACCCCTTCTTTTCCATCACAAAACCGTCCCCTTTCAAACAAATTAGGGTTTTGAAAATTGACCATAAATTGAAGATAAAGATTGGTGAAAATTGACCACTAGCAATGACAACACCAGTAACAACAGGAACAAGAGCACCATAAGTAACCTAGGTTGCACGGACACGGACACGGACACGGACACTGACACGGACACGGACACGGCGATACGGCAAAATCTAAAAATACAGGACACGGACACGGCGTGGACACGGGAATTAAATATTTATTTTATATATTGTATGTATAAAAACATAAGTAAAGGGGCTAATGTTGACACTTATATTTGTGTTTTAAAAGTATTTCAAGATTTAGATGGTTTTGCAAGAAGAGAACAAGTTCAAGGGTGTATGTTGCAATTCTTCAAAGTCAAAAAGTCTTGGATAAGATATTTGGGATTGGGGGTTGTTGATAGATATTTTTCGGTCATATCCTTGTCTCATTCTTTAATCATCATCATTCACCAATACAAAGCCACTCCATAGATTAATGATACAAGATTTAGACTTAGCACTAATCCAATTAATTGAAAGAGTCTTGACATCATCGAACAACTTTTCATTGAGGCAAGGTTGCGGCGCTTTCTCGAGATGATCCAAATAGGGGTTTTGATAGTGGCGTCGAAGTCTTATTTTTGATTGTTGGTTAAAGGTTTTGATCTGTTCTTGAATCTATTGTTGTTTTGCATTAATTTGTTCGATATATCATCTTGACCGTGTCCAACGTGTCCGGCCGTGTCTTGACCGTGTCAACGTGTCGGCTCGAATCGCGACGTGGGACACGGCACGTGCGTGTCGGACACGTGTCGAGGCGGGTGTCCGTGGCGTGTCCGTGTCCGACGTGTCCGACACCGACACTTGAGTTTTTAGGCGTGTCGTGCAACCTAGTAAGTACCCAAGCCTCTCTTTTCAACGTCATCAAACACGCAAACATCACCGTAAAAAAGCACCCACAGCTTGATTAAAAACGGCGACGGCAGGGGTTTTAATATGCACTTTTCTGCATTTGAGTTTTAATCAGGGGTTTTGTGCATTTAGTAAGGTTCAGTGTTGTATGGTAGCTCACTGGAGACATCAAAAATGTTTATTGTCATTTATAGGTTGTAACTTGTAAGTTTGTATCAAAGAGTGAGTTCTAGATAGATGTTGTGTGTGTCAATCCCATTATCATGGGATTTAGACATTTAGTTATAGTTTTCGTCTTAGGCTTTGGTGTCTTGTACTTGTTGCTTTGTTGTTATAAAATGTTGCCAGTTTCTGAAATAAGATATTGGGGTTTTGGTTTGGGTTGAATTATGTATTGAAATCAAAGATTATTTGTGTAGTGTTCTTGATATTTTGTTTGAGGGTGAGTGATTTGATGAATTGATGAAGATGATCTAGTAAAGAAGATGGAGGAATTACGAAATTGCCCATACTTAACAGACCATTAGCTGATGAACGGATGACACCACGTCATACAATTCCGTAACGATGGTGCAATAGGAATAATTAGGCACTATGATCAATTTAATAGGAAAATTCAATTTAATAGGAAAATTAAGTTGAGTATATACAAAAGGAAAAGATGCCAAGTTGAATACACTTTTAAGCAATTATCGGAAATTGCTGAAATTAAATTAAAAGGACAAAAAAAGTGTTGCGAGTCAGCCCTCCTACCACTAACCAATTGCAATCTATCCTAAAAGTTTGTTTTGATCGTAATCCAATCCAGTTGACCCACCTATTTTACTTCCTATGACATACATGGGCACATTCCAGCCCATACACCAACCTAAAATTGCAAAGGAATAAGTACCTCACAAAAAGATACAGATATAACAATGCCCTTAAGCTCTGTTATGCCCTTTAAATTTTTATTCTAGGTTTCAACAAATAACAGCAGACAAATAGACCTAGGCGATAAGTCAATAACATATGTAGATGTGTACTGCTGTAAATGGCACCTAAGAGATGAGATGATGACAAACCTGTGCATTCTTCGTTTTCAATATTCGCAATTGCTCAACCAGACTGCCGATGCTGAAAATCGTATGGCTTTTTTTAGATATATATGTGCAATTTTATTACAGATTAAGCACCTTGAGAATACTATTTATGTTATCATACCTTTGTTGTAACTGAATGGCCTGAGACTTGAGTTCTCTCTCCCTTGGAGAAGTTGTAGAGATCTACACGTAATGAATACTATAAAAATCAATAAAAGAAAACGGTTCAACAGTATAATAAATTTCCAAAGAGTAAACACTTGAGTTTTCTCTCCCTTGGAGAAGTTATAGGGATCTACTAGTTCGACCCACCCATTTTGCTACTTATGTGATTATAAAAAGATAGTCTACCACACGCTCAACTTGCTGGCGACAGAATCCAGCATTAACAATGAAAGTACTTTTTAAAAAGTTGGGAATTCATTACTTGTGAAATTTCATTGATTCCTGATCCGCATATTCAGCACCAGGAATTTGCTCTGCAAACTTGATTAATCTTAGTAGCTCTTCCTGGACAACAAACACAAAAGTATTAACTCGGACTAAAGATTGTGTATCCCATCAAAGAGAGGATTTAAAGCCCTACTGAATCAGGATGATCAGACCCGTACCCTTTGCATAGTATTATGCTGCAAAACAGATTGCAAGTATGGAACAATAGAAGTAGCCGACACGCTTGCTATTGAAGGACTGGTAACACCACTGGAAATTGGATTGAAGACTAAAGCCTGAATAAGATAAAAGAGCACAGTAGTTACTAAATCCGCTCCAAGAAAGTTTTGCAATATTGAACCTAACGCCAATGTTGTTCGAACAAAAAGCCGGACCTAAATCTAACCACATTTAACAGTTAGTCTCTATAATAGTCAAATGAATTAAAAATCACAAGTGTAATGATTCTATAGCAATCAATATTTTAGCCCTAATTAACTCCCCTATAGTTCAAAAGAATTTTAATGAAGCTAAATGTGTTTGAACTGAAGCTATAAACAAAGATCCAGAAATTCTGATTTTGTTTATTAGGAGACTTTAATTGTTTGATACATTATATATTACTTAATCTATTTTATTATTAATACAGAATAACCGGTTTTTTCAAAACCTCAAATAAATAATATAATGCTGTTCTTTAAATTCCAAAACTAAAAATGATCCACATTTTTATTAACCACTTTTTCGTTTGGTTTCGGTTTGGCAAATCTATTAACAGCCATCCACCAATAGATGGCATTCATGAATTTATGATGGTGTTTCTGTGATACTTGATTATATACCTTTGGGTTATGATCTGCAGAAAAGACTTTGAAACGTCCCTTCCGCTGGACCACCGCTCCATCTGAAACGTCCTCAGCTGCAACCATATGACAATGTAAAAGCAGTCATGTGAAATTACCAGTGATCTCCAGAGAAGGTGAATTAGCAGAGTAGCAGGTCACTGATGCCTTACCAGATGAAGAGTTAATTACTTTATGCTTTTGACGAAACTGTAGCGGACCACTATGATTGCGTTGTGTTTGAAATCTTGATTGAAGATGATCCCTATAAGTGATTACAGAAACAAATGAGCAGCCATAGCCAAGCCAAATTTCACATAAGAAAAAGCAAAGAAATAGCAAGTGCAGACATGTTGAAAAGTGCACAATACAAAGGAAATGAAAACCTATAGAAATATGTAAAGTGAAAATAAGTCAAGCTGACGTGTGTGTGTGGGCGAGAAATTACTAAAGAAGAAAAATAAAAGCCATACTTGCATGATGAATTGGTCAACATTACTCGGTTTCGCCTAATTTAGGGTACACATAGGTCCATATAATGGGTGCCAGTGTCTGTACTTGGTGGTATGTCGCTAATTATGGGTAACGTCATTAGTGGTACATTATTATCGTTATATATTTACCAGAGAACAAAAGTAGGAAATTTAACCCATAACATCCAAAGCACAAACACCTGCGGAGGAGCCCAATTACTAACATATTTAATGCTTACAAGATCTACTTAACTTAAAATCAGGTCCCTTCATGTCACTATAACTAGATTATGTTGAAGCAGTAAGATTTATCTCCGTCTTTTCATGGTTTCTCTCTTCTATCACACATTTTCTATTTCTCTTCCTCCAACTAAACACAAATCCTTCTGGGGCCCTAGTTCAAAGAAGATATATCTAATAAGTATCTCATGGTGTTTTTCCATATTTATTTTCTTTTTAATAATGGAAAATAACTGTGAACATGTGTATTTGCTCGCTGAATTTGTTTAAATTTTCAAATGCAAAATCTCTTATTTCATGAATCTGTTTGTGGACACACCCATCAAAGAATACACACAAATGATGAACAATAGATATCATAAACATTATTAGAGAAAATCTAGTTAGATGAACCGTCATGAGCAATATTCGAGACAAAAAAACTATTTATGTTAAGCTATTATACTAGTCTACATTCACAACTTAGCATCCAAGAAGAAACAACCCTTACATCGAGCATAGAGTATTATCTATCAATAGCCTACACTGCATTCACAACATTCTTGAAAGTGTAGCAAATAAACCAGAATGCACTTCAACTTATCACACACGCTCATAACTCAATGTTATTTTTGGTATAAGAATCTGAGCCTTAAGCCTATTTGTACTTCTATTTTGAGATCAAAAATCCTGGTGTGCAATAACACATCAGCAACATAGCATCTTTAACTTTGGGAAGTACAGGCCACTTGCCTTATGTAATTTAGAAAAACCGACAAAAGAGCAAAATATTAAAGTTTTAGAAGTCTGTATCACTATCTAATTTAATATTGCAAGGACATAAATAGCCAATTTACATTCTAACTCCAAGAAAATGAGAACATGATAAAGTTACCTGTCAACATCAGCAACCAACTTCTTAGAGAGAAAAGAATTATCTGGTAGCAGTGAACCACTCAAATACCTTCTTGGCTCATCGGTGATAGGTTTTGGTAAGGAACTACTTTGTCCAAAATGGTCAGCATCATTTCTTTCAGCTTCCTGCTCCTCCGTTTCTACTGATGGCTTTATGGCACTCTGCTGATCGTTATCTGATGAGTTTTCATCAGCCACATCATCTTCACAAACATCAAAACATCCCTGTTCAATATATAAGTCAGCATGAAAACCAAACAACAATTTGGTTCTTCTATATTGAAGGCCAACTGAAGGGCTAATGCAACTGCGCGTGTAAACTATTTGTGTTCATTTTGAATAACGACCAGCAAGTCCAATGTATAACAAGTTTTAAATTTTCAGATGTCTTTCATTTCAGAAGTCACTTATACATGAAACCTATAGTGAATGAATCTATCTTCAGATATTTTGAAAAATAGGATCTTACTTGAGTGCTTGAATAGGCTTTATGGGAAATGTGGCAAATGAACTCTCCAAATCAGGAAGTTCATTGATATCATCCTGGGACCATAAAAGTTTGATATTAGAGAATTTACTGTGAATTCAGAATCCCAGAACCAATCCAGATGCAGGACAACTGATACATGGGAAGGAGGGAGACATCATTTTAGCATGAACAAGATAGTACCTCAGGGTGAGATGCGGAATCTGAATGATCAGACATGTCTGTGGACGACCTCTCTGCAGATAAATCAGCATCATTGAGGTTGTTTTGTTGCTTTAGACTTGTATTTAAATCTGCTGTAGTTGATAATTCATCATGGTCCTGAATCTGCGAGAGAAACTAGGTTGACAAGGTGCAACACTAGATGCTTTTTAAATTAAACTAACAATAGGACCAAAAAAAACATACAAGTGCAGCCTGATTCTTCAAGTCCTCCAGATTGAAATTCCAAGCACTAATTCCACGAATGTACTCTTGCTGCAGTTTCCCAATACATGTTTAAAGGAACGTCAGATAAGGTATTCAGCCAAAATACTTTACATAGAGTAAGCAGAGTTCTTTTTATCACATAAAACAATTGTCTAAAAGCTTGTGATTATAAAATTTCCACCTGTGACAAATGTTCCTTTTCCCATATAATTCCTTGTTCTGCATAAGAAGTTCTGCTTCACTTGCCTAAAACAACGAGGAGGAGGTCAGATAGCTTACAAAATAAAATCAAAATGTTGAAGGATGTAAAACAATAAATCATTGTCAATAAAAGGATAGATTGACATAGGCACAGCACCTTTAGCATTCTAAAACGGTCTCCTAGGGGAAAAGACCAGCAAGAATAGTTTGCTCCAGATAATCAGTTGAACGTGCATTCTTAAAGAAAGGATGCTTCAAAAGCTTCTCTGATGAGGGACGTTTCTTCGGGTCTTTCACTAAGCAAGCAGCAACCATTTCTTTAAAAGACTGCAAAGCTGCTGCAAGTCAGCCCAACATTCTAGCCTATTAAAATCCTTAAAAGGATGACACAAACCTTTGAAAACTTTTTGTCTCTTTCATAGTCAAGACCTGGTGGTGCATTTTGCAAAGTCATGAGCAAAACCTGCAAAAGAAATGAGACTTACGTGTTAAGTTAAAAGTCGATTTAACAGCCGTCAAAGAATACTAGATCTGTCGATTTATATAAAGTAGTTACCTTCATTGGGGGATACTTAGAAAATGGTGCATGCCCATGAGCGAGTTCAAGGGCTGTGATTCCAAATGACCAGATGTCAGCTCTGTTGATACATAACACAAGTTTTTAGCCTATAGATCTTTAGCTGTAAGCAATCTAACAACAAAAAAATAGATACAAGGTATAATAATAGATTGGGGTGGCAATTCTGTAATTCACTTATAAAGGGCCGACTTGGGCCATGTTTATCTCAAAATAAATAAATAAATAAATAAAAAACTAAGCTAAAGAGAAACAAAACAAAGGGATCAAACAGGTAAAAAATCGGCAACAGTCTTTTTTTTATCCATATAGCCTCCTACGTCATATTATTATAAGTTTTAGGATATCACTCACATAACACTGGTTTTGTAATCATTATTCATAATTAACACGTTCATTTAGGAAAGAATAAAAAGGAAACAAAAAAGGGCTTGCAGGTCAGCCCGACCTGTTATGTCCCCTACTAAACATGACCCTTTATAATCCGTTAAAGACCAGCATGACCCACCCATCATGCCATTTCTAATAACAATGAACAAGTTTACAAGCACTTACTTAAAGTCGTATCCATGCAATTGCTGCATAACTTCCGGTGCCATCCTAGAATAACATTCCACTTGTCAGCGATGCAACAATGTTAATAACAAACAAGAGAATTGAAATATTATAAACCAAACTGGAAACATACCAACAAGGAGTTCCCACAAATGTATTTCTTGAACGTTGCCTATCCCCAGTGTCGAACATGCATGCAGATACTCCAAAATCTGCTAACTTGATGGAGCCATTATAATCAACTAATATATTCCCTGCCTGTAAAACAACGATACTCGTAACTGGTATTAGGAATCAGAGAATGAAGAAAGAAAATAAGGTGTAAGAAATTAACAAAATAAAATAATTAGAAATGTAGCAATTAACTATAATAACACAAAAACGGTAGTATAGCATCTAAATTGCAAAAGAAGCTATATTTATTTGAATAGACCCTGCTACTCAAAGCCTTGTTTTAATATGTCTACATTTTTTTCGGCACTGTCTTAGTGGTTAAGGTAAGAAAGGGATCATTCGAGAAGTAAGTGTAGTACCTTCACATCTCTATGGATATGCCCATGGTTATGAAGATAAACCAAGGCTTTAAGGACCTCTCGCAGCAATGTAGCTATAACAGGCTCTTCAAAACCTTCTTGAAAAGAAGATTTTAATATGTGAAGACATGAACCCGCTGCCATATACGGTGTAACAACCCAAAGGTTTTGGCCAGCTGTGAAAGAACAATATGCCCGTAACAAATTTGGATGGTTGATCAAGCTCATGGTTTGTACCTCCCGACGGATACCATCCTATTTCAAGTGAAAAAAAAAATAACTTTAAAAAAACAGAAACTGAAGATAACAATATGGTCAGACTACCACAAGGATCTACCAAGACCAACATAATACACCTCACGGGTCCAAAGGTGGCACACAAATGAGCCTTAAATCTTATGAAATGTAAAAGGTGAGTTACTCTCCTCTGCATTTATAACTAAGTGGCCCTATTTTTAACAATCTAGAATCATTATAACTCTACATGACATTCTAATCTGCGCCTAAATCATTTAACATGACTTAACTTGATCCCCAAAGGTTCATTAATCCTTGGGGACTTCTTCAGTTCCTCCACCAAACACATAACGGGAAGGATATACTATTATTAATATCACTATTGTTATTATTGGCATGCCTGCCCACAGTCAAGTACTAAAGTTAATCAGGTCAACATCCACTAAGGCACTAAGACCTATTTTCGAAATGAGCAGGTTGTATGAAAATTTCGTCTCTATATTATCTTTTGGAGGATATTGAAAATTTCATATCGATTTCAGTTCTAGAAGAACCAAGAGTGTTCTATATTCATGATCGTTAACTAAATATTTAGTGGTTGGTCTTTGAGTTTCACGTTAATTCTTGTGCTTCTCTACCTTTCCCACTCTGCAGTCCTAAATAGTGCCATAGTGGTTTTAAATTAGGTAACATAGTGCTTTTCCTCATTTTCCACTGTTCTAATAGTGTTCTTGGTTTTCACTTTTTGGCTTTCTGAACACTCGGGTACATCATTGCCTTTTAGTTTCATGTGTAAACATGTTCCACACATGTGTATGTTTTCATGGGTGTTTCTGACAGCAATTTGGTATGGAATTAAGTGGAACATGAGCTTAGACTATATCAACATATATCAATCAAATTCTGACTAGACGATAAGGTATTGATACTATTAGCCAAAGATAATCATGTCTCTGATTTTTTACGTTGATAGGGTAACTATAATTTCACATTTTACACTTACAGCATGCATATACATTCTGGAACCTTACACGTATATGCCATTATGGATAACTACAATCCCAGAATGCACAAAACATGACCATGGCGATACAAAAATGAATATAAGTTCAGAATTTACGTGCAAGACGCATAACGAAATACCAACATACCAGATCATTATTACACTTCTCCAAATCAAGAACCTTGATTGCAACTGTCTCATTGAACGGAATACATAGAGCTCTGTACACAGAGGCACTCACTCCTTCACCAATTTCCTCATATAGCTTGTAATCCTTTGCATCGAGAGGATACTTCTTTATAGGCTCTTCCATTTTCACTTCTAGTTCATAAACGTAAAGCCATTTTTACCCTCAAGACGTATAGGTGTGAGTCAACTTAACATCAAATTCCATCCAACATAGCAACGTTACTTTTCTCTCAGAATATAACTTCCTGAAACCAGTTACTTCATCCAATAATTTTCACCCCGAGCATCAAGTGTCAAAGAGCCCTCGTATCCAGCCTTAGTTAAGCAATTTCAACGGGATAGCAACGTAATATGGGATAACCAAAGGGGGCTTAAACCTACTAAGTATATCGTCCTAAATAACTGCTCGCGTTTCTATAAATCAGATAAACCAGATACCCAATGACAGCCAGAGCCAATAAAAAGAAAACCTGAAACATTAAAAAATATACTCTTGTCAAGAACATGATAAAACAAAAACGAGTAGTACCGTATACATTCATAGCACTCTACTGACCCATAACACGTCAAATGCACATTTCTCTAACATGTTATACAAAAAAGAGCACTAAACTGATTTAATATGACAGGTCGAGATTGCTTAATAAATACGGAAAATGTAAATAAACTAGGCTCTAATGCAACCAAGAACACCAATAACAAATCTATTGTACATCCTTCTAACTTGTTATGTAGAATATAACACGAAACTGAATACAAATAGCAGACGAAAACATAACTTAATCAATACAAAACTAATAGCAACAAATTTCAAAATAACCGGCAGCTAATTTCTCATAATGTACTACATACATACAAACGCGCAAATTAACTATATTCCAAATTTTGGGTTCCGACTTCTAATAACAACTTAAAATTCTAATTCTCTATAAATTAACACTAACACGTCCTAAAAATCTAATCAGTTGACTAAATCAACATAAGTCAACTAACTAATCACAATTCCCAAAATAACTCAACAATAACATCAAATTTAAAACAATTAAATATCAATCTAACTGAATAATCAACATACTAAAAGGATAAAAGAACAAACCTACACAAAAACTGGAAACAACAACTGGAATTCAGCTATTAAAAAGTGGCTAGAGAAGATTAAAAGCTAATTAAACGACGTCGTATGGAGAAATGATGTGTAAAAAGAGAATCAGAAGAACAGCTGTAGATCGAATTATATTATTATTTGAGAGAAGCAAATAATGGCGTTCGTTTGCTGGTGATTCCGATCTCTTTCGTTTCTTTCTTTTCTTTTATTTTGGTATCCTATTTATTTCCCATACCTTTTTTTTATAATTTTGACTTTTTTATTTTTTCTTAAATAAATAATGGGATTAGATTTTTTTAACTGTACTGTGTAGGTGTTCGGATATGTACGGTTAGAGTATCGCTTTCGAGAATCAGTAGTTGATAAAAAGCTTCTTGGTAGGTAAAGCGTGTTTTACGTAATCAAATCAAATTGGATAAAGTAAGGTTCAGTTCATTGAACTGGCGACGTATTTAAGTTTCGTTTGTGAACCAAAAAGTGTTCACTAAATGTTACCAACTTCCACTAAATGTGTGACACATAAAAAATAATAACACGTGTCACATTTGAGTATGATACGTTATTCAAAAGTGCATATTAGAACACTTTTTAGAAGTTTGTTCATTCCATGAAATATATTTTAGTTCATCTGTTAAAACGATATTTTGAAAAATGATCATTGCTATTTAATGACTTAAAGCCGATAAAGTATGATAAACTTTACTTGTTATACTTACCAATTCTTTTTAATATTCTGTTTAAGTACTTAAATTAGAAACAATTTATTGTCTCTAAAAATACAATTCATGTCATTAAATTTTGAAGTTTTAGCAATCTCCCCACATATATAATAGAGGATCGTCTTAAGTCATAACGCCACTTAAGACCCTTAAATGACATCTTTGCAAAATTTAATTAGGTGGCAATCTGCATATTTCATCCACACACGCCAGCCTTTTCTCCACCAAAACACACGCCTCACAAGCATCTCCTTCGATCTTCAACCTGCACAATCAATTCGAAACATATTGCCAAAATCTCACCTACACATACGGTTCACCAAAAAATCAATTTTAATCCTAAAACAAGTCTCGATTCATTCTATCAAATTCACCAAATCATCCTATTTTTGTTCATGATTCCAAATCCTCACCCGCTCCCAAACCCTCTTGATTTCATCAATCAAAATCAACCAACCGCCAGTTTCGATCATGGAATTATGGTTTTTTTATCCATGGATCATATGCCCAAAAAATCACACCCGCTGCGTGCTGGAATCCTCTAAAAAGGTAATTTCGGTCAAATTTGTTTTTTAATTTTGATTTCCAAATCATTAACTCATTATTCTATTATCTGTTTGTGATTGTAGCATTTGATTTTGATGTTTAGATGTTAGCATAGAATCATGAGTTTGTGAGTGGGATAGGAACTCATGTTTTTATTTTTAAACTCATGACCTATCTGTTTTTTAATTTTTTATCCATGGATCATGATGAAAAATAAATTGCCATTGAGACTTTTAGAAAGAGTTTGCTTCATTATGTTAAATAAAAAATTAGATAGCGTAGCAAATACTTTAAGAGAAAATAATTTTAGTGGGCTTAAGATGGAAAACCGGTCACACATCGATCTCATTATTTTTTATTTTACTTAATAGTATGAATTCTTCAAGTTTCTGAATCTACGTATATAGTGTTATACAGTTCCTATGGATAAATAGTTTAAGTGATAGTTAGATGAACTGATGATAGTTGTGGTTAATTTATTGTTGAATGAACTAATGAAAGGGAATCAAGTAAGGGTGCCAAATGCCATTATATACGTAGATTCAGAAACTTGAAGAATTCATACTATTAAGAACCCATTATATATAGCTACAATGTTTCCTTGATTGTATTTTATGAATTCATTTTTCTTTGATAATATTTGTTTTGCAGCTTTCAGGGTCATCCCATGTGATCTCTGTTGATTTCCCCATGATGCCAAAGTGCGTTTGATGTGATCTGCCTACACATGAAAGAAAGAATATCCTATACCGACTGAGGCGAGTCAGGTAGCACATACCAGAGACCCTATGGGAACTAAATCGTAGAATGTTGGGAAACCTACTTAGAACATTGGAGGTAAACCCATCTCACCCTCTTTCGCATATGTTATTAATAAGTTTTGTATTTTCTTTTAAGAAAATAATTGATGAGTGACAGGATTTGATAAAGAGTGAATAAAATGGAAGTATGCAATTGAGAACATCACCGTTCCTTTATTCTTGTAGCAAATTAAGTAGGAGAAATTAATCCTAACACATAAGTCTTGGTATAACTAAACTAAATATTATTGCATCGGTCTTCACTCACATACATGATCGAGTCATCGAGCATGAATAGCATTAATGATTGAGCATGCTCTTTATGCACCATTAATCTTTGTTACGTGTTTGGCTATGTATTTATGCGCCATTACTCTTTATGTTACGGGAATAATGTATTCAAACTTACTGAAATATCACTTTCTGCCAGCCTGCATTCTTGGATTACAGAAAAGGCGTCCGAAAAGCAATATCAGGTAAGTTCTCTAAACCCTTTCAGTTACTGAGTTTCACATTTTGTTCATCATTACGCTATATTATTCATTGCTTAATTCTTCTTTTTAGTGTTAAATTTAGAAGAAATCTCAGATTTTAGTTATCAGATGTCTTTAAATGCAGGTCCAACTACATTTTGTCCTAAAGCAAATCCTGTTGTTGCACCCCATCGGTTGGAAGACCTTTATTCCTTATTGGTAAAATTAAAACCATAATTAACTGCATATATAAGGATATGGGCATTTTTGTCTCAAATGTGTTTTCAATTTTATTTGATTTTCAAAATTTATTTTTCCTGTTATTATGCTGTAAACTTGCATCAAATAGGTTGTCAGTGTCCGGGACGAGGACTTCTTTTATTTGGCCCCCTGTAAGGGCTATTTACATTAGTATAGTGATTCGTATTAGAGGTGCCAATATCAGTCCATTTACTTACGACTGGGTCGGTTTTGGTTTACGTTTAATCTATAATGTGCTAAACGGGTAAAGTCAAAACAAGTTATCTGGTAAGGAAACCAATTAAAGGGGTTGAATTGGTCAATAGGCTATAAGTTTCCTATGATGTTTTTTTAATCCATTAAACCAGTGAAATTCATTTTGACATGGAAAATTGCAGATCATATGAAGGGCCGTGTCAGGAGAATTTTCTGGAGAAACCGATGTCCTATACAGTACACCTCAGACATTCACATTCCATGTCAACTGAAATCGGATCCTGAGGATTGATGGAATGATGGTACTGCACTGCTTCTAGATGTCCTTTGAGGCCAAAAAGTACGCAAATGTTTGCTTCTTTCATGTTGTAATAGTTATGGCTTAAGTATCAGTCAAATACTAACAGTTTTATTTTCACTCTGAAAACTTACCAAATTTTTTTACAATTTGTGATGAGCATTCTAACCTCGAAAACATAATAAAGTTAAAGTATACAGAATATCTATAGATGTTTTTACTAATATACCATACTGGTGGAAGTAAACAACCATTGGTTTCATATTCTTGAAAAATGTGCATCTAATTTGTACTTGATCTTATTGGAGGTTAGTAGGAAAATGGAGGTGATAAGATAAGTGACCCACATGAAGGATATGACCGGTCTTGCGTGTTCTCGATGGATGGTGCCATACTTGCATATCTGATGATAGTTATAGTAAGTCTAAAAGATAATGATGAAGGTGTAAAAGTGGCCAATCACTTGAATTCGTGGACAATCCAATTTAACCTTTTGTGAGTTGCTTAGAGCTATTTAAACGTTTATTTCTTTCTTTAGTTTTACTCTTTGGATATGGGAAAAAGAATTGCGATAATGCATCGTTATGCTTTTTTAGACAAGACACGCACCAAGTGAAGTAGTGAGGTGATGTCATTGTTTATGTAAAAGCCACGTCGATTTTTCTTTTCGCAGTGATACTGTCGGTTACTTTTTCTCTTTTCTTTTATAGCGTACACCACTTAACCCTTGCTACCTAATTACGTACATTTGATGGTGGTAGACTTAATGATGGGGCTACTCTACTGCAGCTACCTCGATGAAACCTCCTCAAAAGCATGGACACTTGGTTGTAGCGACATAAACAAAGCAAGATTAGACTTCATGGAAAGATGATGGTCCCACAAGATTATCAACAAGGTAACTTTCATTAGTGAAATTTTTAGTTTTTTAAATGACTTCGACTTATGAGACCAGTAAATTAGGTGTCTTTGCAAACATACATAAAAATATTGGATTTAATATACGAGCAATATATTTCCGACTTTTGAAACGCCGCTCGTTGATGGAAATAAAATTGATATTCCACTGAGTAGGTCTATTCTAACTTTATTATATCGTGATTGCAGCACGCTAGATCAGGATCGTCAAACGAATCAAGGCAAGTGAAATTTAGTTTTCTATTCAGTTGAACTACTATACATGATATAAGCCGCGGTTTTGGCTATGTTGATCCTTGCAAATCTGTTCGTGTTATAGGTGCTCTACTTCAAAACATATTGGGTCAAAGGCAATCATGTAGGAAATTCCCCTATGGGTTGAGGAAAGAGCTGATGCATCGCAGACGGAAATTCAGTCCGCTATCGATTATGCGCATTTGATTGGTGAGGTTTAATTTTGATTTTTTTGCTATTATTTTTTATTTTTGCTTTTTCTATTTGAGAAAATAAGGTCATATCCACCGCTTCAACATAAAAAAAGCAGTTGAAGCAGAATTAGCAACTAATAAGCTAGAAAATCAAAAGTCGAAATAGTAAAACTTATTAGAGCTTCTAAAAGGAGCGATTATCGCTTCAATTGGACGATCGAATAAGCAATAACCAAAGCAGACCCTAGGAATAAGCAACTAATAAGCTAGACTACTAACTAAAATAAGCTTAAAACTAATTAGCAAACCTAAATTATTCCTAAAATGATTCTAAAAGCAACTAATAAGCAAAAGAGCAATTCAAAAGCTAAAGAACACCACTAAAAATCTCTTTATTCTGACTAAGGGGTGATAAACAGTGCTTAATTAAGCTATGGAATAAGCACTAGGAACCTAAAGAGGACAAAAGATGAAAACTAAACTATGGGCTACAAGGAACTTCAAAATCAGGCCTACATGTCTTATAAATAAGCGAGATAATAAGCTAAGAAAATAGGTGCACAGGCTGTCAGCTTCTTGTGCTTCAACCCAGCAACTTTGCACCTCTAGCAGCCCTACCAAAAGATTTTTTTGATTTTTTTCCTTTTGAGAAAAGTTAAATAAGCTAATGAAATTGCTATTTTTAATTTTTAATGATTTTTAGAACAAACTAAAATGACTCAAAAAGCTAAGTGAAAAATAACAAAAACCATTTTTCGGACTGTTGGACACATTTGAAAAAACAAATGGAATTTGCAAATCTGATTTGATACACTTGAAAACTTGATCAAAAACAATTTCTAACCTCAAATGACTCGAACATGACTGAGCAAATATATGACGGAAATCCAAGGTGGTTCCTGCATCAGAATCCCATTAAAAAAAATCAAAAATGAGGAATGGGTCAAATTGGTCAAACGGGATGGAAGTGGCCTAAATTCTATTTTTTTGCATACTACCTCCGAATTCATTTTCTAATCGGATTAGACTAATCCTAATACACATTCTTATATATAAAATAGACACAAAATGTTTATAGTTTAACCCACCAATTTCTCTGCACCTATCCGAACTTGCACAAGTTTTAAATAGAAGCCAATTTTAATGCAGGTTTCTTCTACCAGCATCACTAATCGTCATCAATGATATTGTTGCCTACATATTTGGTTTCTTCTTTGTTAGAACTCCATTAATTAAGTTATCCCCTAAATAGACTTGGGAGGGGTTCATTGGAGCTTCGGTTACAACGATCATATCTGCCTTCGTGGTGAGAATTTTTTCTGTTAACTTTTAAGATTGAACATATTGCAGGCTTAGTTGAATAATAATTAGCACCCAACATCTCTATCATGAACTACTCATGCATGGGAACCAACAAACTCATTCTTCTATAGCCATTTTCTACAATGTCAGTTCATTTTGTCTCTCATTTTCAATTTTAATTTTTCATATTGACCCATTATAAGTTTGATACTGCATTATAAATAATAACAATATGATCTTATAGGACCAAAGACTACTACAATTAATGATCCCAAAGAAGATCAACAAAAGCGAAAATGAGAACGGACCGGATTGAGTCCAAGGAGCCTATTCGACTTACCACGTGATCATATATAGAGTATGTGAAAATTCTAAATAAGATATGTTGCTAAACGTGTCATCAAGAACTTCTTGACCTCCCTCATGTAGAATTATTTCTACCTACTCAAGTTTTGGAGTACTTACTCCTTTTCTGCTTGGACAACAATTGTTTGTCGTCGTTTAAAGGGACAAAAGAAAGATTATGCAAATTGCACAAACAAAGGTGTCTACAAAGAAGTTCTTTATATGCTATAAGCCTATACATGATTATATGATGGATGTACAATGATGTTTCTTTCACATGATTTATACATCAATTCATTCACTTGGAATAAGATGATCTCCATGATTAAACAAAAAGGCCGATGCAAGCCGATGCACTAATCAAATAACTACGTGATGCTCGACGCAATATAAGCGATGACGATATTGTTGACCTCAACTTCTTCTGTGACGATGAAAATTAAATGTTTGTTATGTATTGTTTACCTCGACTTCTTGCTTGGATCTTAACTTTTTCATTAGACATAAGCGACGATGATGTTGTTAACCTCAACTTCTTCAACGATTGATTTCTATTTGAATTTTAATATTTTTGAATTATAATCATGATGTACTCATTATATGCTATGGCTTGTGTTTTCGAAATTTATCATATTAACTACTTAAGTACGTCAATTATAAACCATACACAAGATATTATTTTGGTACTTTTAAGTAGTTTTTATTCCATGTTTGTAATAAATTGGCTATTTCGCAATTTTGCAACTCATTGTTATCAATAATTTTAACTATCAAACATCTTTTACCACTATACTTATACTAACATAAGAATATCATTCATTCATGTTAAAACGATCAGGTCATGGACATACATGTTACAAAATTATAACAGATGATACACTTGAAACTAGCCCGGCCATCGGCCGGGTCATGAGACTAGTGTTGTATATGACTTGGCATACACGTATATCTCTGTTTAGTTTTCAATCATACACATCAAGAAGGATGTGACTTGATCATAAACTTAAACTGAATTATAAATGATTAAGATGGTCGGAAATTGAAAAAAATTGACGTATGCAGATGCCAAGTCATATACAACATCGAAGGCATGTCAGAATACAATGATATGGAATTTATATGTGTGACTTACGAACATGTTGCAAGTAAACTGTAATACCCCGATTTTTATAAGTTTCATAAATAGATTTATATATTGCCTTTCGAAGATAAAAAAAAGTCTTTATGTTAGCATTTATAGATATAAGGATTTAGAATGCAAATAGTTAACCGCAAAAGACTAACGGTGCAAAAGATTTAACGACAGAGACTAACCTTGCCAAATTATGTAACTTACTTGATAAGCTTTAAGTTTCTTTCCTTGATATGAAGAAAACTCATAATTTAAACCACAAAGATACACGTATGTATGTGTTTTTGTTGGAATATGTCACCACAAGAACAAAAAAGGAGGGAAAATCATTAGTTAGCTTATTAGCACTAAAATTGATACAAGGGTTTCAAGAATCGTTGTGCAAGAGTGTTGATGATCAGGGATAGGTGTTAGAGGTAGCTTGGGATAATTTTAGAAGTAATTAAGTTTTAATAATCATATCATCTTCAAGGTAATATCATGTTAAGAATTATGTTAAGTTTCATATTAATGTCTTTTTTAAGGATTTTATGTTAATTGGTGATTTTATGTGAACCTAGTTTTAGTTATGATGAATTATGATGAAACATGATGTTAAAAGCTTTGTTATGTTAGAATCAAGTCAAGAATTAAGTGGGTGAAAGTATAGTTAATTGTGTAGTAGAAATCATGTTTATGGATTTTCATGATAATGACTAGTTTAGCTTATAAAGGGTGTTTGGAACTAGCTTTTTAAGTGCTTAAACTAGCTAGATAACTTATGGGCCTAATGAAAAATGATCTTAACATGTTAAACAAGCTATAGTATAAGTTTGGAAAAGAGTATAATAGCTTATCATGAGTTTTGGATCGTTTTGGACACATTTTAGTAGTAGAAGAGCATGTTGAATCGACTTATGCGCATAATTTAAAGGGTTGTAGAAAATTTACCGCTTATCGTATTGACATGAGGTTAAAGTGCATTACTTATGCCTACTTTTATTCCCCTGAGTCTACTTTCTAACCCAAGTGGTCTCAATGTCTAATTTTAAGTTTAAGTGGGTCAAAAGTGCAAATTACAGCAGCCTCTCAGAAATTCTGCACAGAAAGTATTTTTGTATAAGTGTGTTTAATGATGAAATAGTACCTTATATGATCATTTTTAAGTTGTTTAGACCCAAGATATGTTATGTGAATATGTTAGGAAGCTCTAATAGCATTAGAATGGTTATCATGTGATTAGGTGCTCATGGAAAGCTTACTGAACGTTAAACAAGACATAGGGTTGAGTAATGGTTCATTAGCTTCATGTTACTAGATTGAACATGATGTTAGAACGTATGCAAGGTTTCGGATATATCCGAGACAAACCATATTTAGGATGTGTTGGAAACGCTCCTAAACATTATTATAAAGTGTTAGTCATTTATATGTAATAGTTTGCATTTATATGGCTTTTATTTTAGTAATTAAGGCATGACTTATGTAGAAAGCCCATAAGCCCATGCTAAAGCCTAAAAGGCCAAGGAAGGGACTAGATGTGTTGCCCTAGCTCCCTTCCCCTATAAATACTTGTTTACTTCTCATTTGAGAAGTGTTGTTCACTCATAATACTCTACGCGTAATCCTTCTTATATTGTCGTGTGTTTGTGTGTGCAACCATCTCTCTTAACCTTATTTCTATCATCTTCATACTTGTGTTAACTTATGGTGACCTAACAGTGGTATCATACGCCATCTAGTTGGGTGAAACTCTTTTGTTTTTGAAGTTTATTATCTACGCGTAAGGTTTCACGCTCCACACTCTTCTCACGCTTAAAACTTTTATTTTTTCACTTGTAAACTCAAGATTCTTATGGGTTAAGGTTTATTTAGTGTTAAAGTTTATGTTTTGCGCAAAAAGTTTCAAACTTTACGTGTTTAGATTAGTTTTTGAATTTGGTTGTATTTCGTGTCATTAGTTTACGCGTAAGGTAAAAAGTCACTTTGGATCATCAAGTTTCAAACTTTCTTGTTATTTTCGTGATTTTGTAGCTGTTTTATCCATAAAATCAAGTTTTCAAAACATTTAGTGCATCAAAAATCAAGCTTGGAAAATTCTGTACTTTTTACGCATAACAAAACCCTAGATTCCTACACCTAAGCTTCTACGCCTAAGTCACAGTTACGCCTAACAGTCTACTGTAAGGAATCTCTTCAACGATCTTCAAAGCTGTTGGTTAACTCAGTGTTTTCTTGCTTGGATAAGCCTGAAAACACTTCGACTTGTGGATATCTTTTACACTTGGACAAGTGTAAAGGATTTTTTGGGCAAAACCCTAAGTTTACGCTTAAGCTTAAAAGTTTACGAGTAAACACTTTACGCCTAAGATTATCTTACGCCTAAGGTTCTTACTTATAAGCATTTAGTTTACGCCTAAGCTTACGTTTAACCTAAAGCTTACGTGTAAGAAGGATTTACGCCTAAGCTCTCTTGTTTACGCGTAAGTGGAAGTTACGCGTAAGATTATCAGTTTACGCCTAAGTTTTGTTTACGCCTAAGTGTACTTCATCAACAACATCAAGTTTCATTCGACTACAAAGATCCATCATCTACACAAGTTTCAAGATGTCTCAACCACCATACTCCAACTACTTTCCTCATGAGTATCCTCAACAACAACAACAACAACTACAACAATATCCTCAACAACAATTTCAACAACCATCATCAGTTTACTTTCCTCAAGGAGCAAAACCTCTTCCACCACAAATCCCTCAACCAAATCCTCGTCAACAATATCAACATGCTAACTACTTCCAATATCAGTTTCCAGCTGAGTATGCTATGAATGTCACAACGCAAAAGGAACCTTCTTGGTTTGAAAAGATGTGTGAAGCTTTAAGCAGCCAACAATCAATTCATGAAGCTGGATCCCTTGATAGCCCTCCAATGCTCACTCCCGGAAACTATCATTAATGAGTGATACGGTTTTTTAGATTTTGTGATCTCAAGAAACCACATGGTAAGTTTTTGAAGAAGGTCATCCTTGAAGGTCCTTTTCAAATGCCTACTACTTGATCCCCGGAGATCCAATGGCGATCCACCAAGAGATGATGTTACCACCACTCTCGAGTAGATCAACTCATCTTGAACAACTACTTCACTTAAAAGCGATGAACTTGCAATGCAATATATCCTTTGGGTTTACCCATCCGATTCTTCGCATTGTTGATGCTCGAGCGCAAAAGCTATGTGGGAACACATTCATCTTCTAATGGAAGGCGCGAACTCAATCAAGAAGACATGTGATTGGTGCGAAACCGTCAAGTTTTCTCACGCTGGTGATCACTTGTGAATGACCAGCCGTAAGGAACTTAAAACAGCTCACACACCAATTCAATGAAGATCGAGAGTATAGTGTTTCCCGGTCGTTATGTCCCAAAAATGTGCGAGAATAGTCAAACGATGTAGTGATCGAGAGATTTGAGCGGAAAAGAAATTTGAAGATGATTATAACTAAGGAAAAAGCCCATAAACTACAGGGGCTTAAATGCAAATTAACGGAAATTAAAAAGATAAAATCTATTAAATAAACGCTATCACTATATTTAAAATGATGAACGTTTAAAACCTAAAACTTACGTTTTAAAACAAAATTACGTAAACGTACAAATAAAAACGTGAAACTTACACGATATAAACCCTAAAAATATGAAAAATACATTTTTACAAACCTAATGATAAAAGAAAATTTATAGAAAAAGAAAATTATTTTTATAACTAATTATCTAATTATTATTAATTAAAAACTATTTTTAACTATTTAATAATTACCTAAAATACAAGAAATTAGGAAATAAAGCTAGAAAAATAAAATTATGAAATGGAAAAATCTAAAATATCAAACTAGAATTTTCAAAACTAATTTTGTATTTTTCGATTATTTTTCTATTTTTATGAATTTTAAACTATTAAAACTACTTAAATTATTTAAAATACAAATTTAACTAAGAAAATATGGAAAAATACTTTTTGGCTTTTATATTTATCTTAACTTAATAAAATGAAAACTTATTTTTTGAACCTTTTCTAATTTTTATATTAAATACTATTTAAAAGGCTTAAAACTAATTTAAAATAAGAAAAATACCAAACAAGCTAGGAAAAATCTGAAAAATTCAGGAAAACTTTAAAATAATATTAGGAAGCTGAGAAAAATGGAAAATCATGGGGTTATGTGGCAGATTATGAAACTGATGATCAAAGTGCTTATTGAAATAAGCACTTTGATAAGCAGATGGGATCCAAAGGCTACCAAACTAAAGATGAAGCTACAATAAGCTAAAGTAACTCAAAATAAACTGAAAACAACAAGCTTACACTTCTGATTTGCAATCTGCTCAGATTTGGCTTGTTGCACTTATGTACTAAAAACAGTTAAGGGGTACCGTCTTTGAACTTAAGCAAAAGCTACTAGATAAGCTGAAATGGGAAAACAAAACTTGGGACTTGGATAAGACACGGGTGGCTATGTAAAACACCAAGGACAGACTTGGACAAGCTCAAATGAGCCAAATGCAAGTCTTTGCAAGATCTGCACATTACACATGTAGATCGGTCACGATCTGTGAGGCGAATGAGCTTGTTTTGACAAGCTCATTTGACCCCTTATATAAAATTAACAAAATTATGAAAAATGATAAGAAGAAACTTGACCAGAGAGCTTTTAAAACCATAAGTTTTATAGAAATTGGACCGAAATGAACTCAAGACAAATCAACTTAGTTTGGTAAAAGCGAGTTTTTCGATTTGACTTTTGAGCAATTTGGAGATTTTGACTAAATTGAACTTTGGGACCAAGTTTATGGTGAGATAGATGTATTTTGATGAAATGAAGGCGATGCAATATATACCTATGTATTTTAAACATAAAATGAGATTTTGAATTCTCAAAATCTTAACGAGGAAGCGATTAATATAATTAAAGTGCAATTTTGACTTTGATAGTCCTAAAGCACCAATGATCGACTCAAATGAGTCTAACTTTTATGTTAAGGACCGTCAACAGGTTGCCAAGCACAAACAAGGGCTCAATCCTAGCTTAACATACTAATCCAAACACACCTATATATAAGCTGTTTTGCAAATTTAAGGAAGCTATCTAATGAATTATCATCTATCAATGATCAAACCGAGTTATCTTGACTTAATTGCAACTATATAAACACATTAAAACCACTTGTGACCACAGATACAAGGATAAGCATAAAGTGCAAAATAACTTTAAAATGAAAGCGAGACACTCACTTATATGTGTCCAAATGGTTTCTGAGACGAACCGGACACAAAACCACTATACTAAACCATTTCAACCCAAGTCAAACCGCATTATCCCAATTTCTTCTCCAAACCCGCTTAACCAAGTTTTCACCTCACTTTGACTTTCGTTGACCTTTTACCAAAATTTCTTAGAATTGTGTTCCAAGTTTATCTCAAGCTATGATAAGCTTGAGTAAGCTTGTTTAAATGGAAATGAAGCCACTGGAGCTTTGAATATAAGATCTTGAGACCGAATTCTTCAACAATAAACAACAAAATTTATGAAACTTAGTTAAACCTTCAATTGATACTTGAATTGAGTTACAATGATTGAGTAGCTAATGTTTAGTACATAAAAGCTTGAAATTATATTTTAAAAGCTAAGTAAAACAGTTTAAGAAAAAAAAACGACATACATTGAAAATTTAAAAAACTAACTACCTACTTTTCTCTCCTTCTCTTCCTCTCTTTTATACTCCATTAAGCTCCACGTGTCATTTAGAGCGGATCCCACCTCCTTTTAGAGCCAATGGGAGAGTTTGTGATTGGCCACTTTTCCAATTGGCGGGAAAAGTGGTTTTGACTCGGGCCTTCGAGCTAGCACTAGGGGGTGGAGGTGTAGGGTGATGGGATAGGGTTGGAAGGATAAGGCATTGGGAGATGGAATTTGGTGAGGTGTTGCGAGAGGATATAGCGAGCAAGTTGGAGAAGACACGATGGGAGGGAAGCGCTGGTTTGTTGGATAGGTTGACCAAAGGTTCAAAATAGGGTATTGGGGGGTCAAATGGGAAAAGCAGGGTCTAATTTAATTTTGACAAGGCTTAGTTTAGGTTTGATAAGGACTTGTTTGTAACTTTTCCAAACTTGAGGGCCATTCTGTAATTTTCTCAAAGTTAATACAAGGACCAATATTGACAAGCTTCAAAAGTACAAGGACCAGTTTGACAATTTCAAATTTTCCAGGACCAAACTTGACAATTTTGAAAGTTCAGGACCTTTTCGCCATTTACAAAAGATTTATTCAAGGACCATTTTGACAAATTAGAATATTTCGGGGACCTTGAATAACATTTCTCTTTATTTAGATTTACCAGGACCTGCTTTTTGACAACTTTTGAAACTTGGGGACTAAAGCGCCAATTATGCAAATTTGACACGTTTTCACCGATTTTGATATTTTGCATTTAAAACACATAAAACACTTGTTTGTGATATTTTTATCATTTTGATGCATTTCGAGTGTTTTCGGATGTTTTTGCAGTTTAAATGAAGTACAAAATGATGAGTATTTAGACACTCATCAATCCCCCTTACTAAGATATTGCTAGTCCCTAGCAATGTTTTAAGAAAATTAATGGATTTCAATCTCTTTACCAAAAGCCATTACTCGGAGTAGCCAAATGTTTCGAGTTCAAGTAAGAACCTTGGTACACCGATAACCAAGTGATTTTGAGCAAACCACCGACTTTCAACGGATTTGATTTGTCTTTACCGAGCCGTACCTCTCGGACTAGCCAACTCTTAGATAAATTATCAATATTATCTTTGGTGAGTGATTACCAATTATGGATTTTCCATCGCCTTTACCACAAGCCATAAACTTGCGGGCTAGCCAACTCTTCACTTTTAAGATATGGTGAGTTGAGAACCATACAATTTTGGGCAAATTGCAAGCCATATAAACGGATTTGAGAAATCTTTACCAAGAGCCGTTTGCTCCTGGATTAGCCAATCCTTATGTGGGTTAGACATGGTGGACTGATTACCATTTGTTGTGTTTAGTACATAGTACTTCCACTAAAAAAATTTAAAATTTGGCCATTTTGGGGAAAAAGGGACTAAAAGGGTACATTTATGATCAAATTAGCAATTTCCCCACACTTAGAAATGAATATTGTCCTCAATATTCAAAGTCTGCATTGTAATGCCGAAACTTAGAACGTAAAAGATAACATTACTAACTAAGTGTAGAAACACAACAATTATTCTCTTTTTAATATTTACAATTTTCATTCATTTTTAGATCTATATACAACATGTGGGGCATCTCCCCACACTAGGGTGGTACACACGGTGAAAACCCATGTTAAGCTCATGTTTTTGATTACCGAGTCGCTAGCTTGACTCGACCCAAATAATTTGTTCATGGGGAAGTAAGTGGACGAGACAATCTCCATCGGACTTTCATTCAAGATGTTTGGATAAACATTGAAGTACATGAAAGTTCCACACCGATGAGATACAGATGATGCACCGGCTCACAAATGGTGCATGGAAATGCAGGTCAAAGATAATGTCTTCATTCCGAAGGAGTGAAGAAGCAGGGAGAAGCCACGGGATAGGTGAAGAAGAGAAAGAAAATCATGATAAATATTATGACTAACTCATCATCTTCATCCATAGGAGGATCCATAATTTCGGATTATGAATCTCATCATTTAAGCTTATGTGATCAAGACAAATCTCGGTGTGTCATGATCAAATTGGGAGTTATCATACTCCGGTGGAGATATGATATGAGTGAGTTCACCGGCGAACTCCTCGTGAAGAGAATCAATCACAAGATGTAAATCGTGGATTCTTGTTCCATCAGATTCATCACTATCCTCAATCGAGTATCAAAGAGTGGATTCTCAGAATTAAAGTGAATTGAGTCGAATTCAAATAGAGGATTGGTGAAAGTTGTTTTGAATGTTTCAGGGAACAAAGTGATTAACATTCTCAATTGGATTGTTGGGATAAGAAGTGAGTGAGCGATCATTATCAAGGAGACTTTCGTCTCTCCCGGATCGACTTGAAATCAAAGAGTGGATTGCGTGAGTGAGTTCATTGGTGAACTCCTCAAGATGATGATCGACATCGATCGTGGAGTGATGCCTCAACATACTCGATGTTTCCATGAGAAGTACAATCGTCGCTAACATCGGAGAAAGTTTCAAAATGATCTTTTGAACACTCGATAGGGGAGATAGAATCACACACATGATCGAAGTTTCTGTGACTCTCTCGGGATTGGGACAAGGTTCTCAACACTAGACTTTATGAATTCGTCCGATTCCTTTTCGGGAACAGTGTCAAGATGCTCGCCCCCATAGTCGAGAGTGAGTGGGAGCTTGGGTGTGATAGCGGTTGTTTGAGATGGAATCTCAAGCTGCTGGGATATCAACCGACCGAGGAGTTGAGAAATATTATCTCTAAAAGGATAAAACTCTCCTCGTCATCATCATATAGAGCGGCCTTAAGAAATTGGGAACGCCTTAGAGCTGCTTGCTCTAGGACTAATGATTCTTCCCTAGATTTGCGGGCCTCTCGTTCTTCTCGCTCTTCGGCAAGCAATTCTCCCATGGTCTTTTCATTACTCACTTGATCCTTGAAGTTTTGCATCATATCATTAAGTGATTTCATTGCGGTTTCAAGATCCTGGGAGATTTCATGAGACAACGGCTCAGGTGGAGTTTGAACCGTATGGTGTTGTGGAGGTTGGTCGTGATATGGATAGTCGTAATTGTTACAAGGAATTGGATTCCTGTTTGACAATCGAGCGAAATGGGGACCTCCAGGTACTCACAACAAGAAAGCTGTTGAGTGCGGACCGGTGAATCATATGGATTTTGGTCATATCCAAAGTTACGAGCATCACCGAAAACTGCTTCATAGACAAACGTGTTTCGGATTGACACTCAAATCCTTGGTGAGGACCTCCACAAAATTCACAATGAAGTGTTGATCATATGAATATAGGTCGGGCTGGGGTGGGTAATTGGAAAAGTTTGAGGGGTCGTTAAATGAGTTCTTATCAGGATCATAATCAAATGAATTCCTTGAACCACAAAATAAACAACTCCCGTTATGAATATCATTACCACATTGTACACAAGTACACCAACGACAGGGTGAACCATAGAGAGGCTCACCACAACCGACACAAGGAATAAACGATTGCATTTGAGAGTTATGAAGAGGAATCAGTTTATTCAAAGGATCAACAAAACCAACATTGTGATCCGGATGACTATCAAGTCTCGAAGAACATTGAAAGATCCGGAGGTGGGACAAGTGGTGTGCTCGAGAGCTAGCAATTTCCACCACTTCCGTTATGGTCTCCGGTTCGGTTCTTGAGAAACGTGAAGATTAGGCAAGTCATTCTTGCTAGTCACGGTGTTTGAGCGGGTTCATCGTAATCAATTCTAATTCTCGACCTTTTTCATCGGTTTGAATTTGTTCGATTAGATTACGGGCTCTATCTTCAAAGAAAGTGTCCTCGTAATCCTCGATGGGTGCTTGGGGTAGCTCGACGTTTGAACCGGTTTGTCAAGATTAGAATGTATTTCGGGTTGTGGCGGGTGGTCGAAATAACTTTGAAAAGCATTTTGATGGATAATTCGCACAATTGCAAAATTAAACGAACTAGGACCTCCACACCGCTCACACACATATTTGATGAAGTTGACGATGTCGACATAAGAATTAAACATATAGAGGATTAAGAAGAGAATCAAATGGTTTTGAGGTTAAAGAAGAGTATTTTTGGTATTTTGGATAAGAAAATATAAACATATCTGGATGGATGGTATAAACAAAGAGTGAGTATTCAAACAACTAATCGCTAAACGTAAGACTATTAGCATTGCTCTCGTAAGTAGTGGCGCCAAAATTTGATTGGTGCGAACCGTCAAGTTTTCTCACGCGGTGATCACTTGTGAATGACCACCGTAAGGAACTTAAAACACTCACACACCAATTCAATGAAGATCGAGAGTATAGTGTTTCCCGGTCGTTAAGTCCCAACGAAATGTGCGAGAATAGTCAAACGTGTAGTGATCGAGAGATTTGAGCGGAAAAGAAATTTGAAGATGATTATAACTAAGGAAAAGCCCATAAACCACAGGGCTTAAATGCAAATTAAAGAAATTAAAAGATAAAATCTATTAAATAAACGCTATCACTATATTTAAAATGATGAACGTTTAAAACCTAAAACTTACGCTTTAAAACAAAATTACGTAAGCGTACAAATAAAAAGCGTGAAACTTACACAATATAAATCCTAAAATATGAAAATACATTTTACAAACCTAATGATAAAAGAAAATTTATAGAAAAGAAAATTATTTTTATAACTAATTATCTAATTATTATTAATTAAAAACTATTTTTAACTATTTAATAATTACCTAAAATACAAGAAATTAGGAAATAAAGCTAGAAAAATAAAATTATGAAATGGAAAATCTAAAATATCAAACTAGAATTTTCAAAACTAATTTTGTATTTTTCCGATTATTTTCTATTTTTATGAATTTTAAACTATTAAAAACTACTTAAATTATTTAAAAATACAAATTTAACTAAGAAAAATATGGAAAAATACTTTTTGGCTTTTATATTTATCTTAACTTAATAAAATGAAAACTTATTTTTTGAACCTTTTTCTAATTTTTTATATTAAATACTATTTAAAAAGGCTTAAAAACTAATTTAAAATAAGAAAAATACCAAACAAGCTAGGAAAAATCTGAAAAATTCAGGAAAACTTTAAAATAATATTAGGAAGCTGAGAAAAATGGAAAATCATGGGGTTATGTGGCAGATTATGAAACTGATGATCAAAGTGCTTATTGAAATAAGCACTTTGATAAGCAGATGGGATCCAAAGGCTACCAAACTAAAGATGAAGCTACAATAAGCTAAAGTAACTCAAAATAAACTGAAAACAACAAGCTTACACTTCTGATTTGCAATCTGCTCAGATTTGGCTTGTTGCACTTATGTACTAAAAACAGTTAAGGGGTACCATCTTTGAACTTAAGCAAAAGCTACTAGATAAGCTGAAATGGGAAAACAAAACTTGGGACTTGGAGAAGACCTGGGTGGCTATGTAAAACACCAAGGACAGACTTGGACAAGCTCAAATGAGCCAAATGCAAGTGCTGCAAGATCTGCACATTACCTGTGCAGATCAGTGCAGTGCACAGGGCAGATGAGCTTGTTTTGACAAGCTCATTTGACCCTTATATAAAATTAACAAAATTATGAAAAAATGATAAGAAGAAACTTGACCAGTAGAGCTTTTCAGAACCATAAGTTTTATAGAAATTGGACCAGAAATGAACTCAAGACAAATCAACTTAGTTTGGTAAAAACTGAGTTTTTCAGTTTTGACTTTTGAGCAATTTGGAGATTTTTGACTAAATTGAACTTTGGGACCAAGTTTATGGACTGAGATAGATGTATTTTGATGAAATGAAGCTGATGCAATATATACCTATGTATTTTAAACATAAAATGAGATTTTGAATTCTCAAAATCTTAACAGTGAAGCAGTTAATATAATTAAAGTGCAATTTTGACTTTGATAGTCCTAAAGCACCAATGACTGACTCAAATGAGTCTAACTTCTTATGTTAAGACTGATGCTGCAGTTGCCAAGCACAAACAAGGGCTCAATCCTAGCTTAACATACTAATCCAAACACACCTATATATAACTGTTTTGCAAATTTAAGGAAGCTATCTAATGAATTATCATCTATCAATGATCAAACTGAGTTATCTTGACTTAATTGCAACTATATAAACACATTAAAACCACTTGTGACCACAGATACAAGGATAAGCATAAAGTGCAAAATAACTTTAAAATGAAAGCGAGACACTCACTTATATGTGTCCAAATGGTTTTGAGACGTAAACCAAACACAAAACCACTATACTAAACCATTTCAACCCAAGTCAAAGTCGCATTATCCCATTTCTTCTCCAAACACGCTAACCAAGTTTTCACCTCACTTTGACTTTCGTTGACTTTTACCAAAATTTCTTAGAATTGTGTTCCAAGTTTATCTCAAGCTATGATAAGCTTGAGTAAGCTTGTTTAAATGGAAATGAAGCCACTTGGAGCTTTGAATATAAGATCTTGAGACCGAATTCTTCAACAAGAAACAACAAAATTTATGAAACTTAGTTAAACCTTCAATTGATACTTGAATTGAGTTACAATGATTGAGTAGCTAATGTTTAGTACATAAAAGCTTGAAATTATATTTTAAAAGCTAAGTAAAACAGTTTAAGGAAAAAACGACATACATTGAAAATTTAAAAACTAACTACCGACTTTTCTCCTTCTCTTCCTCTCTTTTATACTCCATTAAGCTCCACGTGTCATTTAGAGCTGATCCCACCTCCTTTTAGAGCCAATGGGAGAGTTTTGGCCAATTTGGCCACTTTTCCAATTTGGCGGGAAAAGTGGTTTTTGACTTCTGGGCCTTCTGAGCTAGCACTAGGGGGGGGGTGGAGGTGTAGGGTTGATGGGATAGGGGTTGGAAGGGATAAGGCATTGGGAGATGGAATTTGGTGAGGTGTTGCAGAGGATATAGCAGGCAAGTTGGAGGAGAAGACCTGATGGGAGGGAAACTGCTAGTTTGACTGGATAGGTTGACCAAAGGTTCAAAATAGGGTATTGGCAGGGGTCAAATGGGAAAAGGCAGGGGTCTAATTTAATTTTGACAAGGCTTAGTTTAGGTTTGATAAGGACTTGTTTGTAACTTTTCCAAACTTGAGGGGCCATTCCTGTAATTTTCTCAAAGTTAATACAAGGACCAATATTGACAAGCTTCAAAAGTACAAGGACCAGTTTGACAATTTCAAATTTTCAGGACCAAACTTGACAATTTTGAAAGTTCAGGACCTTTTCGCCATTTTACAAAAGATTTATTCAAGGACCATTTTGACAAATTAGAATATTTCAGGGACCTTGAATAACATTTCTCTTTATTTAGATTTACAGGACTGCTTTTGACAACTTTTGAAACTTGGGGACTAAAGCGCCAATTATGCAAATTTGACACGTTTTCACCGATTTTGATATTTTGCATTTAAAACACATAAAACACTTGTTTGTGATATTTTTATCATTTTGATGCATTTACGAGTGTTTTCAGATGTTTTTGCAGTTTAAACAGTACAAAAATGATGAGTATTTAGACACTCATCAACATGGACCCAAAACTTTACTTATCCTATGAGAATTTCATGGTTGAACCAGGGGAATCATTAAAGTCATACTATCATCGGTTCACAGACATCATCAATGACTTGGACAGACACAACGTCATTATGCCAAGGATTGCAATCAATACAAAGTTCCTTAGATGTCTTGGTCCTGATTAGGAAAAGTATGTTACATTCATCCGTCAAGCTAAGAATCTTCATCAAACAACGTCACGGATTGTTGTATGACTACTTGAAGCACCATCAAAGGAAGTAGACAAAGGCGAGCTATCAGTGGAATCTTTGCATCTCCGACTCTACCGGATAATCAAACTCTTGCTTTGTACACTCAAGCTTGTTATCCTCGATTTCCAAATTTGCCAGCTGTTTTACTAATCCACAACAATCGCTCGGATCACACCATATGATCCTTCACAACAATCACAAGAAACTCAACCGGTTCCTTATAACAACAACACTAATTCAGCACTTTACAGTGAGACACCAAATGAGGATGCAGAAGCTTTTGATACGAATCAAGGATTTTCGTTAATTGCTAGAGCCTTCGGGTGATTTCTAACAAATCCAACAACCGTATTCGTACCTCATCTAACACAAGGAATCAAGCAGTTGTTAACAATGGAAGGGTTGAGGTTCAGAACTGTGGAAATGGTCGTCAGATGGGTAGTGGTCAAGGATTTAATGCTAATGGAAGGAATAACATGGGTGCTCCACAACAATGGGTTCAAATGGTTGATCAGGGAAATGTTCATAATGGTCTTCGATGCTACAACTGCAATGAGAAGGGTCATATGGCTAATGCTTTCCCAAAGCCGAGAACAAGAGGCAGCGCTTATCACAAGGAGGCTTTACTCTTGGCTCTCAAGGATGAAGCTGGTGGAACACTTACCAACAAAGAATAGAGCTTCATGGCTAATGTAGAATCTGATGATGACGTGGAGGACTTGCAAGCTAACGCAGCTGTGATGTTGATAGCCAACATGCAAGAACTCCACATGAGTGACACATGCCCAGTCTATGACACTGATGGCTCGTCTCATATACCGGATCCTAACATATGTCTTATACATGATCTGATATCTCCGCCTGCATCTGCATCCGACGAGGCACAGAGTGTTCAACATGAGACTTCTACATCTCATCACGAAGATAATCAAATGGATCCCGTAGTTACATTTGACGATCAAGATGACCTTATGTTTAACATTGATAATCAAGTTGACTCGTGATTATATTTGAGGATCTAAATAATGATTATGTGGAGACTCGAGTTGAACAAAATGAGCCTTTGTCTAATCTAGATCCGGGCTCATGACCTTATTTCGAGCCACCCAATCTCAATTTAGAAGTGCAATGAGATTAATAAGAATCTTAATGCTAAGATTGCAATCGTTAACTAAGGATAATGAATGCTATAAGTTACAACTCAAAATTTTGAAACAAAATAGAAACGTGAATACAATTTTGAAGTCGCTTTTCAAAATCATACCAAAATGAAAATCTTTGTAAATACTGAATCGCGATCTAGTTGAATCTAAGAATGAATTTCTTTCTCAAATAGAACAACAAAATTTGATCATCAACAACAAATTAACGCTCTTACTTGGAAACTCAAAAGTCAAGTCCGAGTTGTTAACATGTCAAAAATAGTTTTACGAGTTCAAAAACATTCAAGGACGCGAATTGATCAAGTATCTTGATGAAATTGTCGATTTACAAAACAAAATCAAAGAGTTTGAAATGTTGTTTATAAACATGGTGAGTCAATCACAACAATTCAAAAATTACTTTAAGCCAAATCCGGATGGATATGGGCCAATTCTTGCGATTACAAACCAAGTTTTTCACATCGAGCATTCAAACCAAATCCTCAAGTGTACAAAGGTAACATAGAATTGATGATTCCATTATGAGTGTTGTTGAATATAATCGTGAAGAGGAGTTCGATGCGAGAGGCGAGAGTCGATTGAAAATGGAAAAAGTTTAATATAAAAACCATTTGATTATTCAAAATGACTTTTGTCAAACAACGGATAATACAAATACACCGTGGTAATCACACCAATTTCGAGCCCTCTTCAATGTGGTTCCCGTCCAACAAGTTGCACAAATAAATGGTCTTTTACCTTCTCGAGTAAAATCACACCATCACCGAAGATGTCAATTACTTAAATATTTTGATACATTCATGTATCGACATTAATCTTTTGGAACAAGAAATTGAATGTAATTCAAAATAAAAGTTGAAACTTTTCAATCGCCTTATCTTGTGAAAACAAAGGGATATTTTTCAAAACAACTTTTACCCCATGTTCGAAATCTTCGTATGTGTGCAAAATGTTGGGAACGGTATCTTCGAAGGAGATTGGGCACTTGAAAACAATTTCAATACAAACGAGGATGGACTTTGAAAATAAGCGAAAAACAAATCTTTTCGAAACCATGTCGATAGACTCTTGGAAGATGTTATCTCGTCTTGATACCATGTCTATTGTTTTGTATCATCTTGTTGTTTACGCATCCGATAATATTGTTGTTAATTTCATGATTTTTGATAATGTTGATAATGTGTCTCAAATCGAGTCTTTGAAAGCTGAAAATGAGCGTTTGTTAAATGAAATTTCGATTGTAAAACATTGTCTTCTATGGTGTCAAAAAGATTGTAATGATCGAGAACTTGCTTTGCAAAACAAACTCAAACAGTCGAGTGCTCAAACTTTTGAACCAAAACTTGAATGACTAGATGAGGAAAAAGTGTCTTTAAAGTGTCAAATTTCAAGATATGAACAAGAAATTGCCAAAGTCAAAACTGAATATGATGTCATATTTGATTTGCTCAAAAACACTCGTACTAAAGCATCACAAGAACTTGATAATCATCTTGCATACACTAAAGAGGTCTTAAACGTTAGTGGAAACATTAGCTCGAAAACCAAGATTTGTTACACACTATCATAGAGTTGAAAGAGGAGTTGGTGAAACTTAAGGAAGATAAGTCTAGTAACACAAATGTCCTTGCACATGGAATGTTTAAAATTGACACTAGGACGCCTAATGACAAACCACAAGATACTAATGTGCTTCCTTCCACTGATACAAGAGTAGTTGCCTCTAATCCTAGCGTTAACACTTCAAAGCCTAAAAGCAAGAACAAGATGAATAGGAAGTTGCAACGTAAGAGAAGATCAGTAAAAGCCCCTGAAGTTGAAGAACACACTAGGACTTTGAATAAAACACATGTTGCACCTACTTTAGACGTTGCGTTAGACAAATGTACTAGACAAAGTGATGTAACTAATGTTGAACCTTTAAGTACTTTGAATGTTTTGTTTGAAGCATCTTGTATTGGTTGTCGTAAAAGCATGTGTTAGGAATTAGAAATTCCAGGTATTAAAGAGTCGGTCACCTCAAGTATATGTAATCGTTAGAAATCTAGTAGTCGTAGTTATTTTAAGCTAAGTAGTATTTAGTTGGTAACACCGTGGAGGACAGACGGGTCTTTACCCACTGTATGCCCGATCCATGACCCGTTGTGTGGCGTTTTATTGTAAGACTATAAATACTCTACCTTCCAAGGTAGAGTTGAGCTCATAATAAGATTTTTCTTTCTCGCTCAAGTTCCTAAACCTCTAACTTTCTCTCTAAAACCTCTTGTACGCCTACTTTGTGTTATGGTTTGATGTGTATGTGAAACCAATATCTTACAATTGGTATCAAGAGCCATGGTTAGATCATCTCACATATCTTTGGATTTCTAGTGGTTTTAGGTGGTTTTTGAGTTTGAAAAGTTTAGTGGTTTTGCATCATTTGGGTGATTTCTAGTGTTAAAGTTTGGATTTTGATAGTACTTTTGTGTTTAGAATCATCACAAGTGTTTAGGTTTCGATTTTGAAGGCTTGAATCATCGTGGTTGAGTTGTTTTTGGATTGAAAGGTGATGTTTTGTGATTTTCTAGTTAGCGACTTGGCTCTCGTGTGATATTCATCATAGCGACTTGCTTAAATAAAAGTTAGCGAGTTAGAGTGGTATTTGGTAGCGATTTGGTCCCAGCGACTTGTCTATTGAGACAAGCGGACAAAAAGTACACGAGTGGATTCTCCTCTACACGTAGCGACTTGGTGTAAGTTAGCGACTTGTACTTTATATTGTTAGCGACTTGGTGTTAGCGAGTTGGTACCTAGCGAGTTGCTATTTAGCGACTTGACAAATTAGCGACTTGGTGCTTAGCAATCTTTGTAAAAATTTTGCTAGCGACTTGGATTGTAGCGAGTTGTTATATAGCGACTTGGCATAGCGACTTGGTTTAAGGTTTCCTAGCGACTTGCGTGATATCCTTTGAATACGGTTTTCTTGATTTAGTAAAATCCGTGAAAGAATCTATTTCCGGTTTAATCATAGAGTTATAAAATCCCGCTTAATCATCATCATGTCTACCAACGTTCCTACAATCATCTCCATTCTGTCGGGATGTTCAAGCAATGGTTGGATACTCTTCCACCCATGCTTGATGAACCGACTACGACTCTTGGGCTCAACGAATCGATTGTCTTGCCTTGGAAAGGAAAATGGAGTCAACATTCTCAAATCCATTGATGAAGGACCATATCGGGTTGAGACTACTAGAGACTTAATTGATCTGGTGAAGATGGAACAATGATCTATGGAATTGATGCACCAAAGACATATGATGAGCTCGATGATAAGGAGAAAAAGAGATTCGATGTCGATATCGTGGCTTCTAACATCGTACTTCAAGGTCTTCCAAAAGACATCTACAAGTCGATCAATCACAACACCAAGCAAAGGCATGTGGGATAATGTCAAGATGCTTCTCTCGTGTTCGAATTAACTATGGAAGACAGAGAATCACAACTCTATGATGAATTTGAACACTTCAAATGAAACCGATGAGAGTGTTTATGAGTACTATGTGAGATTCCACAAGCTTGTTAATGATATGAGGAACATCGAATGACTATGCCAAACATTCGCCTAAACTCAAAGTTTGTGAACAATATGAATCCCGAATGGCACAAGTTTGTCACTCAGTAAAGCTAACCAAAGGATTAAAGAATACAAACTATGAGCAACTCTATGCCTTCCTCCTTCGTAATGAGAGACATGCTATGTTTGAAAAAGATTCTTAATCGGTTCAAAACCAACTGAGGAGAGACAAGCTCTTCAAATGATTCAACCGCCTTCTACTCAAACATCGGAATCACAACCAAAGCCTCACAAGTCATACCCATGGGTAATGGTAATCGAAACTCATTCCCGATCCTATGTTGAAACAAGTCGATCTTCGATGCACACGTGGGAAACTTCATTAATCCACTAGCTCTTCCGATTAGTCAAAACATGAACTCTACCACACACCAACAACAATCTCGTAGGCGCTTCCAATCCACATAATCAAGCCACCGTCATAGATGGGAAGGTTATGGTGGAACCAGTTCAAGAACGACAAGTCTGAACAAGCAAGAGGTGGAGCCGGTAGAGGTTATGCCGCAAATCGAATAGAGGAAGGAATGGAAATCGTGGTCAAGCAAAGCCAATCAAATGTTACAATTGTGGAGGTGAGGACACATTGCAAGGAACCGCACATCACCAAAACGCCTCGTAATGCCGAGTATTTCGGGATAAGATGTTGCTTGTGCAAGCTCGGGATAATGGTGCGACTTTGGATGAAGAGGAGTTGTTGTTCTTGGTCGAGGAAATGCTAAGACATATGATGCAGATGTGGATGAGCAACCAATTCAGAGATAGGCCATAATCATCGAATGCCTTTCAAGTAGGCGATTATGATGCATATGACTCGATGTTGATGAAGAACCCATCGCACAAACCATCTTCATGGCTAGGATTTCTCCAATGGTCTCTCCTAAAGTCTCTCCATCACCACAAGGTGGTCCATCCAAAGACAAAATCATTTACGAGGTATTAAAATTATACGATGAAGTTGATGAGCAAAAGATACATAACGGTACAATCAATCGTGTTTATTGAATCGATATTGAAAATATGGGTAATATCAATATTGTCCCATATGATCAATATGTGATACAAAGTGAAAGTGTGATTGTACCAAGTGATGCATCTTCTGCATCAATAATGATTATGTTTTGATGAATTTCTTGCATGTACCTCGATGATCTCATCTATCTCGAACCGAATGCCTATAAAGAACGTGTTGCTATTTATGAACAACGTGCAAAATTTGAGTTGACCACTGTGAGCGGGAAATGTATGACCAAATGCGTACAACTATTAGAAAAGTAGGTTTAGAGAAGAAGTATTAAAACAAGAGTTAAACTCCTTACAAGAAAAGCTTTCTAAACTGCTAAGCAAAAGCAAGAACTTCAAGAAAATGTTAAAATGCTTAAGCAAGAATTCAAGTGCTAAGGAATCAAAACTTTTGAATGATTTTTCTAATCTAAAACCTTGAAAAACAAGCTTGAAAATAAGTTGTACGTATAAGGAAATACCATTCGACCGCCACTTAATCACTAAGCATAGAGTCTTAGCGATAAGCATAGCATTCCCTTGTTGAGGAACCAAATCCAGAGGTCATTAAAAAGGCTAGAAATGCTCATAAGGTTCTTTATGTTGGCAATGAAATCCTTAAACCTAGATGTAAACCTAGTTGCGTTGAGTGCACCGAGGAAGATAAGAAATCGATGAAGTCACTAGGAAAAGATGAATAAGAAATTAGATGATCCTAAATGTAAAGAGAAGAAAATAAAGATCACACCCCATGATTACAAGAAGGAGAATTGGATTTCTTTGAACATGTTTAAGCCTCAGACGTTGTTAACACCGAACAAGTGTTCTCGGAAAAGGATTTAGATAAGCAAAAGCGAGAGAATCTTGTTGTAACGAACCCTCCCTTTAGGAAAATGCCTTCACGATCGTGTATCCTCCAATACACCAATGCATTTAGTACCTAGGACTATTGCCACTAAAAGCAAGACCTTAATCGGTCAATATGTTATTTTTCAACTATTTGTTGATTTTGAGAAAACTTGTAAGAAAAGGATCACTCCCATTTGGTATAATCGAAGGGAAAGGGGTTTGAGCAAAAGAAAGAATGTTATTTAACGAATTCATGCCTTTCTTTAAACAACTAAAAGATCATTTTGAAAGTCTTAAAAGGGAATGAATTTAGACATTAAAGAAATGGAAAAGGAATTTGATGCAATGATAGTTGAGGTTAGTGACTATGAGCGTGCACTAAAATATAATGAGATTGAGAGGAAGAACTTGCATACATTGAATGAGACTCTTATTTCGAATGTGTTGCTCAAGATGTGTTTTCATCGCTACAAATTGTTCCATTAACGCTTCTCAATTTCATGAATTATCTGCTGCCTGAAAGTCTCCCATGATCGTGTCATTGAGCTTGAAAAGTCTAATTCTAAACTAAATGAGAAAATTGAACCGATGATCACGACAATTTGGTTAAACATTTTCTAAACTAGAGGTTGAGCATTTTAATTTTACAACTAAAATATCAACATCTTAAAGAAAATGTTAAAACTTCAAATATCAAGACATCCTCGGATGCTCCGAGTTTGATGCGAGTTTTCAAATTAACAAAGCGTGATGAACAAATTCAAGCTCATTGTAACACGATCGAAAGTTGAAAGCCCAAATCTCTCAATTAAAGGGTCAAAAGAACGATGTAACAGCTCCCAAATGCCTCCTCCTTTAGATTCTCGAATTCTCAAACGTTTCATCTTCAAAACTTAGTAAATGCATTACAAAGGAAAACGAAAGTTTTCTGAAGAAAATGAAAAGGTTAAACGTCATTTCAATGAGTTATTTGAATCAATAAAGGTCACTCGTAACAAAAATAACGAACAAATAGCTTCATTGCAAAAGGAAATTGAGAATCAAGAGCTGTAAAAGGAAAATGCCATTGACCAATGGGGAGAATGGTGTATCAAAGGTTCACTCTTGTAATAAATATGCTTTGTCTGTGAAATATGTCCCCTCATCTCAGGAATAACAAACTTGCTATTCAAACGTATTTCTCATCCCTTAAGGATTGTCTAGAATGTCTCCATGAGATTGTTGAAGAGGATAAGTTAGAGAAACCACTTGACAATGCAATTGGGCATGCATGCTTATATGCCAAACGATCTCAAGAAATTCTAGAATGCTTAATCACAATATGCCCTAAGTCCTTAGGTGAGAGAGTTAATCCTTTGATTTCGTGTTCTATGCCTAGTGCCAAGTATGATATTCATTCGATGCCTGATGTTTTGAATGTGAACCTTAGTGTGCCTTCAAGCAGTTCAGATTCCAGATCTGTTAATGCTAAGAAAGCGAACTCTTGTGTGCCTTCTAGAAGTATAAATTCCAGCACTTCTAGTGTTAAGAAAGTGAACCTTAGTATGCCTGCATGTAGTTCAGATCCCAGCACATCTAAACAGGAGAAGCAAAGAGTAGCAAAACCAACTAATGTTCCCATTCCCTCTACAAGAGTAATCAGTGACATTAAAGCGAGTATGTCAAAGTCTCAAGACAATACAAGGAATGACAGGACCTCGCAAGCTAAGAATGTGCATTGGAAGAAAGTAGAAGACCAACCTAGGAACTTTAAGTTTGAGCCGAATAAAATGAATCGTGTTGATTCTAGTATTAGCCATAGGCGTACTGTAATTAATTTGAATTATGATACTATTTGCAAACCTTGTAATGATGTCTCGCTTGAATTCGCTTTCTAATCATGAATGTGGTGTGAATGTTTTGTCTAATGTCACAAATCCCCGCTAACATCGTTAATGCAAAATATCATGCTAAGAAGGCAAAAGGCAAAGGCGAAGAAAGTTAGAAAACATTGGAAGCCCACGGGAAGAACATTTAGTAAGATAGGTTATCAATGGACACTGTTGGCCATAAGGTTAATCGACAATGCCCACTAGAAAATGGATGCCTCATGGTAGAACTATTCCTTAAGAAGTGAACATACTTTAAATAGGGCAAATACGACACTAGTACCGCATCTATTCATAATAACTCCATTGATTCAATTTCGATATGAATGCTTCTATTTCGATGTGGGTGTTCCAACCATTGTTACTAACCAAATGGAACTCATTCTTGCATGGGGATCCCAATTATCGATTATCCATTCTGTCTCAGATTCAAATGCATTGTTCAAATTGTTCCGTGGTACCGGACTCAGTCGTTCCAAGCATATGATTTGGTGACCGGTCGCGCTCATGAACTTTGTGAGCAAATTCATCGGGACGCTTAGATTCGAGAATGATCATTTTGGTGCGATTATGGGTTATGGATATTATGTTGTTGGTAAAGTGTTATCTCGAGTATATTATGTAGAAGGTCTTGGTCATAACTCGTTCTCTCGCTGGTCGATTCGCGATTCGATCTAGAAGTAGCCTTGAGAAAAACATACTTGTTTCGTTAGAGAACTTGATGGTAAGGAACTTTTGAGAGGTTCACGTGGTTCAAATCTATACACCATCTCTATCGAAGATATGATGAAGTCTTCTCCAATTTGCTTGTTGTCAAAGGCTTCAAAACAAAGTCATGGTTATGGCATCGCGTCTCCTCAATCACTTGGCACCATCAATGATCTGCCTCAATCACTTGAACCGCAGACCATCAATGATCTCTCCGTAAAGGACTTAGTTGTAGGTTTACCTAGACTTAAGTATGAAAAGGATCATCTTTGTTCAAGAGGGAGATACATGCTCAACTATTTTATGACTATCATGATTATTTGTTTTTAACAAACAACTTAGTATGAGTTAAACGATTTTATGAAAGTATCATGGAATAGGTTTTATGAACTTTAAAACATCGTTTGAATTGAAACAAACTTATTTCCGCACAAATTGATTTTCATTTGGGACCTATACTTTGTAATCTCGATTGTTTTATTAAATCATCAAACGACACTTTAAGTGAATTCCATTCGGCGCAAAGCAGTAATTTGGGGTGTGTGATTTGACCCTAGACTATAACTACATCATCATAGCATCTCATCATTTCGGTTTATGCCTACATTTTCGAGTTATTTACTTTCATTTCACATCGATTGTCACATGGAGGCCCTTAAATACCCATCCCATTAACTCCTCAGGTGCTCATGGGAATGCATACATGTTAGGAGGAGAAGCTCGTCAAGGTATCAACGACGCGGAAGACTGAAGAAGTTCGGAAACTAACAGTCTTATTTTTCTTTATGTACTATGTCGTACTAAGTGTATGTCTTTCATCGTATCCGAATCTTATGACTTAAGATGTACTACTTTTGCTAAACCACTCGTTGTAAAATATTCTCATCTATCGTACTTTATTTCCTTTCGATTCGATATCATGTACGAGAATTTTAATTCTTTTTACTTTAACTACCATTTTAACGACACGGTTTAAATCCTTGTAAACATTGAGAGTTATAACAACTAAACCGAGCGTCACGTCATCGTTCCTTAATTATACATAGCCTAGCTAACTATGTCTAATTCGGAGGATCATGTTATGTTGGGAGCGGTTATTTATAAAACTTAGTGCAAGCAAAATTTTAACATGTTCCAATTCAAAGTGTTACTTATGAGAGATTCATCCGATATTTTCCTTACTATGAGACACTCTCAATCATCGATAACCGTAACGACACTTCTCCATGTCTTCTCTCTCGATATTCATCACAAAATCAAAATTCGATAGACTAACACGAACGAATTCCATTCACGCAAAATGTAATTGGGGTGTGACGGTTTACCTAGACTTAAGTATGAAAAGGATCATCTTTGTTCAAGATGCCAATTGGGAAAAAGCAAGAAGTATGCCCATAAACCCAAACCTACTAACTCGTCACGAAGTTCTTCATACAATTCACATGGACTTATGTGGACCCATGAGAGTGAGAATATCTTTGGGAAGAAATATGTGTTAGTTGTGGTTGATGATTTCTCTAGATTCACACAGGTAAAGTTCTTAAAGACAAAGGATGAAACTCCGGATATCATCATCAAACTCATCAAACAGTATGCAAGTTCGTCTTAACAAAACAATCGTAATCATCCGAGCAGACAATGGAACCGAGTTTGTTAACAAACAACTTAGTGAGTTTTATGAAAGTATTGGAATCGGTCATCAAAGAAGTGTTCCTCGAACTCCTCAACGAGCGGTGTAGTTGAAAGACGAAATCGAACTCTTGTGGAAGCCGCAAGGACAATGCCGATTTACTCAAAGTTCAATGTTTCTGGGTGAAACCATCGCCATCGCATGCTACACCCAAAATCGATCCACGATTCACACCGCTCATGGAAAAACTCCATATGAACTAGTCCACAATGAAAACCTAATCTTTCATTCCTTCGTGTTCGGTGCATTGTGTTATCCAACTAATGAGGCCAAGATTTAGGCAAACTTAGAGCTAAAGCGACATTGGAGTATTTGTAGGTTATGCACCAAACGTAAAAGGATACCGAATCTACAACAAGAGAACCCGAAATATCATGGAAACAATTCACGCCACGTTTGATGAGTCGACGGTCAAATGGCTCTGGACATTCCAGATTCTGGACCCGCACTTCAAAACAGTCCCATTGGTTCATCCTTGTACCAAATTCCTCTCCACTATTCCATATGTACCTCTGGCGAAGATGATTTGAAGAAATTGTTTGATCCGATATTTGATGAACTCTATGAGCCAAGTGCTATTGAATTGTCAATTCCCACAATAGAGGTGCTCATATCCACGAGAATGAAGTCAATCCTTTAGTCACAATATCATTAAGTCAAGAAGCACCTCCTGCGATAACTCGGCCTCATCAACAAATCATCAATCTTGAATGTACATCATGGAATCAAGCTCGCATCAATGATGAAGTTAATCCTTTGCTACCTCAAGATGCTCCATTTGAAAACATATTTGCTCTCGAATCATCATCCAACCATCTTCTTGAGGAGACATCGACTGCTACCTCGGTCCCTCAACAAGCGCCACATGAACACCTTAGAGAATGGACTCACAATCATCCCTTAGACAACATCATTGAAATCCTCTCGTCCGGTATCCACACGGAAACAACTTGCAACCGATGCCTTATGGTGCTTCTTCAACTCGTACTCTCTAAGATCAAACCAAAAGATGTTAAAACCGCCATGAATGAAGATAGTTGGTTCAATGCCATGCAAGAAGAAATTCATGAGTTTGATCGACTTGATGTATGGGAGTTAGTACCGCTCCAGTTGTGCTATGATCATTGCTCTAAAATGGATCTTCAAAGTAAAACTTGATGAGCATGGTGATGTGTTAAAGAACAAGGCTCGATTAGTTGCTAAAGGATACCATCAAGAGGAGGGTATTGACTTTGAAGAATCTTTTGCTCTGTTGCTCGAATCGAGGCAATCGTAATCTTTTGGCTAATCTTGCTAGTAAGAACATGGTAGTTCATCGATGGATGTAAAGATGGCTTTACGAACGGAGATCTTAAAGAAGTCGCTCACGTTAGCCAACCGAAGGATTTGTGAATCAAGAGCATCCTACTCACGCTTATCGTTTGAAGAAGGCTCTTTACGGTTTAAAGCAAGCTCCAAGGGCATGGTATGATATGCTATCAAAGTTTCTTCTATCTACCGGATTTAGCAAAGGAGAAGTTGATCCAACATTGTTCACCGAAGTCGAGCAAACATTTAATTCATGTTCAAATTTATGTTGATGATATCATCTTTGCCTCCACCGACCCCAATGTGTGTGACCATTTTCAAATGAAATGGGTTCAAAATTTCAAATGTCAATGATGGGACAAATGTCATTTTCTTAGGACTACAAATTTCACAAAGTCCGGAGGCATCTTCATAAATCAATCTAAATATGCAAATGAGATTTTAAAGAAATTTGGATTTGATTCAAGTGACCCCTGTTAACACTCCCATGATTGAACGTACTAAACTAGATGAGGACCACTCGTGGATCATGGTTGACCAAACTAAATATCGTAGTATGATTGGATCCCCGATGTACCTCATGTACTAGTAGACTGGACATCTTGTTCATTTGTTTGCATGTGTGCTAGATACCGTGCTAAGCCTACTAAAAGCACCTTGAAGCGGTTAAACGGGTCTTCGGTATCTCCAAGGAACCATCAATATGGGACTTTGGTACCGAAGGACACCGGTATGTCACTAACGACCTATGCGATCGATCATGCGGGATGTCAAGATACTCGCCCAAGCACGTATGGAGGTGCTCGGTTTTGGGTGATAAGCTTGTGAGTGGTCTTCAAAGAAGCAAATGAGTACTTCTATATCCTCTCTGAGGCGGAATACATAGCCATGTCATCTTGTTGTGCTCAAATCCTATGGATGAGATCCCAACTATCGACTATGGCTTTGAATTCAATAAAATCCGTCCTGCATCGTGATAATAAAAGTGCTATTGCTCTCTCATGCAACAACGCACAACACTCAAGAGCAAAGCACATCGACATTCGACATCATTTCATCGTGAGCAAGTTGAAAACGGTGTGGTGGAACTTTACTTTGTAAGGACCGAATACCGTTAGCGAGACATCTTCACCAAAGCTCTTCCTAGAGAACGTTTTGAGTTTATTCTTCCACGATCGGGTCTTAAGTGCCTTCAACTAGAAACACTCAAACGTCTTCAAGAGGAAGAAGAGGAGTAAAGGTTTCCTTCATCTATCTCTTGTATATATATCTATTTGAAAACAAAATACAAAATTATAAAACCTTCAAAAAATCAAATAGAAAAATATAAAACTTTCAAAATCCATAAAAATTTGAAAATTCAAAAATCTTCAAAAATATTGTTATTTTGTCATGTTTTTCGATTCGATAATATCTACGGTCTTGTTGTTGTCATTCAAAGAATGACACGGGACTTTAGATATTGTTCGAATTAAAAAAAAAAATAAATAAATAAAAAATAAAAAAAAAAATTTGGGAGAAAGAGAAACAATGGCTTAGTGTCATCTCAGGCAGTAACCCGCTTTTTAAAGAAAGAACAGAGCCACACTTTATCATGTTTTCAAAATTCCATGCTCTGATTCTATAAACATTTATCTGCTGAAAACTAACTGCTTTGAAAAATAACTAGTACTCTATTTTTGATAATCATCTGGACTTATTTGTCAAAATATCTATCTCTCAATCAACAACCTTTGTCATTGATTGAGGGGGAGAATGATTTCAATTAAATTAAAAGGTTATTTGTCATTCAATTGTTTTCAAAAGATATTCATGCATGTTTAATTCTATGGAGTTTAAAGTCTTACAATCCGATCCTTATCAGTTAAAACACTTTCATAATCAAGTCACAATTCTCCTTAAAAGCTTTCAAAATCAATGTAAATCTACAAGAGATCACAAATCTCAAAGGATTTGATAATTGTGATCGGGGGAGAATTTGTGATTTAAATTGGATTTAACCTGATAATTCGGTAAATGGTTTTTAAGGATGTACAAGCTCTCCTTCCCACATGTGCCAAACGATTTCAAATTTTCTATGCACATGTTGAGGGGGAACATCTATCTTAAACCACAAATATTTAAAACGTGATCAACTTATCTCAATGTGCAGTCTTTTCCTAATATGTGCAAAACATTTTCAAATACATATGCACATATTGAGGGGAGCAAGCTTATGAAAACCTCATCCTTCCCTAACATGCTTTATCTACTTGTTTTGATCGTGGAAGTGATGTTGATATCTTTAGAAAATCAAAGAAGTTAATTCTTTCTCTTGCCTCCATGTGTAAAACGATTTCAAACATTTGATGCACATGTTGAGGGGAGCACTTGCTCTAAAAATATCAAAACAATTTAGGTACAAAATGCTTTGATAATATATCACAAGTATCCGGATTGATTTTCAAATGGTTTTCAATTGGTTCAAATGGCGATGAACAATACCAAATAGACCAACCTAATTTACTTTATGTACGGTGATATAAGGATGATAAGGTTAGGTATTTGTTCCCATGATCCGCCGAACCGGAGGGATCTACCAGGACAATCCACTAGTTAGTGTAGAAGTCCTTAGGTATGATGATAAAAGGAGAAAATGAGATATGGGAAGAGTGCGGATCGAGGCAGAGCTAGTATGGAACAAACCCAACAAGGTTCTAGCTATGAAGTCTCGGTAAGCACTAAAGGGGTGAAGAATGAAAAGAATTAAATGAGAAAAGGGTGAAAAGAAATAGCCCTCCATTTATTCAACCATAGGCGTAAACCGGTACAATTCATATGCTACCGATGGTAACATCGGTATTGAAGACAAGACGTCATGGACCCAAAGGACGCTCGCACTACAACTTCCCAAACCACTCAAGTTCCTCTTAAAAGGGCTTGTTTCATTCTCACAGGGAACCTACATTATCTATCGACTTTCTCTTAGAGATTGTTGATATTGAAGAAGGAGACCCTCTCCCTAATCTCCGATACATGATCCAAATATGCACAAATTGAGTCTAGAGCCACGAGATCATCTATAAATCTCATTAGGACACTTTCAATGAAGACTCTCTTTTTCACACAATGTAGAAAGAGAGATTATATCTTGAGTCCTACGCATTATCCTTGTGGTATTGCCAGAACATCTGAGTGATATGCAAACATATTCACAATGAAGATGGAAAGCCTTCTGGAGCCAACATCAAACAAGCTCCTGGTGGGTGGCATGTGAGATCCTTCAAATAGATCAACCATATGACAACCGAACATAAACAATGGGGCGATTCAATCTTTTGAATCAATCCTGGTTCAGGTTATGGATTGACGGATACCTTTGAAAAACGGTCATTGTGCTTAAAAACTCTTTTCTTTAGCACATCGACCGTGTACGGATATTTCAAATCAAAAAGGTGTTTACGATTAATAATTGATTTTCATTAAAACCTTCGTTGTATTGCAGAAACAATTTCTATTGTGCGATACACGATTGTTTTTCAAATATCTTTTCATCAATCAGTGAATCTCTATTCATTGGTTCACTCACTCCGTGTTGTCTTCTTTGAGACGTTCGGTTTGAGAACGACTAGAGCGGTGCGAAACCCCGTCAAGGAAATTCTTCGAATTATACCCGATCACGGAAGTACTTGTATCGATCAACGGGAACCGTGGGCGTGTACCTAATTCAACGAAAGTGATCAAAGACACTTTCTTGCGCTTTATTGCTAACTCGTTGTATGCATGTACTCCCGGCGTTTGCGGTGATCGAATGAAGAGGTCAATCCATAGCCGCATGCTCATATAATACATTCATTTCTCAAGAAATAATGATAAGTGCATCAATGACTCGATATTTTCACCCCATGCTTCGCCACCGCCGCCAATATCATGAATCAACGAAAGCTTCCGCTACTCGATGAGAAGATATCATGATCCGAATGTGAGCATGTCGGTCCGAAGGTCACAACATCACATAATACCAACACCATAATGGATGTCTCGGTGATTTTGTTGGTGATGATCCCAAAAGTCGGCTCAAAATTATTATCACGTGGATCGACAAAATACCTCCACTTGGATTAACCAAACATGCAATGAGAGGAATCAATGACTACGAGCTTGAGCAAAGTACTACATCAAGAATGCAAGAACAATTGTTAATGTAATATCCGTTTGTATTCAATATAATTTTAGTATATGTTTGAGGTGACCTCCTTGTGGGAGATTGTTAGGAATTAGAAATTCCGTGTATTTAAGAGTCGGTCACCTCAAGTATATGTAATCGTTAGAAAGCTCGTAGTCGTAGTTATTTGAAGCTAAGTAGTATTTAGTTAAGTAACACCGTGGAGGACAGACGGGTCTTTACCCACCGTATGCACGATCCACCCGTTGTGTGGCGTTTTATTGTAAGACTATAAATACTCACTACCTTCCAAGGTAGAGAGTTGGAGCTCATAATAAGATTTTTCTTTCTCTCACTAAAGTTCCCTAAACCTCTAACTTTCTCTCTCTAAAACCTCTTGTACGCCTACTTTGTGTTATGGTTTGATGTGTATGTGAAATCCAATATCTTACAGCATGTTTTCTGGTTGTCATGATAAATGTGTTGCTAAATCTATCTTATCTCGTAAGCGGAAACATATAAATCGAATTACCACTAGGCTTACTAATGCTTCTAAGTCTGTGCTAGGTAAACCGCCTTCTAGTGTTTCTGCAAATATCATTGATGTACCCATAGCACCCACTTCACCTCCTAGGAAGAAAATATCACCTAGTGCATTCACTAAGACCAAAGCACAAACTAGTTGGACTTGGCGAGATGGTTACAAAATATACCGGATTTAAATGGATTCCTAAAATCATAAACATGTGTGTTTTGATCAGAATCGTAACGGAACCCTCGAACTCTTGGGTTCCACCTCTACTTCTATTCCACTTGTGTCGCCCATGTGTAATGCAGGGTGTCTGAGATCATCCTTTGGATTGTTGATAGCGGATGTTCCGAACATGACAGCAATCTCAAACTTCTTACAAACTTTGTTTCAAAGTTCATCAGACCTTGTCGGTTGGGAATGGTCACTCAGCAGCTATCATGGGCTACGGAGACTACATCAATGGGAACATTGAAATTAGCAGGATTTATTATGTGGAAGGTCTCGGCACAATCTATTTTCAGTCGGTCAGTTTTGTGATGGTGATTTGGAAGTTGCTTTTAGGGAGAAAACTTGTTTCATCCATGATCTACAAGGAAACGATCCTATGTCTGGAAACCATACATCAAGCCTTTACACAATCTCAATGCAAGACATGATTGCTTCATCTCCCATCTGTCTACTCTCTAAGGCAACATCTACAAAATCATGGTTGTAGCACATGACTCTCACATTTGAACTTTCAAACCATAACCAATCTTGCACGACACAAACTAGTTGAAGGTCTTCCAAGGTTTAGGTATTCAAAGATCACTTATGCTCGCCTTGTGAACAAGGGAAAAGCACTCGTGCTCACTTTCCTTCAAAGCGGAACACAACTCAAAGATGTTTCGCTTCTTCTTCACATGGATTTGTGTGGCCCGATGCATGTGCGCAGACAATTAATGGCAAACGCCACATTCTAGTAATTGTTGATGACTACTCAAGATAGACTTGGGTTTATTTTCTTCAAGTAAAGATCAAGCTCCACAGATGATCATCACCTTCTCACGAAAATTCAAGTTCGACTCGGAACACAGTTAGACAAGTCGAAGCATAAAGGAACCGAATTTGTAAACCAAAATCTTCGAGATTACCATGAGAAAATGGGAATTGAGCATCGAGACATCAATTGCACGGACACTAGAACAAAATGGAGTTGTCGAAATACTAAGCGTATACGTTAGTGGAAGTCGCAAGAACGATGTTGTGTTGGGTTTTGGTTCTAATAACAGGAATGACACTAAGTATGGAACCACCGCCAAGATTAAAGAAACCACAACTAGAAGATTGGAACCATCGCTCAAGATAAACCCATCGCTAGTAGAAGTATGAAACCACGGCTAATACATTGAAGCACTGCTAGTATTGTTTAGGTCGGTTTGATTTGTAATATTCTAGAATATATTGAGTAGGTCGTATTGTATGGAAAGTGTTGTTATCTTGTAGAATACGTAATGTAGATTGTATAGGACTCCTTAGCCTATAAAAGGAGGTCCTAGGTTAGAGTTAGATATACGCATTAGATATATCTAAAAGTCGATACACTTCAAGGTTGTAAAACCCTAATACTATTCAGAGTATTCGTATAAATAATATATTGAGGTGTTTAGTGATAATCGTTGTTATTCTTCTTAAGGTTAAACATTAAATTTCGCGTAGTGTTTAACAAGTTATATTGTTTAAGCTAGCTTCTATATTAGATCGTTTGCTCAACTGGGATCAACAAGTGGTATCAGAGCTTGTGATCTAGTCGTGATAAGAAGAAATCGTGTTACTCAGATTTGTTCTAATTCAATAAAGTTCAAGATGTCTCACGAAACTCATATGGTTACTGCCTCCAAGGTATCCATGTCAAGAAGGAGGAGAGTATGAAGTTTGGAAGATGCAAATAAGGCAAGACATTCGCATGATTGACTACAACATCCGGGAGGTGATTGAGAAGGGTGATACTTTACCCACTAGGGTCTTGATGGAAAACTGTTGAAATTGTTAGCGAGACTAACAAGGCTCAAAGGAAGCTGGAGATTAAGGCTCATAGTATTCTCATTATGGGAATACCTAATGAGTATACATTGGACTTTCAAGAATATAAGACTGCTAAGGAGTTGATGGATGCCATTGAACAAAGATTTGCTGGTAATGATGCTACCAGAAAATCAAGGAAGAATATGCTCAAGCATCAACTTGAAAACTTCACTGCTCTTAGTGGAGAAATTCTTGATGGCACTTATAAATGACTATAGAAGCTCATCACCACTTGAAGTTGGTGAACTATAAAGTTGCTCAAGAAGACATCAATCTCAAGTTCATTAGAAGGTTGTCACCGAATGGGCTATGCACACGCTTGTTTGGAGAAACAATGATGACTTTGAAAAGATGACTTTGGACAATCTCTATAACAACTTGAAGGTCTATGAGTCTGAAAAGAACATTGCTGGCTCATCCTCATCTACACAGAACATTGCTTTTGTGTCTACCAACAACAGGAGCACTCAGGAAACTACCACTGCTACATATGAAGTTTTCACTGCTAATACTAATGTTTCCACTGCTTATGACAACATTAGTGATGGTGCTATCTGTGCTTTTCTATCTAATCTAACAACCAGTGTTACAGTGTTAAATCAGGATTTGGATCAAATTGATCCTAATGATCTTGATGAAATCAATCTTCAGTGGCAGATGGCAATGCTCACCTTGGAAGCTAGGAGATTTTTAAGGAGGAATGGAAGAGAGATCAAGTACAATGTTCAAAGAAAAGCTGGGTTTGACAAAAGCAAGATGGAGTGCTACAACTGCAAAAAGAAGGGTCACTTTGCAAGGGAGTGTAGGGCTTCAAAGAGGATGGGAGAAAACTTCAAGAAGGCACCTGAAGAACCAAAGCCTTCTTCAGCTTTGGTGGCTCAAGATGGACTTGGAGACTATGACTGGAGTGACCAGATTTAAGAAGGACCCAATGCTGCTTTTCTTGCCAGTGAAGCTTCCAAAGTGCATAACTTTGCACTCATGGCCTATGCTTCATCATCACCTGGTTCAGATTCTGAGGTATCTAACAATTCAAATAGTTATGTGTGTTCTTATAAGTCATGTCAGGATACCTTAGAAGGTCTAAAAGATGTGGTAGAAAGTCTTAGGAAAGAGGTTGAAAGACTTGAATTTGATAACTTAGGTTCTGAGTTGATCTTCAAAATGTAGAAGAAAACTTAAGTTTTGTACCAAGTGTGAGTTTGAGTATGTGGATAAGATAAACATACTAGGTGGTTAAATTGACATTAAAGATAGAGAAATTAAAGTGCTTAAACAGAAACTTGAAGAAGCGAAAGTGTAAAACAAGAGGCCCTAGAAGATAAAGAGAAACATGTAGTTAGGGTTGATAAACTTACTTTTGATTTCGGGTTAGTTAATAAGTCAATTGGATGTCAATTAATGAAAAAGGGTTATGGGATAGGGTACAATGATGTGCCACCACCCATGCTAATGAAACATTCACCACCGTGCATCGAAGTGTCATTTAGTAATGAGTTTAGCTTTAACAAACCTCGTAGGTGAGAATAGTAAGTCCGAGTCACCTAAGGTAGTGTCGATAGGTCATCGATGGTCCAATCATTGAAGATTGGGAGTCAGATTCTAAGGAAGAGAGGTCCGAGTCAACACAGTCTGATAAGTTAGAAAATATTAAAATTGTTGATTCAAAACAAGCTAACTTTGGTATGCCTAGATTTGGAGTACATATCTCTAAGAAAGTTGTTGAGTATAATGAGATTCCTAGAGAACAGATGAAAAGATACAAACTTAGGGGTAATCAAAGAAACTTTAATGGCTTAATCTCAAACAGATTAGGAGATGAGTTTAAGTGTGTTAAAAAGGCTTGTTTTAAGTGTGGTAGTTTTGAGCATCTACAGAGAAACTGTTATAAAAACCAACCACCAGTTTGGAACCAATGGAGGAGGGTAAATCATAAATTTTTTTCAAAGCAAACAATCCCTCACCCAAATAGAAACATGGTTCCAAAATCAGTGCTAATGAGGAATAGTACAACAAAATCTATAATCACTGCTGCACCAAAATGGATTCCAACCACTGCTAAGCAAAATGTTTCCACCGCTAAGCGTAATATCACATTCTTGAGACAAAAGAAGTTTTAACGTACCAAAGGTGATAAGCGATATGGTGGTTGGAAGCCATTTCTATGTGTAAAGGCCTCACTAATGGCAAGAGAAACCAAAACAAAGGTTTTACATAATGCGAGAGTGCATCAATGGACTTAAAGAAATTTGATTATGTTGATGACAGTATGCACCCAAGTCAAGATTGGCTTGGGTCCACAATGTAAACTAACTGCTTACTTCATGTGTAGGGAAATCTATGGGTGAGCTAAAGGATAAAGGAATTTTTGTGGTGGTTGCTTTGGGCACATGACATGGGATGGGAGCAACCTTGAGGATTTTGAAGCTTATGATGGAGGCTATGTGGCATTTGGAAATGATCCAAAGGGAGGCAAGATTGTTGGCGAGGAACAATCGTAAGCAGGAAGTTGGACTTTGAGAAGGTTTATCCGGTAAAGGATCAAGTATAATTTATTGATGTTTCCCAAATGTGTGATAAAAGAATTGGGTACTTTTTGGGGAAACTGAATGTGTGGTGTTATCTCCTGACTTTAAAATTCCTAATGATAAGTATGTGCAGCTTAGGGTTCCTAGGAAAGAAAACATATATTGCTTTAACATGAAAGATGTAATTCCTAATAGAACCTTAACATGTTTGTTTGCAAAGGCATCAGTAGATGAGTCAAAATTATGGCATAGAAGGCTAGGTCACCTAAATTTCAAAACAATCAATAAATTGGTGAAGGGAAACTTAGTGAGAGGGTTACCTTCTAAGGTTTTTGAAAGTAAAGAACTTTGTATGGCTTGTCAAAAAGGTAAACAACATAGAGCCTCTTGTAAGACCAAGATTGTGAACACCATAACTCAACCACTGTTTATGTTACATATGGACTTATTTGGCCCTACCTTTGTTAGAAGTGTGAATCATAAACAATATTGCCTAGTTATTACAGATGATTATAGCAGATTTTATTGGGTTTACTTTTTGGCATCTAAGAGTGAAACTAGTGAGATTCTTAAGAGTTTCATAATTAATATAGAAAATCAGTTAAACCATAAAGTCAAAGTATCAGATGTGATAATGGAACTGAGTTTAAAAATGATGTGATGAATCAGTTTTGTGTGGTAAAGGGTATAGAAAGACAATTTAGTGTTGCTAGGACACCTCAACAAAATGATGTAGCTGAGAGGAAAAATAGGACACTAATTGAGGCTGCAAGAACAATGTTATCTGAATCTAAGTAACCTACCACCTTTTGGGCTGAAGTTGTTGGAACTGCATGTTATGTGCAGAATAGAAGTAAGGTAGTGAAGCCTCATAACAAGACCCCCTATGAGCTGTAACATGGTAGGAAGCCTATGATTGATTTCCTAAAACCTTTTGGGTGTCCGGTTACTATCTTGAATACCATAGACCACCTAGACAAGTTTGAGGAAAAAGCAGATGATGGATACTTTATTGGCTACTCTTTCAATAGTAAGGCTTTTAGAGTATACAATAGGAGGACCAAAATAGTTGAAGAGAACCTACATGTTAGGTTTAGTGAAGAGACTCTAGTGTTGAGACAAAAGGACCGAGTGGTCATTTAATATTGATATGCTAACAAAGTCTATGAATTGTAAGCCTATCAATGCAGTACACAAAAGAATTACGATGCAGAACAAATTCTAATGAAGTCGAACCTTCAAAAGAATTCTATTTGATTGAGAAGTGGAAAGTCGGTTCTGTCAAACCCATAATTGAAAAGGAGTCCCTCGATGGCGATGATTTGGATTCGTGGAACAAAGGAGATCATCATCAAGATAAGGAAGAGTTGTCTCATGATAACTCAGTGTCGGTAGAAGAAACTGAGAAGCAGAAGAAAGTTGCTGAAAGCACTACTAGGCCAAATTCTACCACTGCTAGTTTAAGTGAAACCCTTGATGCAAGTTCAGATAGCAGTACTTTCTTTGGAAACACTGCTAAGCCACTAGTTGGTTCTGATGAGTACCCAGATGATCCTAACATGCCTGATTTGGAAGAGATGGATACTCCTAAAGATGATGAGAATATGGATGACTTTTTCAAGGATGCATATGTTACAAATTTGGAACCAGTCATCATAGAAAGTCCAGTTCCTACCACTAGGATACACAAAAATCATCCCAAAGAGCATATACTTGGAAACTTGAATAACCTAGTGCAAACAAGAAGCAAGACTCATAAAACCTTCACTGAACAAGGTTTCTTTGCCAGGTCACTTCACAAAAGGAACATTTATCAAGACCTACAAAATTGTTTGTTTGCTTGCTTTTTGTCACAGAAGGAGCCCAAAAGAGTTGAAGAAGCATTAGGAGAAGAAGGTTGGATTGAATCAATGCAAGAGTAGATGTTACAATTCAAACTTCAAGAGGTGTGGACATTGGTTGATCTACCTAATGGCAAAAGGGCTATTGGAACTAAATGGGTATACAGAAACAAAAGGGATGAAAGAGGGATTGTGGTTAGGAATAAATCAAGGTTGGTTGCTCAAGATACACACAAACTAAAGGTCTTGATTATGATGAAGTATTTGCACCTGTTGCCAGAATTGAAGCCATAAGACTGCTTTTGGTATATGCTTCATTCAAAAACTTTGTGGTGTATCGATGGATGTAAAGAGTGCCTTTTGTATGGTACTATTGATGAGGAGGTATATGTTTGACAACCTCCGGTTTTGAAGATCCCGATCATCCCGATAAGGTCTGTGGTGAAGAAGGATATGTATGGGTTGCATCAAGCTCCAAGGGCATGGTATGATTGCCTTTCTACTTATTTGCTGGACAATGGTTTCAAGAGAGGACTGATTGACAAGACATTGTTCATAAGGAAGCTCAAGGATGATATATTGCTGGTACAAGTGTATGTTGATGACATCATCTTTGGCTCAACAAATAGGGAGCTGTGCAAGGATTTTGAGAAACTTATGCATGATAAGTTTTAGATGAGTGCAATGGGTGAACTTACTTTCTTTTTGGGGCTACAGGTTCAACAAAGGACTGATGGAATCTTCATTAGTCAAGATAAATATGTAGCAGATATCTTGAAGAAGTTTGGCTTTCAGGATGTCAAAAGTGCTAGTACACCTATGGAAACACAGAAACCACTGCTACCTGATGATGGAAGTCCCAGAGTTGATGTGAAGCTGTATAGATCCATGATTGGATCTTTGATGTATCTCACTGCTTCTAGGCCAGATATAATGTTTTCAGTATGTGTGTGTGCAAGATTTCAAGTTACACCCAACACATCACACATGAATGCTGTGAAGAGGATTTTTAGATACCTTAAGGGTCATCCTAAATTGGGCCTTTGGTACTCTAAGGATTCAGCTTTTGATTTGGTAGCCTATACTGAGATAGTGATTATCTTTGGGGCTAGCTTGGATAGAAAGTCTACTACCGTAGGGTGTCGGGCTGGGAAGCGTGCTTATCTCATGGTAGTCTAAGAAGCAGACTATTGTGGCCAATTCCACCACTGAAGCTGATTATGTGGCTGCTACAAGTTGCTGTAGTCAAGTGCTTTGGATTCAGAATCAATTGTTGGACTTTGGGTACAATTTCATGCATACTAAGATTTACATTGACAATAACAGTACAATATGCATCATTAAAAATCCAGTTTTGCATTCTAGAACTAAACATATTGAGATAAGGCATCACTTTATGAGATTGTAATAAGAAAAGGCTAATTCAAATGGTTAAAATACATATTGATTATAATGTTGTTAATCTACTCACTAAAGCTTTTGATGTGAGGAGGTTTCAGTATCTAGTAGTTAGTATAAGTATGATCAATCTCTAAGTCTCAAAATTGTTTTGTAAAAGTTTGTAAAAAGAATGTATTGCTATTGGTAGATCTTAGTACTGCTAGATTAGTTTTTATCCACTGCTTGTTATTTTTGTTCCCACTAATAATTTTGCAGATCAAAAGTCATATCACACTCAGTATGTAGCAATGGACAGAAAGGAAACAACGAAAGTTTATTCATAAGATAAACTGCATCAAGGGATGCACTGATACAACCATAACTTTCCATACATCATCATCAAAGCAACATAAAACATTACATGAAGGGCTACAAAAGACTACCATCAAAAGACTACAACATGAAGACATCTACCAACAACACCTACTTCCTTGGTCCATTTCCAAAGTCTGGCATGCTCTGCTTTCCCCTTCCATAAACCACAACCCAAACTCTTGGGGTTCGGAGTGCTAACACTTGATACCTCTTAGGTGGAGATGATGAGGATGGAGTCAAGGTAGGGTGGAGTAAGCGCACGCAAGTGGTCTTGGTGGTGAAATCTCGCAAGGGGAGCCACAATCAACACTCTGGAAGTGCCACCTATTTCATCATCCGTGTCTTCATATGATGACACATAACTAGGCATGGAACTGAGCTCAGAACTAGAGCCTTCAACAATGGCTTCTTGTGGTACTTGCAAGGATGAAGGTCCAACTCGAGTAGGAGCAGAGTTGGTGTTTCTCACCGATAGAGTAGTGTTTTTGGGTGGTAAATAGTTGTTCCAACCATCCTCGGAAGAATCGAGGAGATCTCAATGGTGTTGTTTGGGTGTTGCTCATTTTATGAAAGTTTGGTTTCGAGAGAAAGATTTTAGAAAAGTATGATGTGTGTGGTGTGTGGGTAGATGGTTCTTAAATAAATTTAAAGAGGAGATCGGTGGTTAAATGCTTGGAAGGTGTGAGTTGTTGAGGAGTTATTGAAGTCTTTGACTTAAGGTGGACAATTAAATGACTAGAAGTTGACTTTTGACTAAGTGCTTAACATAGAAAAGCAACGTTAGTGCATATTTTGTAAACACTGCTAGTTCATTTTATGTCCCGCTAACCTTAATAAGTTTGTAGTGTTTGGTTTGTGTTTGTGACATGCAGGTTTGAAGATGCTTTGTACATTTGGATCTTTTAGAGCTTTAGGAGTAGCTGATTAAAAAAATATTGTAAATTTGTAATTCTTCAAATAAATGCATGATCACGCTATATTTGACAAAGATTTTGCGTGAAGTCTTAGTTAAAAGATTGAGTGCAAGTGAAGTTTCCATCACGGCTTGATCTACCCATCGCTAGTTTTGGGCAATCCATCGCTAGTGCGCTTTGATGAATGTGGAAACTACAAGGGATATTTCAAACATTCGGTGATAACATATTTAATCCCTAAATCATTGCCGATCATTTAATTGGTCTTTTAAACACTCTCAATTGGCGCTTTTCACAAACCCTAACCACTCCCAACTCTTATTTTCAACAATCCCACATCTCATTCACTTTCAAATTACAATGACGACTGAATATTCCACAACACACAACTTAGTAGCATACCTAGTCAAGAACAACCATTCTGAAGGCTTTCATGACATGATTGATTTCATCGAACATAGTCCCATAAATTATGCATTAACTGTTGAACCCATCATTGTTAAATCCTATATTCATCAGTTTTGGTGGACTGCTGAGATTCAAGAAAGAGATGGAGTAGAAGTTGTTAGGGCTATTATTGATGAGAAGGAGGATCTGGTCACAGAGGAGGTGATTAGAAGTGTTTTGAAGTTTTAGGATGCTGAAGGTGTTGTTAATCTGTCCAATGATGAGATTTTTGAAGGTTTAGAGAGAATGAGGTATGAGAGAAGAGGGGATCGTATTAAGTTTCAAAAAGGTATGTTTTCTCTTCAATGGAAGTTCTTAATCCATACCTTACTCATGTTTCTAAGAAATAAGACAACTGGATTTGATGAGTTTCCCTCTAAGATTGCAACTGCTATCATCTGTCTCTCTCAACAAAGAGTTTTCAATTGGTCTAGAATGATTTTTAAGGGTTTTCAGAAGAACATTAAGGAACAGGGAAAATACTACCTATATCCTAGGTTTGTTCAACTGATAGTAGAGAGTCAGATACTAGAACCCATTCCTCATAAGAGAAAGTATGAAGTGCTACATATGATTCCGAAGGTGTTTGCTCATATGAAGAAGAAAAATCAGAATTTTTCAGGGACCATTACACCTTTGTTTCCTCACATGCTTAACCCGACATAACTTATAGAAGAGGAAAATCCACAACCTAGTTCATCCACTGCTGATCCCACTGCTACCACATCTCAATCCACTTCAACCCTTACCTCAACCATCGAACCCCAAAGGATTTTAGTTACTAGAAGGAGGAAGAAGGACACCAAGCTACCTCAGCCGGTGTTAGTGGTGCAGACATGAGGTCATCAGGTGGGGAGGTGACATGATTGGAAGGGCTTCCACTATTGCCTCGGTGCTTAGATGCCGAGTAGGCGGTGGAATCATAAGTAAGACCCAACCTTGGCAACTCCTAATGTGGAGAGTTCTCTTGAGCTCAACACGGTGGAGGAATCCCAACCACCGGCTAATTGGGGACATGGATGTCCGTGCTAGGTCGATGCCATGTTTACTTCACCCCATGATTCACCTCTCAAGAAAGTTACACAACTCAAGTGATGAGGGTAGTTTGGGACCACAAAATAAATTGACGGGTAATGATTTTGTACATGATGACATTTCCAAGGATCCACCTCTCGGACCAGTTGACACATGTCGAAGTGGTGAGGATACAATGGAACCTTTACTTGAATTGACGGCTAGATGCACTCAAATGGAATCAAAGATTACTGGTCTTTAGGATTTGGCAACCTCTCAAGATGGAACTATTAGGAGGTTGAAGCATATGGTGGCTGTTTTGGAGAGACTAAGGAGACCAGGGATTGCTGCATACAGAAGAGTCAAAAGATGGGAAAGAAGGCAAGATCCTCAGGAATTCAGAGTTTGGAGGATGCATCCAAACAGGGGAGGAGTAAAGGCACAGATTCAGGGGAGGATTTGAATTTGGATGTGGATTTGGATATGGATAGTACAGATAATGGTAATGATTATATGGTGACTAACATGGAAGGAAAAGAAGCAGTAATTGAAGAATCCTTGAAAGCTGCAGTTGAGGAAAAAGAGGAAGAAGTGGTGCAGGCAACAACCATCGCCAATGTTGTTGCATCCATCGCTAGTACAAACAGAACTCATTCCATCACCGATTGCATCACGCCGAGGTAATTCTAACCATCGTTAATACAATAATTCCCACTCTTTGTTATAACCATCGCCATCGTAATCACAACCACTATAACACCACCACCAAAGACAAAGGAAGGAGAAGGAGGTTGCTATTCAATCTGCTTCAACCTAAAGCAATCTTTACCTATCCTCGAAACCATCATCTGCATTCGTCCCTACTATACTTAAACCAATCGCACCTAAACCTTTGGTGAATGTTTTAAGATTGGTGAGCTTGTGAAGGTAGTTGCTCAACCAGATATTGGAAAGGGTAAAGGAATTCCAGAGCCAGTTTTGAAGTTTAAAAGTAGACAAGAGCAGGAGGCTTATGATGATGAAGAAGCTCTAAGATTGCATCTGGAATTAAATGCTGAGGAAATTGCTAAAGAGAAGGAAAAGAAATAACAAGATGAAGCTTCTATGAAACTTATAAAAGAATGGAGCAGTGAACATACCTATTTTCAAGCTGCTGAGAGTATGCAGGAAGAGTGGACAGAGTTTGAATGGGGTCAATTAGATATTGACACAAGATCTAGGATGCTGGTTGAGAAGATGAAAAAGATGAAACAGGACAGAGCATTTAAAGAGTATCAAGCAAAGAAGAACAAACCTCCAACCAAGCAAGAAAGAAGGAATCAAATGATGAAATTTATGAAACACATGGAGATGAAAACTGAAAACCTGAGGAACTGCTCCTATGAGAGGATTGAGGAGCTTTACATCATTTGCAAAAGAAGGTTTGAGTTTATTCCCATGAATTCGAAAGAGAAGATGAGATTCTAAGGAATGACTAAAGAGAAAAGAATGCAGACAGAGGAGTCTAATTCCAAGAAACAAAATTGGATGATGAGATGAATGAGGAGAAAGATTAGGTCAAGATATTATGGTGTGTGATCAACCGTAAGAGCCTATTAATCCTACACCATTAAGATCTATACATCCCATTGTAGACCCAAGATTGTCACAACATATGAAAGAGAAGTTATTAATATTGTGGAAAACTAGAAGGGGGTTGAATAGTTTTACCAATTAAAACTTTATTTTAAAATATTTAGATCGACTTATGTCAATCTATTTAGATGTATGTTGGATGTTGATAGATAGATATATAAAAGTGTAATGAAAGATAAAGAGTAAGAAGCACATAACCACAACACGAGTATTTATAGTGGTTCGCCACAAGGACACCTTCCTTGCCCTACTCCACTCTCCGAGTCACCTACCGAGAGTTCGTAATCACTACACGACACCAACTCCTTATGGCGGAGAAACCTTCACAACGCCGCCTACTCTTTTTCCGATACTAGGCTAACCACGGGTTCTTTTCACCAAGGTGAACCACACCTATCACAACGTCGCCTACCCTTTATCCGATACTAAGCTAAGTACCGAGTTCCATTACAATGGAGGAACTACTACCCAACACTACACAGCACCTAATCCCAAAGGATATCCTCTCCTTATTACAACACCATCAAGGATATCAACATCCTTGAAAACAAACTATCACTATATGTATAACGATGCACCTCATCGATTATACGACCTTGGCATCTTTCACTAATGCCACTTGATTTGATTCCTATGCATCCTTCGCCAATGCCCTTGACACAACGCTTGGCACCTTTCACTAATGCCTTCGTCTTGACACCTTTAGCATTCTTCACTAATGCTTTTGACACGGACGTTCAACATCTTTCAATAATGCTTTCGCCTTGACTCTTTCGGCATCCTTCACTAATGCCTTCGATACAACACTTCTATGGAGGAAGAAAGAACTATCAACAAGAGAACCTCAAGAGTCTTGATGATGACGGCATGGCAACTCATGGACTTGAGCTTGCTCGACTTCAAGATGTGGTGATCTCGCCTTTAAGAGGAACCTAGAGAATCACATAAAACAAAAGACAAACTACATAGAAAGATTCCTTAGGATCGGTGGTTAGAGAGTTACAATACTTGGGAAAGTATGTGAGAGTGGCAACCCAAAAGGAAGAAATGGCTCACTCTTTATAGAGGAGAAACAACCATCGCTCCACGGATCCCACAGATCTCTCCCTTAAGGGATCCGTCTAGTGTAAAGCTAGGGATCCATGGGACGCCTCTTTGCCCATGTGTATTTTGGTTTTGGGTCATGGGTCATGGGTTGATCCATGGTTATTTCATTAGATACAATGTACCTAATTGGTGTAATGCATCTAGTCAAATGGGTATGGGTCAATACCATGGGTTGTAGTTTTACCCATTTATAATACATACTAGTTAGGTATATATTTGCCCAATATGTAAACACTAGTTGTTGTACATATGTATTACTAAATCATAAAATCACTTATATTTGTTTTAGTGTTTTATGTGAAAACGTAAGTGTGTTAGAAAACTATTGGCTCAAACTATTTACGTATTTTATTTGTTTCGTTAAAATAATTTTACGCTTGTTATCGACAAAACATTAGAAGATCGTAAAATATAAATAAACATTTTTAGGGCTTATTTGTGTTAACAATCTTCCCTTTTGTTGATGACAAACAATAAATTATTTTAAGGAAAAACTAAAATTTGTAAAGTTTGAATTGAGTTTTACTCTTCTCCCTTTTGTCGAAATAAAAGAGCATCGAAAGAAACTAACACATTGTTTTAAGAAAAACATGTAAAGGAGAAAAATGTAAAGAGAGCAAGTGAGGGAATAGTTCTCGTCTTAACTCCCTCTTGACAAGTCCATCCCTTTGTGAGGCGTCAAGTAAATAAAAACTAGTAAGCTAATGTATTGCAACTTTGTTTGCAAATTTTGTTGGGTTTTGGTTACGATAACATGAATGACACTAAGTATGGAACCCTTGCCGGCATTGATGAAACCATGGCTAGAAGGATGAAACCACTGCTCAAGATAGACCCTTTGCTAGTAGAATCTGGAACCACGGCTAATGTATGAAGCCTTGCTAGTATTGTTTAGGTCGGTTTGATTTGTAATATTCTAGAATATCTTGAGTAGGTCGTATTGTATGGAAAGTGTAGTTATCTTGTAGAATACGTAATGTAGATTGTATAGGACTCCTTAGCCTATAAAAGGAGGTCCTAGGTTAGAGTTAGATATACGTGTTAGTTATATCTAAGAGTCGATACACTTCAAGGTTGTAAAACCCTAATACTATTCAAAGTATTCGTATAATAATATATTGAGGTGTTTAGTGATAAATGTCGTTATTCTTCTTAAGGTTAAACATTAAATTCCGCGTAGTGTTTAACAAGTTATATTGTTTAAGTCAGCTTCTATATTAGATCGTTTGCTCAACTGAGATCAACAAGTGGTATCAAAGCTTGTGATCTAGAAGCTGTGATCAAGAAGAAGTTGTGTTACTCAGATTCGTATTAATTCAACAAGTTCAAGATGTCGTGAAACTCACATAGTTCTTGCCTCCAAGGTGCCCATCTTTGAAGCGGGGAGAGTATCAAGTTTGGAAGATGCGAATGAGGCAATACATTCGCATGATTGACTACAACATCGGGAGGTGATTGAGAAGGGTGATACTTTACCCACTAAGGGTCTGATGGAAAACACATTGGAATTGTTAGTGAACGACAAGGCTCAAAGGAAGCGGAGATTAAGGCTCATAGTATTCTCGGTATGGGAATACCTAATGAGTATGCATTGGACTTTCAAGAGTATGAGGCGCTAAGGAATTGATGGGCGCCATTGAACAAAGATTTGCTAGTAATGATGCTACCGGAAAATCAAGGAAGAATATGCTCAAGCATCGACTTGAAAACTTCAACGAACTCGATGGAGAAAGTCTTGATGGCACTTATAACAGTTGTAGAAGCTCATCGGTCAATTGAAGTTGGTGGACTATAAAGTTGCTCAAGAAGACATCAATCTCAAGTTCATTAGAAGCTTGTCACTGAATGGGCTATGCACAGTTGTTTGGAGAAACAAGGATGACTTTGAAAAGATGACCCTCGATAATCTCTACAACAATTTGAAGGTCTATGAGTCTGAAAAGAACATTGCTGGCTCATCCTCATCTATACAGAACATTGCTTTTTTGTCTACCAACAACATGAGCACTTAGGAAACTACCACTGCTACATATGAAGTTTCCACTGCTAATACTAATGTTTCCATTGCTTATGACAAAATTAGTGATGGTGCTATCTGTGCTTTTCTATCGATCTAACAATTAGTGTTACGGTGTTAAATCGAGTTTAGATCAAATTGATCTTGATGATCTTGATGAAATCAATCTTGATGGCGATGGCAATGCTCACCTTGCAAGCTAGGAGATTTTAAGGAGGATGGAAGAGACATCAAGTACAATGGTCAAAGAAAATTTGGGTTTGACAAAAGCAAGATGGAGTGCTACAAGCGCAAAAGAAGGGTCACTTTGCAAGGGGTGTAGGGCTCCAAAGAGGATGGGAGAAAACTTGATAAGACACTGAAGAACCAAAGCCTTCTTGACTTTGGTGGCTCAAGATGGACTTGGAGATTATATTGGAGTGACCAGTTGAGGAAGGACCCAATCTTGCTTTCCTTGCTAGTGAAGCTTCCAAAGTGCATAACTTTGCACTCATGGCCTATCTTCATCATCATCCGGTTCGAGATTACGAGGTATCTAACAATTCAAATAGTTACGTGTGTTCTTATAAGTCATGTCAGGATACCTTAGAAGGTCTAAAAGCTGTGGTAGAAAGTCTTAGGAAGGAAGTTGAAAGACTTGAATTTGATAACCTAGGTTACAGAGTTGGTCTTCAAAATGTAGAAGAAAAACTTAGGTATTGTACCAAGTGTGAGTTTGAGTATGTGGATAAGATAAACATACTAGGTGGTGAAATTGACATTAAAGATAGAGAAATTAAAGTGCTTAAACAAAAACTAGAAGAAACTGAAAGTATAAAACAAGAGGCACTAGAAGATAAATAGAAACATATAGTTAAGGTTGATAAATTAACTTATGCTTTTGAGGTTGTTAATAAGTCTATTATCGAAACTTAATGAAAAAGGGTTACTGGGATAGAGTACAATGATGTGCCACCACCCATGCTAATGAAACATGCACCACACAGTGCTTGAGTTGTCATTCGGAGATGAGTTTAGCTTTAACAAACACTGTAGGTGAGAATAGTAAGTCGAGTCACCTAAGGTAATGTCGATAGGTCATCGATGGTCCAATCATTGAAGATTGGGAGTCAGATTCTGAGGAAGAGAGGTCTGAGTCAACACATTCTGATAAGTTAGAAAATATTAAAACTGTTGATTCAAAACAAGCTAAATTTGGTTTACCTAGATTTGGAGCACATATCTCTAAGAGAGTTGTTGAGTACAATGATATTCCTAGAGAAAAAATGAGAAGATACAAACCTAGGGGTAATCAAAGAAACTTTAATGGCTTAATCTTAAACAGATTAGGAGATGAGTTTAAGTGTGTTAAAAAGGCTAGTTTTAAGTGTGGTAGTTTTGAGCATCTATAGAGAAACTGTTATAAAAACTAACCACCAGTTTGGAATCAATGAAGGAGGGAAAATCATAAAATTTTTTCAAATCAAACAATCCCTCACCCAAACAGAAACATGGTTCCTAAACAGTGCTAATGAGGAATGGTAAAAGAAAATCAATAATCACTGCTGCACCAAAATGGATTCCAACCACTGCTAAGCAAAATGTTTCCATTGCTAAGCGAGAATATCACCTTCTTTGAGACAAAAGAAGTTTAAGCTGTACCAAAGGTGATAACGAATCTGGTGGTTGGAAGCCATTTCTATCTTTGTAAAGGCCTCGACTAGGCGGCAATGGAAACCAAAACAAAGGTTTTACACAATGCCGATGGTGCATCAATGGACTTAAAGAAATTTGATTATGTTGATGTGCAGGCGGACCCAAGTCGATATTGGCTTGGGTCCATAAAAACTAACATTTACTTTCATGTGCGGGGCAATTTACTGAGGATGAGCTAAAGGATAAAGGAATTTTGGCGATGGTTGCTCGGGCACATGACATGGGATGGGAGCAACCTTGAGGATTTTGAAGCTTATGATGGAGGCTATGTGGCATTTGGCAATGATCGAAGGGAGGCAAGATTGTTGGCGGAGGAACAATCGAGCTGGAAAGTTGGACTTTGAGAAGGTTTATCGGTAAAGGGATGAAGTATAATTTATTCGGTGTTTCCCAAATGTGTGATAAAAAGAATTGGGTACTTTTGGGAAGCGAATGTGTGGTGTTATCTCGACTTTAAAATGCACGATGATAAGTATGTGCAACTTAGGGTTCCTAGGAAAGAAAACATATATTGCTTTAACATGAAAGATGTAATTCCTAATAGAACCTTAACTTTGTTTGTTTGCAAAGGCATACGTAGATGAGTCAAAATTATGGCATAGAAGGCTAGGTCACCTAAATTTCAAAACAATCAATAAATTGGTGAAGGAAACTTAGTGAGAGGTTACCTTCTAAGGTTTTGAAAGTAAAGAACTTTGTGTGGCTTGTCAAAAGGTAAACAACATAGAGCCTCTTGTAAGACCAAGGCTGTGAACACCATAACTCAACCCTTTGTTTATGCTTCATATGGACTTATTTGGCCCTACCTTTGTTAGAAGTTTGAATCATAAGCAGTATTGCCTAGTTATTACAGATGATTATAGCAGATTTTCTTAGGTTTACTTTTTGGCATCTAAGAGTGAAACTAGTGAGATCCTTAAGAGTTTCATAACTAAGATAGAAAATCAGTTAAACCATAAAGTCAAAGTAATCAGATGTGATAATGGAAATGAGTTTAAAAATGATGTGATGAATCAGTTTTGTGTGGCTAAGGGTATAGAAAGACAGTTTAGTGTTGCTAGGACACCTCAGCAAAATGGTGTAGCTGAGAGGAAAAATAGGACACTAATTGATTTGCAAGAACAATGTTATCTCGAATCTAAGTTACCTACTACCTTTTGAAATTGAAGTTGTTGGGCGCATGTTATGTCGAGAATAGAAGTAAGGTAGTGAAGCCTCATAACAAGACCCCTATGATTTGTTACATGGTAGGAAGCCTATGATAGATTTCCTAAAACCTTTTGGGTGTCCTGTTACTATCTTGAATACCATAGACCACCTAGGCAAGTTTGAGGAAAAAGCAGATGATGGATACTTTATTGGCTACTCTTTCAATAGTAAGGCTTTTAGAGTATACAATAGGAGGACCAAAATAGTTGAAGAGAACCTACATGTTAGGTTTAGTGAAGAGACTCCTAGTGTTGAGACAAAAGGACCAGAGTGGTTGTTTAATATTGATATGCTAACAAAGTCTATGAATTATGAGCCTATCAATGCAGGCACATCCACTAATGTTGATGCATGTACACAAAGGATTGTGATGCGAGGAACAAATTCTAAGGAAGGCGAACCTTCAAAAGAATTCTATTTGATTGAGAAGTGGAAAGCGGTTACATCGAACCCATCATTGAAAAGCGAGTCCCTCGGATGGTGATGATTTGGATTAGAAACAAGGGAGATCATCATCAAGATAAGGAAGAGTTGTTTCAAGATAACTCGGTGTCGGGTAGAAGAAATTGACAAGCGAAGAAAGTTCTTTGAAAGCTTTGCTAGGCCAAATTCTACCTTTGCTAGTTCATTTGAAACCTCGGCGCAAGTTCGGATAGTAGTACTTTCTTTGGAAACACTTTGCTAAGCCACTAGTTGATTCGATGAGTATCCGAGATGATCCTAACATGCCCGATTTGGAAGAAATGGATACTCCTACGGATGATGAGAACATGGATGACCTTTTCAAGGATGCGAGATGTTACAAATTTGGATTTAGTCATCATAGAAAGTCCAGTTCCTACCACCGGGATACACAAAATCATCCCAAAGAGCGGATACTTGGAAACTTGAATACACGGTGCAAACAAGAAGCAAGACTCATAAAACCTTCATTGAACAAGGTTTCTTTGCGGTCACTTCACAAAGGCGATCATCAAGACACGCAAAATTGTTTGTTTGCTTGCTTTTTGTCAAAGAAGGAGCCCAAAAGAGTTGAAGAAGCATTAGGAGAAGAAGGTTGGATTGAATCAATGCAAGAGGAGCTGTTACAATTCAAACTTCAAGAGGTGTGGACATTGGTTGATCTACCTAATGGCAAGAGGGCTATTGAAACTAAATGGGTATTCAGAAACAAAAGGGATGAAAGGGTGATTGTGGTTAGGAATAAATCAAGGTTGGTTGCTCAAGGATACACACAAACTGAAGGTCTTGATTATGATGAAGTATTTGCACCTGTTGCCAGAATTGAAGCTATAAGATTGTTTTTGGCATATGCTTCATTCAAAAACTTTGTGGTGTACCAAATGGATGTAAAGAGTGCCTTTATGTATGGTACTATTGATGAGGAGGTTTATGTTTTCCAACCTCCTGGTTTTGAAGATCCTGATCATCGATAAGGTCTGAGGTGAAAAAGGCTATGTATGGGTTGCATCAAGCTCCAAGGGCATGGTATGATTGCCTTTCTACTTATTTGATGGACAATGGATTCAAAGAGGTTTGATTGACAAGACATTGTTCATAAGGAAGCTCAAGGATGATATATTCTTGGTCGGGTTTATGTTGATGACATCATCTTTGGCTCAACCAATAAGGATCTATACAAGGATTTTGAGAAACTTATGCATGATAAGTTTCGGATGAGTTCTATGGTGAACTCACTTTCTTTTAGAGACTCTGAGGTTCAACAAAGGGTGATGGAATCTTCATTAGTCAAGATAAATATGTGTGAGATATCTTGAAGAAATTTGGCTTTCGGGATGTCAAGAGTGCAAGTACACCTATGGAAACACGAAACCCTGCTACACGATGATGGAAGTCCCGAGTTGATGTGAACTGTATAGATCCATGATTGGATCTTTGATGTATCTCCTTTGCTTCTAGGCGGATATAATGTTCTCGGTATGTGTGTGGGCAAGATTTCAAGTTACACCAACACATCACACATGAATCTTTGTGAAGAGGATTTTAGATACCTTAAGGGTCATCCTAAATTGGGCCTTTGGTACTCTAAGGATTTAGTTTTTGATTTGGTGGCCTATCTTGATAGTGATTATCTTTGGGGCTAGTTTGGATAGAAAGTCTACTACTGGAGGGTGTCAATTTTTGGGAAGCAGGCTTATCTCATGGCAGTGTAAGAAGCATATTATTGTGGCCAATTCCACCACTAAAGCTGAGTATGTGGTGCTTTGCAAGTTCTTTGTGTCAAGTGCTTTGGATTCGAGAATCAATTGTTGGACTTTGGGTACAATTTCATGCATACTAAGATTTACATTGACAATAACGATTACAATATGCATCATTAAAAATCAGTTTTGCATTCTAGAACTAAACATATTGAGATAAGGCATCACTTTATTAGAGATTGTAATGAGAAAAGGTTAATTCAAATGGTTAAAATACATATTGACTTCAATGTTCTTTGATCTACTCACTAAAGCTTTTGATGTGGGGAGGTTTGATATCTTGTAGTTAGTATAGGTATGATAAATCTCTAAGTCTCAAAATTGTTTTGTAAAAGTATGTAAAAAGAATGTACTGCTATTGGTAGATCTTAGTACTGCTAGTTTAGTTTTTATCCACTGCTTGTTATTTTTGTTCCTACTAACAATTTTGCAGATCAAAAGGTCAAATCACACTCAGTAAGTAGCAATGGATAGATAAGGAACCAAAGGAAAGTTTATTAATATTAATAACTGCATCAAGAGATGCAGGGGTACAACCAAAACTGTCCATACAACCATCATCATAGCAACAGAGAACATTACATCAAATCATCAAAAGACAACAACATACTACCATCAAAAGACTACAACATGCAGACATCTACCAACAAACAACTATTCCCTTGGCCTCTTTCCCCTTCCAAAGTCTGGCATGCTCGCTTTCCCTTCCATCAACCACAACCCAAACTCTTGAGTTGGGAAGTGCTAACATGAGACCTCTTGGGTGGGTGATGAGGATGGGCTGAAGGTAGTCTTTGGAGTAGAAGGAGATGCAAGTGGTCTTGGTGGTGGAATGTCTGCAGAGGAGAAACAATCAACACTCTGGAAGTGCCACTGTTTCATCATCGGTGTCTTCATATTCCGACATGGCGGGCATTGGGCCGAGCAATGAACTAGAGCCTTCAACAATGGCTTCTTGTGGTACTTGCAAGGATGAAGGTTCAAGCTGGAGTAGGAGGCGGTGTTGGTGTTTCTCACCGATAAAGTAGTGTTTTGGGTGGTAAATAGTTGTTCCAACCATCCTCGGAAGACTGGAGGAGGAGATCTCAATGGGGTTGTTTGGGGTATTACTCATGGTGATGAGAGTTTGGTTTACGTGAGAGGAGAAGATTTTTGGGAAAAGTAAGAGATTTGTGTGGTATGTGAGTAAAATGTTCTTAAATAAAATTAAAGAGGAGATCAGTGGTTAAATGCTTGGAAGGTGTGAGTTGTTGAGGAGTTATTGAAGTCTTTGACTTAAGGTGGACGATTAAATGACTAGAAGTTGACTTTTTGACTAAGTTCTTACCATAGAAAAAGCACTGCTAGTGCATATTTTGAAAACACGGCTAGTTCATTTTATGTCCTACTAACCTTAACAAGTTTGTAGTGTTTGGTTTGTGTTTGTGACATGCAGGTTTGAAGAAGCTTTTGTACACTGTGGATCATTGAGAGCTTTAGGAGTAGCTGATTAAAAAAATAGTGTAAATTTGTAATTCTTCAAATCAATGCATGATCATGCTATATTTGACAAAGATTTTGCAGCGGAAGTCTTGGTCAAAAGATTGGAGTGCAAGTGAAGTTTCCACTGCTGGCTTGATCTAACCACTGCTAGTTGTGGGCAATCCACTGCTAGTGCAGTTTTGATGAATATGGAAACTACAGGGGCTATTCTGAAACATTCTGGTGATAACGTATTTAATCCCCAAATCAGTGCCGATCATTTAATTGGTCTTTTAAACACTCTCAATTGGCGCTCTTCACAAACCCTAACCACTCCCAACTATTATTTTCACCAATCCCACATCTCATTCACTTTCAACTCACAATGGCGACTGAATATTCCACAACCCAAAACTTAGTAGCATACCTTGTTAAGAACAACAATTCTGAAGGCTTTCATGACATGATTGATTTCCTTAAACATGGTCCCATTCATTATTCATTAATTGTTGAACCCATCATTGTTAAATCCTACATTCATCAGTTTTGGTGGACTGCTGAGATTCAAGAAAGGGATGGAGTAGAGTTGTTAGGGCTATTGTTGATGAGAAGGAGATTCTGGTCACAGAGGAGGTGATTAGAAGTGTTTTGAAGCTTCAGGATGCTGAAGGTGTTGTTAATTTGTCCAATGATGAGATTTTTGAAGGTTTAGAGAGAATGGGGTATGAGAGAAGAGGGGATCGTATAAAGTTTCACAAAGGTATGTTTTCTCCCCAATGGAAGTTCTTAATCCATACCTTGCTCATGTGTCTAAGCAATAAGACAACTGGATTTGATGAGTTTCCCTCTAAGATTTCAACTGCTATCATCTGTCTCTCTCAACCAAGAGTTTTAAATTGGTCTAGAATGATTTTTGAGGGTTTTCTGAAGAACATTAAGGAGCAGGGAAAATACTACCTATATCCTAGGTTTGTTCGGTTGATAGTAGAGAGTCGATCTAGAACCCATTTCTCATAGAGAAAGTATGATGTGCTACATATGGTTCCTAAGGTGTTTGCTCATATGAAGAAGAAAGTCCAAATTTTTCGGGGATCATTACACCTTTGTTTCCTCGCATGCTAAATCGCGGAACTTATAGAAGAGGAAAATCACAACCTACTTGAACCATCACTGATTTGATCGCTACCCATCTCTATCACATGAACCCGAATCCTTCTTGAACCCCAAAGGATTTTAGTTACAAGAAGGAGGAAGAAGGGCACCAAGCTACCTCAGCAAGTGTTAGTGGTGTAGGACATGAGGCTATCACATGTGTGGGGGGTGACATGATTGGAAGGGCTTCCACTCTTGCCTCGAGGCTTGGATCTTTGGCGAGGCGGTGGAATTATCGTAAGACCCAACCTTTGGCAACTCCTAATGTGGAGAGTTCTCTTGAGCTCAACACGGTGGAGAATCCCTAACCACTGGCTAATTTAAGGGACATGGATGTTCGAGCTAGGTGCGATGCCATGTTTACTACACCCCATGATTCACCTCTCAAGCGGTTACACAACTCAGTGATGAGGATAGTTTGGGACCACAACATGAATTAACGGATAATGAATTTGTACATGATGACATTTCAAGGATCCACCTCTCGGACCCGATTGACACATGTCGAAGTGGTGAGGATACAATGGAACCTTTACTTGAATTGTGACTAGATGCACTCAAATGGGTCAAAGATTACTTGGTCTTGGATTTGTCAACCTCTCAAGATGGAACTATTAAGAGGTTGAAGCATATGTCTGTTTTGGAGAGACTTAGGAGACCGAGATTCTTGCATCTGAGGAAAGTCAAAAGATGGGTAAGAATGCAAGCTCCTTAAGAAATCGAGTTTGGAGGATGCATCTAAGCAGGGAGGAGTAAGAGCATTGATTCGAGGGAGGATTTGAATTTGGATGTGGATTTGGATATGGATAGTACATATAATGGTAATGATTATATGGTGGTGACAAGGAAGGAAAAGCGATGATTGAAGAATCCTTGAAAGCGGTTGTAGAAAAAGAGGAAGAAGTGGTGTAGGCAACAACCACTGCCAATGTTGTTGTATCCTTTGCTAGTCTGAAGAGAACTCACTGCTGATCCCTTCTTGCATCTCATCTGGCGAGGTAATTCTAACCACTGTTAATACAATAATTCCCACTGCTGTTACAACCACTGCCACTGTAATCACAACCACTATAACACCACCACCAAAGACAAAGGAAGCAGAGAAGGAGGTTGCTATTCAACTGCTCAACCTAAAGCAATCTTTACCTATCCCTGAAACCATCACTGTACCTGTCCCTACTATACTTAAACCAACTGCACCTAAACCTTTGGCTGAATGTTTTAAGATTGGTGAGCTTGTGAAGGTAGTTGCTCAACCAGATATTGGAAAGGGTAAAGGAATTGCAGAGCCAGTTTTGAAGTTTAAAAGTAGACAAGAGCAGGAGGCTTATGATGATGAAGAAGCTCTAAGATTGCATCTGGAATTAAATGCTGAGGAAATTGCTAAAGAGAAGGAAAAGAAAGAACAAGATGAAGCTTCTACGAAACTTATAAAAGAATGGGCGGTGAACATACCTATTTTCAAGGCACGAGAGTATGCGAGGAAGAGTGGATGGAGTTTGAATTAGATATTGACACAAGATCTAGGATCTGGTTGAGAAGATGAAAAGATGAAACAGGATGAGCATTTAAAGAGTATCAAGCAAAGAAGAACAAACCTCCAACCAAGCAAGAAAGAAGGAATTAAATGATGAAATTTATCAAACACATGGAGATGAAAACTGAAAACCTGAGGAACTGCTCCTATGAGAGGATTGAGGAGCTTTACATCATTTGCAAAAGAAGGTTTGAATTTATTCCCATGAATTCTGAAAGAGAAGATGAGATTCTAAGGAACAGACTAAAGAGAAAAGAAGCTGTACAAGAGGAGTCTAATTCCAAGAAACAGAAATTGGATGATGAGATGAATGAGGGAGAAAGATTAGGTCAGTATATTATGGTGTGTGATCAACCAGAAGAGCCTATTAATCCTACACCATTAAGATCTATACATCCTATTGTAGACTGGCAGATTGTCACAACAGATGAAAGAGAAGTTATTAAGATTGTGGAAAACTAGAAGGGGGGTTGAATAGTTTTACCAATTAAAACTTTATTTTAAAATATTTAGATCGACTTATGTCAATCTATTTAGATGTGTATGTTGGACGTTGATAGATTGATATATAAAAGTGTAATGAAAGATAAAGAGTAAGAAGCACATAACTACAACACGAGTATTTATAGTGGTTCGGCTACAAGGACACCTTCCTTGCCCTACTCCACTCTCCGAGTCACCTACTCGAGAGTTCGTAATCACTACACGACACCAACTCCTTATGGCGGAGAAACCTTCACAACGTCGCCTACTCTTTTTCCGATACTAGGCTAACCACCGGGTTCTTTTCACCAAGGTGAACCACACCTATCACAACGTCGCCTACCCTTTATCCGGTACTAAGCTAAGTACCGAGTTCCATCACAATGGAGGAACTACTACCCAACACTACACAACACCTAATCCCAAAGGATAGCCTCTCCTTATTACAACAACATCAAGGATATCAACATCCTTGGAAACAAACTATCACTATATGTATAACGATGCACCTCATCGATTATACGACCTTGGCATCTTTCACTAATGCCACTTGATTTGATTCCTATGCATCCTTCACCAATGCCCTTGACACAACGCTTGGCACCTTTCACTAATGCCTTCGTCTTGACACCTTTAGCATTCTTCACTAATGCTTTTGACACGGAAGTTCAACATCTTTCACTAATGCTTTCGTCTTGACTCTTTCGGCATCCTTCACTAATGCCTTCGACACAACACTTCTATGGAGGAAGAAAGAACTATCAACAAGAGAACCTCAGTAGTCTTGATGATGACGAAGCATGGCAACTCATGGACTTGAGCTTGCTCGACTTCAAGATGTGGTGATCTCGCCTTTAAGAGGAACCTAGAGAATCACATAAAAACAAAAGACAAACTACATAGAAAGATTCCTTAGGATCAGTGGTTAGAGAGTTACAATACTTGGGGAAAGTATGTGTGAGAGTGGCAACCCAAAAGGAAGAAATGGCTCACTATTTATAGAGGAGAAACAACTACTGTTCCACGGATCCCACAGATCCCTCCCTTAAGGGATCCATCTAGTGTAAAGCTAGGGATCCATGAGACGCTCCTCTTTGCCCATGTGTATTTTGGTTTTGGGTCATGGGTCATGGGTTATGGGTTGATCCATGGGTATTTCATTAGATATAATGTACCTAATTGGTGTAATGCATCTAGTCAAATGGGTATGGGTCAATACCATGGGTTGTAGTTTTTACCCATTTATAATACATACTAGTTAGGTATATATTTGCCCAATATGTAAACAATAGTTGTTGTACATATGTATTACTAAATCGTAAAATCACTTATACTTGTTTTAGTATTTTATGTGAAAACGTAAGTGTGTTAGAAAACTATTGGCTCAAACTATTTACGTATTTTATTTGTTTCGTTAAAATGATTTTACGTTTGTTATCGACAAAACATTAGAAGATCGTAAAATATAAATAAACATTTTTACGGCTTATTTGTGTTAACAATCTCCCCCTTTCTGTTGATGACAAAAAATAAAATTATTTTAAGGAAAAAGTAAAATTTGTAAAAGTTTGAATTGGAGTTTTTACTCTCTTCTCCCCCTTTTTGCCGAAACAAAAAGAGCATCGAAAAGAAACTAACACATTGTTTTAAGAAAAAAACATGTAAAGGAGAAAAAATGTAAAGAGAGCAAGTGAGGGGAATAGTTCTCGTCTTAACTCCCTCTTGACAAGTCCATCCCTTTGTGAGGGCGTCAAGTAAATAAAAACTAGTAAGCTAATGTATTGTTACTTTGTTTGCAAATTGTTTCGTCCTTGTGACGAAAATGCTCCCCCTTGAAGATTGCAACTTTGCAATGGGATGCCATGAAGTGTAATCCAAATAAGGATTATATTGCAAATAGTTTTGCAATGTTTGGTTAGACACAAAGCTCTCCCTACCTTAAGGTGTCAAAGTCTTCATGTGTATTTTGAAAATCTACAAAATAAAGGTTAGAAAACAAGTATATAGTCCATAATTTCCTGCAAATAAGACTCAAGTTAGTAGAAAATTTGTCTTCTGTTGCACGGATCCCACGGTTCCCTCCTTGGAGGGATCCGTCTAGGCAATTTCCAGGGATCCGTCTGTCTGGTGACAGATTTTTCAGCAATGGTGATATACCAAACAATGTTAGTATGAGAGTGAGATACGTATACAAACAACAAACACATATACTCAAAGCAATATGGCAAATAAGTTATCATTCAATAAAACAAAAAAGATAATCAACAAATCTCTAAAAACTAAGAGAATGATTTAGCCATGTAATACATATTTTACTAATACTAATAAGTGACTAAAAACTTAAGAAGCAACAATGTGCTTGAGTCTAAGGACGAGTAGACTTGTTGATTTGGTCCAATCTTCCAAGAAGATGATTAAACATGAAATGCAACTCATTTCGTACTTGTTGGACAAGTCCTTGAGTGATTAGACAATTTGAGCAATTATTGTCTTGATTGGGAACCGGAGGAACTTGGATGTTTTGGGTAGTCTCTACGGATGAAGGTGGGATTTCATTGAGAGATGTAAGATGAGGTTCTACTAAAGGTGAGGGTGGTGGTAATGGAAAGTCCTCCACATGATCAAGTCCTTGGTGATTCCTTGTTTCAAATGATGGACTAGTCGGTGTTGTAGGTGGTTCCCTATTTAACGAGAAAGTTGGTGAGTGGGAGGTTCTTGGTGGTGAATGCTCTAATGAATAGAGATTTGGGTGAGAAAGAGGTTCGTTGAAGGAGTGTATTCCATGCTCTAGGAGTGAGGGCTTAGACGGCTTACTAGAACTAGCTATGTTTGGTTTTGAACTATATGACCCTTTTTCTAGCCCAAAAGGTTTGATGCTAATTCTTGCGGTTCTCTTAGCATTTGTTGAATGGGTTTGTTGAGGTAGGATTCTAGCATTGTTATCTCTTACGGGAGATGATTCGGTGGATGAAATCACATGAATCATGTGACCCTTTCTTTTGGATGAGCCTTTGGTTGAAGAGTTGTTGCTAAGTGCCTTGGTCATGGTGATGGTAAGTATGCAATGTGAGCTTCTAACTACTGATTTTTGAGAGCTAGGTAGGAGTGATGACTTAACCTTAAGATTGTTTGGTTTATAAAGGATGATTTTGAATTAGAGAATTAAATTCTTGACCATTAAGAGGATTAAGCATGCACTAAGATATTGTTCAGCTCTAGGAGAACATTAAATGGTAACTAAAAGTGGTTAGATAACCAAAAGGTGCTTAAATTTGAAGATTGAAGATGATAACGATTCCTCTCACTGTGGATACATCGGTTATAAACTGTGGATGATGAAAGAGTCTTTTGTAAGGAAGTGCCGGATCCCGAGTGGTGGATGTCGATTCAACTATAAGGAGCCTTAATGATGGTTTTGGGATGGGATCTAACTAAGTGCTTTAGAAGGCTAACATTTGATTTGAGATGAAAAATGGTGATAATTAGTCCCGATGATACCTCAAGAGAAAAATTGATAAAATCTTGAAAAATAAAGAAAAATAAAACTAGTTTCAAGCCTATTTTAGAGTAAAGAGTGACTAAAATCAATTTGCTAAAATTGATAGAAATATCAAACTAAGTGTATTAAAATGTAAGGAATAATGTGTGAGCGTTGGAGCAGAAAAATGGTGGATATTGGTGAGTTTGAAAAATCAAAAGTTCTTTGGATTTGATCCTAAGTTATCTACGGATGAATGTGAGATCTACTATGCGAGGAAGCTTCAAGTAGTGTTGCAGCCTCTTGAAGGGATAGCAAATGCTTCTCCTAGTTGTTTCTGGGAGGATCCGCAAAGACTAAATGCAATAGCAAACATCAAGTATAACACATAGAAAGTGTGGGGGAAATAAAAGTACCTAAAGATGAGGGATGACGACTGCTTGAATGATTTCAAGAAGTCGTAAAATCTCATCCTACACGTTCCTAAGTTAAGATTGTTCAACGCCAAGTTGTGGTAATACCTACATACTACATCCTACTCTACATAAGTATTGTTTAGATGTTACAACCCATTGTTTGAAATTGTTTCCACAAATTAAGATCCTATGACCTTACCTTACTTCTCCACCACTCCCCGTCTTCATCCCTCCTCCACTCTTTATCACACCATCTCTACTTCTTTTTCTTCAAGAAGTTGGCGAAGCACCTGAAGATCCCCTTGGTTTTTTGCCATTATTGTGATGGGCTAGGAATGTCCAGCAATTGGTTGATGTAGTCCAAAGGATTGAGATCGGTGTTTCCGAGTGGGTTGCTACTACCTTCACCTTCTCCTTGCCTATCCCGTTCATCTGAGGAATCCGTGGGTGGGTGAGGCCTTTTGCCTTCCACCATAAACCTTGTAGTTCTACCCTCAGTCAATGACATCATAACTTTGTTGCAAAAGCTATGATCATAGGATTGCGGAGAAGAATCAAAATCAAAGATGAATGTTGCAAGACGGGTTAGGATCATTGCGTACGGGATCACCATTTTGTCCATGCTTTTTACACTCGCCATTCTCTTAATCATGTAGTATGCAAGGTTGAAGTGAGTCTCGGTCACAAGGAAATAGATCATGAAACTTAGGCATGCATTGGGGTGATCCTTGTTCCATCCTAAGCACAACACGTTCTCCCTCACCACAACTTCCCATTTCCTATACAAAGCATACATCTCGGAGAGCTCCATTTGAAAAGGATCCCTATAGATCACTTTCGAATTTCTAGTGACCCTCGATGGGGATGCTTTTGGCATGAACACGGTGTCCCTAACCGTGGTTGCTTCCGGGATTCTCATGTGGTAGATTTCATGGTGATCAACCATATCGTGTATCTCCGCCAAAGATAACTCATTGGAAAACATGCAAACTCCTTGATATGGAAGCCGTAGTATTCTTCCAAACTTCACAAACGAAAGGGTGTACTCATGCTCGTTTATGATGAAGACAATTGAGATGGACCCATCATCATTTCTAACTATCCTCATTGTCTTGTAGAACTCGAGTATGAAAACCGGGCAAATTTGTTCGTTTATGTCCAATAAACAATCAAAGCCAATGGTCCCAAAAACTTGTCGGATGTCAGTGTTAGCAAGAAATGATGGTTCTACTACACGACCTTCATGAAAAAGTATCTTTTCGAGCATTTTGAAAGCTTTCATATCTTCCGGGCTAAGTCCATCTTTTCTATGGTACATTGGAATGTAATGGGCGGTATCTTGATAGTATTGTTGTCGGTTACTTGACATGATTGTTCCTAAACAACACAACCACAATGTGGTGTTAATTATGAATAGTAGCCTAAGGGGTTTAGTCACAATTTTGCTCAAATCATCCTTATTGAATTCAAGAAATGAGTTTAATTTGTATTAACAATGTTAATTCTTTGATTTAGATTATCTTAGAAAACAATATGGTAACAAATTATGACAAACCCATTTGAACCCAACTCCTAAAGATGAAAAACTGTAATCCTAGGAATCAAGAAATTAAATTAACAATGTAGTAAAGATTATACTTAAACAAAAGATTGTTATGCTTGAAGGGAATGATCAAATTGCTCCTGTGAACAGTAATTGGGTTTTTGTTTGTGAGTCTTTGAAAGGAAAGTGGTTGTGGAGCTCCACAGTGATCATTACTAACTTATGCTGTCTTCTATTGCACGGATCCCACGGATCCCTCTCATTAAGGATGCGGCTAGTTCAAACTCAGGGATCCGACATGACAACAAAAATCAGTTTAAGCATTCCTTGATAACTTTGGTTTGGGATTTCTAAAATGGCTAGAGTTTGATGTTTAAGCTCTATAACTTATGATTTGGGGTTTTGACGGTTTAATACTAATCCTATTTGATGTGATTCCCCTTTTTATGAATTAGTCACAATTCTTAGGAAGAATTTCAAAGATTATGATAAAATCCCATTTTATCATAATATAAGAAATTTCACATGGATATTTATTGACATAGATGAAGTATCAATAATCCTTTTGTGATGAGTGAGGCTATCGAATAACCGAGATATCATTATTACAGATTAGTAGTGTAGTCTATATAAATCAATCGAAGAATACTATTCTTGAAGATGATTTTAATATAGATAACTACTTAAGTAATTACTAATAAAGATTAATCATACAACTAAGACCTTAATAATAATATCAAAATAAAATAATGTAAATTATTAATGATCATACATTTGCTAAATATTCTTTTTAAGAAAGAAATATTTAGAGAAAATGCTTTGTGATCTTCTTAGAATCTCCAGATCCATGTATGAGGAAAACAATGCTAAACATTCTTTTTACGAAAAGAAATATTTAGATAGTTTCTTCATGATCTTCTTGGTATGCCCAAATCCAAGTATGGAGAATTCTTGACAAGGAAAATATTAGAACATTCTATGATTGTCCAACAGTAACACTATAATGATTTAAAACATGACTTGAGAAAAAAATCCTTCTTTGTAGTTTTCAAAGATACACGGATCGTATCAAGTTTTTAAAGTACAACATACTCTAAGAAACTTGGTAACGAATCTCTGATACCAATTGTGGAAAACTAGAAGGGGGGAGGGGTTGAATAGTTTTACCAATTAAAACTTCATTTTAAAATATTTAGATCGACTTATGTCAATCTATTTAGATGTGTATGTTGGACGTTGATAGATAGATATATAAAAGTGTAATGAAAGATAAAGAGTAAGAAGCACATAACCACAACACGAGTATTTATAGTGGTTCGGCTACAAGGACACCTTCCTTGCCTTACTCCACTCCCCGAGTCACCTACTCGAGAGTTCGTAATCACTACACGACACCAACTCCTTATGGCGGAGAAAACTTCACATCGTCGCCTACTCTTTTTCCGGTACTAGGCCAAGTACCGAGTTTCATTACAATGGAGGAACTACTACCCAACACTACACAACACCTAATCCCAATAGAGACCCTCTCCTTATTACAACACCATCAAGGATATCAACATCCTTGGAAACAAACTATCACTATATGTATAATGATGTACCTCATCGATTATACGACCTTGGCATCTTTCACTAATGCCACTTAATTTGATTCCTAGGCATCCTTCACCAATGCCCTTAACACAACGCTTGACAGCTTTCACTGATGCCTTCGTCTTGACACCTTTAGCATTCTTCACTAATGCTTTTGACATGGACGTTCAGCATCTTTCACTAATGCTTTCGTCTTGACTCTTTCGACATCCTTCACTAATGCCTTCGACACAACACTTCTATAGAGGAAGAAAGAACTATCAACAAGAGAACCTCATTAGTCTTGATGATGACCAAGCATGGCAACTCATGGACTTGAGCTTGCTCGACTTCAAGATGTGGTGATCTCGCCTTTAAGAGGAACCTAGAGAATCACACAAAAACAAAAGACAAACTACATAGAAAGATCCCTTAGGATCAGTGGTTAGAGAGTTACAATACTTGGGGAAACTATGTGTGAGAGTGGCAACCCAAAAGGAAGAAATGGCTCACTATTTATAGAGGAGAAACAACTATTGTTCCACGGATCCCTCCCTTAAGGGGTCCGTCTAGTGTAAAGCTAGGGATCCATGGGATGCTCCTCTTTGCCCATGGGTATTTTGGTTATGGGTCATGGGTCATGGGTTATGAGTTGATCCATGGTTATTTCATTAGATACAATGTACCTAATGGGTGCAATGCATCTAGTCAAATGGGTATGGGTCAATACCATAGGTTGTAGTTTTTACCCATTTATAATACATACTAGTTATGTATATATTTGCCCAATACGTAAACACTAGTTGTTGTACATATGTATTACTAAATCATAAAATCACTTATACTTGTTTTAGTGTTTTATGTGAAAACGTAAGTGTGTTAGAAAACTATTGGCTCAAACTATTTACGTATTTTATATGTTTCATTAAAATGATTTTACGTTTGTTATCGACAAAACATTAGAAGATCGTAAAATATAAATAAACGTTTTTACGGCTTATTTGTATTAACAAAGATTACTAGAGGAAATTAATGGAATAGTCAATACTTCAACTTTGGGTGTCTGTTGTGGAGTATTACTAAGCTTGATCTAGAACAGCTGTGGAAGATCATGGATTTCAGATATGGTAAGTTTGGACCAACAGGAACATTAGTAAGGTTTATGTGGACAGCTGTGAAGAACATGTTTCAAACTAATCCAGAAGATAAATTTTGGGAAGATTGTGAGGTTGAAGAATGGATGTTATATCAGCCCTGTAAATTACATGCTATTCAGACTCCACAGGAGAAGATATTCATGCTGATTGACAATGACTATCCACTGACCAAGAATGTAGCAAGAAAAATGTTGGAAGCCAAGCTTGCTCCACAGGGTACTAAACCAACAAATCCTATGATTAATCAGTTGCTGTTAAAGATTGAGAAGATTGCTGATCTGAAAGGTTCCCTAGCCATAAAAGGCAAGCCTCAAGGAAGATTGAAAAGGAAGGCAAATAGATCAAAGGCTGCTGATGAAGAGTCTGGATCTGATAATGAGAAAGAGGAGACTGCTGGGTGTTTGGATACATCCTCCAAATGAAGGTATTATGAGCTTAAAAGAAACTTGATGATATCGATAGAAAATATCAAGTTTAGGGGAGGATTGTTGGGTTTTTGGTTCTAATAACAGGAATGACACTAAGTATGGAACCACTGCCAGCATTAATGAAACCACGGCTAGAAGACTGGAACCACTGCTCAAGATAAACCACTGCTAGTAGAAGTATGGAACCACGGCTAATACATTGAAGCACTGCTAGTATTGTTTAGGTCGGTTTGATTTGTAATATTCTAGAATATCTTGAGTAGGTCGTATTGTATGGAAAGTGTAGTTATCTTGTAGAATACGTAACGTAGATTGTATAGGACTCCTTAGCCTATAAAAGGATGTCCTAGGTTAGAGTTAGATATACACAATAGATATATCTAAAAGTCGATACACTTCAAGGTTGTAAAACCCTAATACTATTCAGAGTATTCGTATAAATAATATATTGAGGTGTTTAGTGATAATCATTTTTATTCTTCTTAAGGCTAAACATTAAATTCCGCGTAGTATTTAACAGGTTATATTGTTTAAGTCAGCTTCTATATTAGATCGTTTGCTCAACTGGGATCAACATGTTGGTCAATGCAAAACTTCAGTTACTTATGGGCGAAACCGTGTCAAGCGCATGTTACACTCGAACCGTTCTATGATAACCAAACACCACAACAAAACACCTTATGAGCTTATCCATAACAGAAAACCGAATCTCAAACACTTTCATGTATTTGGTGCTCTTTGTTACCCGAATAATAATCGTGATAACTTTGTAAAGCTCAAGGCTAAAGCTGACATTGGAGTCTTTGTTGGATACTATGAAAACTCAAAGGGATACCGAATCTGGAATCATCGTACCAAGGAAATTATGGAAACCATTCATGCTAATTTTGATAAGCTCATAGAAATGGCTTCTGAGCAAAACACCTTGGAACCCGGACATAACCGTCTCAACTTCCCCCAATCATCAGCTGATCAATCATTTCAACTCACTAGTCGTCAAATGGAAACGTTATTTGCTCCTTTGTTTAGTGATGATCTTGATCAACGTGCTCTAGATGTATCAAATGTTTCATTGCTCAACTCGATAATATTCCAATCCACGATACACACGAAACAACAACAAGCATTCTTGATGCACCTCCGATTGAATCTACAACAACGTACCGAACAAACCACTTCTAATGAAGTGATCCGGTGATGATCTTCTTAATCAAGATGTACCGCACTGCGGATTATGATGGAAATCGTTCTTTAACCCTTTCGCTCATCGAAATTGCAAACTCGGATGTTGGTGAATCTTCTACCGACCATCCGAATCCACCAATCGCACAATGTATACCAACATCAACCATCCACACACCGATGGACTAAAGACCATCCTCTTGTTAATATTATTGGCAACCGAATCAACCGGTCGTAACTAGACAACGCCTTGATGACGGAGAACATTGCATTTATGCACTCACCGCTTGTCAATCGAACCCAAAAACATTAAAGAAGCAATGACTTATGACAACTAGATTGAATACATGCAAGAAGAGCTGAACCAGTTTAAACGTTTAGAAGTATGGAAATTCATTGAAAGACCAGCAGGGGTCTACGTCATTAGTCTCAAATGGATTTGGAAAAACAAGTTAGATGCTGAGGGTACGGTTATCCGAAACAAGTCACGTCTGGTGGCTAAGGGTTATAGACAGGAAGAGGGTATCAACTTTGAAGAATCATTCGAACTGGTAGCTAGACTTGTGGCTGTAGGTATTTTTCTGGCATTTGCGGCTCACATGAACATCACTGTTTATCAGATGGATGTCAAAACTGCTTTTTTGAATGGTAAACTGAAGGAAACAATATTTGTTAGTCAGCCATAAGGATTTGTTGATCTAGAGTTTCCTAATCACGTCTAAAAACTGAACAAGGCTATCTACGGTCTCAAACAAGCCCCTCGGGTGTGGTATGATAATTTGTCATCCTTTCTCCTTGAACATAATTTTGTCAAATGATCGGTCGACCCAACACTGTTTATTCAATATCATGGGGAACACATTTTAATTGTTCGGTTATGTGGATGACATCATTTTGGTTCTACCCACAAAAAGTACTCAAACGTTTTTTCAAAACTAATGAAAACAAATTTTGAAATGTCAATGATGGGTGAACTGACGTTCTTCTTAGGACTACACGTTCATCAATCACCTCGTGGTATTTTCTTAAGTCAGTCCAAATATGCTCTTGAAATATTGAATACCTATGCAACACCAATGGCACATACCGACAAACTGGATGCTGATTTACATGGGCAACTAGTTGACCCTACCAAATACCGAAGTATTATTGGGTCTCTCATGTATCTAACAGCCAGTAGACCCGAAATTGTATTTTATGTATATCTCCCGTTATTAGTCAAGACCAACTGAAAGAAACCTCTTTGAGGCTAAAAGAATCCTCTGATACGTAAAGGGAACAATTAATTTGGGGATCTAGTATCTGAAGGATTCTGGTTTTGAACTAATAGTTTTTTCAGACGCTGACCACACAGGATGCGTAGATTCATGGAAAATTACTTCAGGAGGTTTACAATTCCTTTGTGATAAATTGGTGTCATGGCAATAGAAGAAACATGATTGTACATCGTTATCCTCAACTGAAGCAGAGTATGTAGCCATGTTTGCGTGTTGTGCTCAAGTCATTTGGATGAGAACACAACTCAAGAACTATGGTTATATATTTGACAGAATTCCGGTGTACTGTGACAACAGAAGTGCTATTGTGATCTCGTGCAACACCGTTCAACACTCAAAGTTAAAGCACATCGATCTTCGATATCATTTCATCAAAGAGCATGTGGAAAAGGGTACCGTTGAAATATACTTTGTATGTACTGAACACCAATTGGCGGATCTTCTCACTAAAGCCTTACCTCCCGCAAGATTTACTGATTTGATTCACCGTATTGGTATGAGGTGTTTGACTCCAGAAGAACTGGACGAACTTTTAACACATTCTTAAAAAAAATCAAACACTAAAACATCTTTTGTAAATAATCTTTTCAAAAAACAAAATACAAAAATATAAAATCTGATAAAATCAAAAAATATTCTTCTGTCTAATTTTCTATCTTAAATCAAACATCGCAAGTACAAAACTTCCATCAACACTGTGTTCTATCAAACATTTCACAATTTTCTCGAACAAGTGTTGAGGGGGAGAAAGTAAATATTTTTCAGTTTCATAAAACCTTGTACTTGCATGTTACCAAAAATTACGTTGTTTCTTCTAAAATGATGGATATGTATCTTGTCAAATACTCACCTCGGACTCAAATATTTACAACTTTCTCTATTTCAAAAGTCGAGGGGGAGTATCGTTAAGTTTCTTTTCTTAAATGGTATTTTATCTAACCAAAATGGAAGTTAATGGGTCTTGGTTGATAATGTGTGAGGTTAAGGGACTAAACTTGTCAATTTTCAAAATAATTTCAAACAAAATACCCCAACCTTTCACATTCAATGCACTTACAATCTTGCATTTAATTCTTTCATCTACCAAGATCCACGGCTATCATTTGATCTTCAAATATGTGATTCACAATCAAAATCTGTAAGTGACAAACGTTTTTTATCATGTTTTTAAACATTGGTCTTGTAAAACTTTGAAATCTAACAGTTCAATCTTCAAATATTTTGATTTTTTCTTTACGCGTATGCGTAAGATATGGGATTACGTCTAAGTGTGTTTGTGATGTTATGGGTAGTGTCAAAACCTTCATAAACTTGTTTTACACCCATTTCCATCATTCATTTGAACCCAGAAACACGAATTGATGATTTTTTGAAAAATTAGGGTTTATGAATGATTTTGGGGTTTTCGCATAAGAATGTTTTGATGCAATTAGATGGTCTCGATGAGATTATAACATGTTAAATTACATGAAATAGGCCTTAGACTTCACCCAAAACATCAAAAGTTGATAATTTGATTTTTAGGGTTTATAGGGTCGTGGTACATGAATCTTTTGATTCGTTGAGTGTTTTGTGTTATAACTTGTTGTAGACTACTTATTAGACTTCTAAGAACATGCAGAAACAATTCTTGATGATATCTTATGGCTAAATCTGATATGCGTAGATTCTAGGTTTAGGGTTTAAGTCAGTCTTACGCGTAAACTGTTCTTAGCCTATATGATTGAATTTTATGCCTGTGTTGTGTATCTGAAAGTGTTAGGATTGCTTTGTAATCAAGCTGTTATGTTTATGTGTTTCAGGTTTGTTACTCATAAAAGATCAGAATTAAGGTGTTCATGATGTTACGCTTTTGGAATACCTTTATGCGTAAAGGTTACGCATAAGAGCAATCTTGCGCGTAACACTTACGCATAAAGGGTCTACAGTGGGACTACGCGTATCCTGGAAGGATATACGTAAACTTGGATGTTTACGCCTAAGGGTTACTCTTACGAATAACTCCTCTTGCCAAAGCTTACACGTAAGCATATAAGCTAATGGTATAGTTTTACGCGTAAGATTTTATTACGCCTAAGGCTTACCCTTACGCCTACGCCTAAAGCACTGTTTTTATGCATAAACTTCATAAACTTATATGTTTACTGATTGGCTCCAAAACGGTCAGGTTTTATCACACAAATCAACCACTTGTGAATGGTCAACCGTAATAAAAGCCGGACGATGCGAGACCAAAGCAATTAAGTCCGAGGAGAGTATAGTGTTTCCCGGTCGTTAAGTCCCAACGAGTACATGTCTGTTGAATAATCAAGCATATAGTGATCGGGTGATAATGAGCGGGAAAAGGTTTGTGATTGATACTAGATAATAGAGGAAAAATGAAAGAAAATTAAAAAGCTAAATTATATTAAATAAACGCTATCACAATTTTTAAATTGATGTTTTTGATTTTTCTTTTATAAATTTGAATTAAAAACTACGTAACGTACAAAAGAAAATGTGAAATTGAAACAGAATTAATCCTAAAAATATAAAAATGAAATTTTTACAAACATAATGATAAGAGAAATTTTTTAGAAAAAGAGAATTATTTTTATGACTATTTATTTAATTATTATTAATTAAAACTATTTTACCTATTTAATAATACCTAAATTATAAGAAAATATGAAATAAAGCTCGAAAAGTGAAATTATGACTTAGAAAATCTAAAATAACTAAAGAGAATTTTCAAAACTAATTTTGTATTTTTAGATTTATATTCTAATTTCTATGATTTAAAAACTATTTAAAACTAATTAAATGGCTAAAATTACAAATTTAACTAAAAAATCTGGAAAATTATCTTTTGCTTATTATATTAATCTTAATCTATGAAAATTGAAAATTTATTTTTTGAAGCTTTTACGATTTAATTGCAATAAAGGCTAATTAAAAAGGCTTAAAAGCGATTAAAATAAAGAAAATAGCAAAGCAGTCTTGAAAAATTATGAAAAATTCAGGAAAAGTCTAAAATATTATTCTAAGTCTATGAAAATATAAAAACATATACTAGTGTGCAAGATGATGAAGGCTGCGGTGAAAGTGCTTATAAATAAGCACTAAAAATAAGCTAAAGGTACCAAATGAGCACCAAATTATCACGAAGCTATAATATGCTAAAACTACTTGAAATGAGCTAAATTCAACTAAGCTATACTCTTGAAATGCAAACTACAAAGATTTGGTGATTTAAACTTAAGTGCAACAGGTTTTAGCTATTACTTTTAGCTTGAAAATAAGCCACTCAAATAATTTGAAACTCAAAAACGGATGTGGAATCCTAAACCGGACACGGCAGGGACTTGTAAACCAAAAATCAGATCAAGGCAAGCTCTAATGAGCTTGTGGAGAACTCTGCACAAACACATGCGAGACTCGATTATCGAGTCGGGTGCAGGCGCACTGACCCAATAGACAAGCTAATTTAGAGCTTTTACAAAATTACTAAAATCTACAAAATCATATTTCAACTCTTGACCAATTGAAGTTGTTAAGCCCAAAATTTCACTTGAATTGATCCAATAATGAATCAATGAAAAATCAACCAAGTTGGGTGGCGGAGTTTTCACATTTTGACTTTTGTGAGTTTGAGAGTTTTGACCAAAATGAGATTTGAGCTTAAGTTGTTAGCGATTGTGATGTTTTAAGCTAAAACAAAGCTATATTAAGCTACTCTACTGAATTCTAAACACAACTCAAGCTCATGATCTTTAAAAATTCCAACAGATATGAAACTAGGACAGATTTGTATTGATTTTGACTTATGATGAACTAGAGTGCAAATAGTAAACTGTTTTGAATCTATTATACCTAGATAAAGCTTAAGCAACTGAACTTATGCACTAGTCTATCCTCAAACTCAGATGTGAACATCTGATCCAACCACTAGTGTAAAAACTGATATGCAACTAACTACTACTAATCCACAAATCCAAGCTTACTCTAACTTTCAAACTGCTCCTATGAACTGAAATACACCTTTATGAATTAATCTTAACAGTAAATCTACACTAAAACCTATCGAGCTATTGATGCAAAAGATGAGAAAACATGAAGAAATTATGAACTAATGACAATGATGAAAGCAGTTTAACTATCAATCAAACTCTGTTATGAATCTAAATTATCTTAAAATGATTCTTGATGAATAAGTATTAAAGATTGCAACAGAATTCTAAAGCAAATTAGTACTCACATGAGGTCCTAGCCACAATGGCTTGAGATCAATCAAACAAAGAACCACTATCCTATTAACCCAAATCAAACTAAATATCAACCCATTTCCACCTCAGATAAGCAATTCAGAATCATACCACCATTATAACTGCAGTTGACTTTTGTTGACCAAATACCAAATTTGCTTGAAACTGAATTATAAGCTTACCAAAAGCTATCAATAGCTTCAATAAGATTATTTGAGTTAAATAATAAGCTACTTGGAGCTTGAGTATGAGAGCAAGAAAACTGATTTTGTAACAGTGAATATAAAAACATGAAACTATGATAAAACTTTGAATTGATACTTGAGAATAGATTGCAATGATAAAATAACTTAACTTTAGTACATGGAAACAGGAGATTACAACTTTAAACTTAAACTAAGACATTGGTACTAAAAACGATTTTACAAGAAACTCTAAAAATTAACTAACTCCCTTCTCTGCCTTCTCCTCTTCTATTTATACATCAAAAGTCTTTTTCTCTCTCCTATGAGCTTTTCCCACTTGTATTCTGGACCATTGGATCACTGGAGCTCATATTGGCCATTGATGAGATTTTGGTGCCAAATTGGTATTTGCCAGTTGGGGTGGGTTTTGAGTGCAAGGAAGGAGAAACAATAAATGCCTTTTGTTGTTTGGTGTTGAGGTGGAGTGATAAGGTGTGGGAGTTGAGCTGGAGGTGAGGTGAAGGTCTGATGTTGCAGACAGTGGTTGAAGAAGGAGGAAAAAGGAGGTGGCGGGAGTTGACTTATTTGACTTGGGGATATATTAGGCAGGGGGTCCAAAAAGGGGGGTTCAAGTGGTATATGGCAGGGAGTCACAGGTTCAAAAAGGGGTCAAGGGTCATGGTTTGTTATTTAATACATAAGGACCATTTTTGCAATTCCATAAAAACCAAGGACCAAACCTACCATTTTCCAAAGTTATGCCAAGGGACCAATTATGACAAGTTTCAATAGTACAAGGACCATTAAAGATATTTTTAAATTTCCAAGGACTATTTTTGCCAAATTTGAAACTTGAAGGACCAAACTTGTAAATTCTCAAAACTTTTGAAATTTTTCACCAAAGGACTAATTATGACAACTTATGATTTCAAAAGGACCTTTGGTGACTTTTCTTTTAAAATAAGTGCTCAGGGACTATTTCTGCCAAGATTTGAAAGGAGGGGAAGCGCCAATTATGCAAACTTAGCTCATTTACATCGATTTTAAACATTTTGCATCCGAAACATATAAAATACACTTTTGGAATATTTTCGGTATTTTGATGCATTTCTGAGCGTTTTTAAATGTTTTTGCAGTTTAAATTTGACAAAAAATGATGAGTATTTACACACTCATCATTTACGCTTAAGCCAACTTTTCACCTTGTTTAGACATGTTACGCATAGAATACTTGTAATAGTTACTCTTAAGTCACAAAAACCAAAATGTTACTCATAAGCTCTCAAAAGTTAAAATGTTGTGTGTTTAAGTGATATTTGGACATTAAAATATACTCACGTAACTTATCACATCAACTTCAATCAATTGGACTTAAAGTGACTTTGGACTCGTAACATTCATAAACTTGATAACTTCAATCAAGTAATTGGACAAATAAATCAAACTAAGACTAACCAATGTCTTTCAATATGCTGGTTCTTTTGTCTCAATACCTTTCAGATCGTGAAATGGATGTCATTCAAGAAAATCTCAATTCCCCAAATGAGCTCACTATGGCAGATATCTTCCCTGCGGATTATCACAAAACCATCAGAAAGAACAATCTCAGAGTCGACTTCGACAACTTCACCTGTTCTGAATCCTCATGCAGAGTTGCAGTTGACATCCTCAAAGATCATCTATTCCATCTCATGCTCACAAACTCGGCTTCAGTACCCGGAAATCTACATCCATCAGTTCTGGCACACTATGGACAAAATCGACGGTCAAGATGCTATGAAAGTGAACATTGGCACCAAGGAAGTTACAGTTACAGTGGCGGATGTTCGTGTCATTCTTCTTCTTCCAGTCATTCGGTCTACTGAATACGTTCGAACTCCAAGTGAAGAGGAAGTGTTGAAGTTCATGGTTGACATTGGATATGACGAAGCTTCTGGCATCATCTCTAAGCACTCTAGTGTCGATATCAAGAACATCCCACAACCCTGGAGGACTCTATACATCATGATTGCAAAGTCAGTCTCAGGGAAGGATAGTGGACATGAACACCCAAAGCTGATGCATCTTCAAACATTTTGGGGAATGGTTCATAGGAAACACATTGATTATGCAAGCTTAATTTGGGAAGACATGATGCAACATTACAGGAAGCCTGGTTCCAAGACCCCCTTCATTATATATACAAAGTTGCTGATCCACAATATTCTCGAGAAGCACCAGGACATCCCAATGAGAATTAATGACCCCAACACACACTCAATATTGTATGAGCCTACCTTGAATACTATTAGGTTCAAAGACTCCTCAACCTGTAAACAGGTGCGGAATTACTTGATTGCTTAATAACTGATGAAATCAAGGTTCTTCCATCATACCTTCGTTACAAGGAAGCAGTGTGTGCGGGAAGAGTTGGGTTCATGGATGAAAAGACAACTCCAGTGGCTACTACAAGGGCAAGAAGAGCAGGAAGCACGGGATGCCTTTGGAAGCACTAATAAGTATAAGAATCCATCCCAAAAGAGGAAAGTCCGGCAAAGATCGTTCATCCTAAAGTTGAACCGGAACCAATTCCACATGATGGCGACTCTAAAAGCAGTCGATGACTGTTGTGTACTCTAAAGTGCGTGCGAGATGACCCTTCTATCATTAAGGCGACATAGGACAAACACTGCAAGTCCTCATCGACAAAGGGAAGAAGCCGGTAGAGGAAGAGAAGAGGAAGAAGAAGATTCGGATGTTGAGTATGATCCTAAAGATGAGCAGAAACAATACCGAAGACTACGAATCAGCGAGGATGGAACATCTTTGCTAAAGAGTTTGAACTTCAACAAATGAAAGCCACGGAGGTTCCGGTGGTGTTCTGCTACATCGGTTCTTGATCCGGTTAATCAACCGGTAAAGGAACCGATGCCACCACCAAGGAATCTACAGAGAAAGAGCAGCAAGAGGATGAAGTAATGTTCGACTTTGAAGGTGACGAACAAGAGACTGATGAGAGAATAACAAATAACGATCTTGAGGAAGCTGAAAAGGAAAGGGCGGAAGAAGAACTTGCTAAGAAGACTGCATATGAAGCTACTAAAAAGGCCGAAAGAGAAACGCATCAGAATTGAAACAGATAACTACATTCAGGAAAATCCTGAACACAACCATGAGCAATCCTCAGAACAACCCCATGACACTTCCAAAGCCGAATCATCATCTCACTCATCACCACCACCATCTAAAGAAACAACAACTAAATCATCATCAAAATCAGTCAAGAAAAAGGCCGATACTTGGGCATCTCGCACCAAAGACAAGATCCGGAAAGCCTTGCATCAATCCCGAAAACGCAAACAAAGTCTTCAGGACCGAAAATTGAACATGCTGGCTGACAAGGTAAATGAGATTTCTAAAGAGATGGACAAGTTCGAAGGAGAAAGAGAACAGATAAAGGCATTCTTCAACACAGACGTTCAAGGTGAAATGGATGAGCAGATCAAGAACTATACTCATCACTTCCTTCTCCAAACTATCCCTGGAGTGACCAAAGAAATGTTCTCAAAACAATTCTACCCAACACTCAGACAACTGGTCAAGCAAATGATTACCACAACACCTGTGGCCATGCAAATCCGACCAGTCCCACCTCCAAATATCATCGAAGCTGATTTGATTTCACAGTTGATTCTACAGATGTCTCCTCGAGCTCCTACTTTCACACCTGATGAATCGAAGCTTTATGAGGTACTTCTTGCATATCAACTAAAGAAAACGAGCAAGGAAGCAACTGGTCAGGATAAGAGACCAAGAGACGATGATGACAACGATAAAGACACGAATGCAAAGCGTTAAAGAAGAGGCGGCGGGTCATCATCATCCATGCCACCACCATCCCCAAGACCACCACCACAACAACAAAACAAGCTTCTCAACAACCTCCTCATCGAACAAACCTCGGGATCTTGATTCTCCACCACCAATGCGATGGCGGTATCACTTCACATATACGGTGGTAAAGATGAAGACATTCACGAGCCCCAATAACAACTCATCACGCAACCGGAATCATCCTCCGACCAAAGAAGAAGAAACAAAGTTCTATCTTCTCATGGTTGAAGCGAAGGCGCTATAGAGGGTATGATTGCTTGATCGATTGGTTGATGCGACGCCTAGATTACCTGAAGGTCAAGAACCGGTAGATGGTCAGACAATGGAGTAGGTGAAAATTATCCAAGATCAATTCAAAGTGAAAAAGATGATGAAGCGGGAATAACGTTGGATAAAGAACGATGCATTCAACTTCATGAAAGACAGAGCCACCAGTGCAGTTGAGGTCGAATACCATTTGGACAACATTGCCCGTACAATGTCCAATAACATCGACTGGCTAAATCCCGAATTGAACATAGATGTTACAAGAAAGGATAACACTTCCTACTACACTGATTGGACAAAGCCGCTACCAACCATTGGCCGACCCGCGCAACCTAAGATTCCATACCGCTTCTTCTTCAACAACGACCTCGAGTTTCTTCAACATGGAAGTAGCGTCAGCAAGAAGTATGCTACATCACTCACCTTCAATATTCCGTCTGCAGTTTTCTCTACCAATATAGCCATTGAAGAAGATGGCACCAAATTATATGTTGACAAAGTGGTGGACTATGACCTCGATGCGAAATATGGAATTCATCATTGGCCACCAAGGAGAAGATTGTCTTACAGAAGCTGCCAAGTTCAAAGGTCAAATAAGGAGGTTAAGAGTGATAAGAAGATTGTTGCTATAATGAAGGTCACACTGGCGACAAAGTGGGGTTACTCATTCTTGTCAGAGATCAAGGTCAAGCGACAAGATGAACAGGAATATGATTTCATAGAAGCGTATATCTCGAGATTGTCACTTAACGACATCGAAGATATGTTCCTTGCAAAGGTACAAGGAAGGATGAGACAATTCTCTACAGAGATTCAACTTCAGTTCATCACCTCCTTGCTGATCTTCATTCGAAGCAAAGTCATTCAAGAACGTGTTGAAGATCTACAACTTGCGGTTGAATCATACCAAAAGCAGATAAACCTTACCAAACCGTTGCTACACTTTCCAAACCTTAATCAACTGCCTCAATACACTATCTTGCACAAACTGAAGTTTGGGGTCGTCTACCGCAGTGAGCATCATCATACTTGCTTCATGGCGTTCGACGAGATACACAAACCACACGTTGAAAATGGTTCATGATGGGTTAGCTTACCAGTTAAAGGATATTCAAGAAGGTATTGGTTCGAAGAAAAGGTGGAATTCGGAAGAACGAAAGGAAGCTCGCAGGTTCATTACAAGGCTGGATGAAAGGTTGTTCCACTGGAATCAGATGAGAAGGCTGGAGAGCTATGTAGGAGGACGCTAGAGTTTCTCTATCTCAACGTTTCAACATGAAGAGAAAGTCCTGGGTCATATGTAATCGTTGGGTATTCCTTAAACATTCTTGATTGTATTTTGATTATTCATTTATTTATTCATAATGGCTTGTACATAAATAGCAGTGTACAACCCGATCTTGTAATGAAAGGACCCTGTGGTACGCATCAGTGCCACAATCTTTATAAAAGGAGCGAAAGCTTCTTAGTTTTGAGTAAAATTTATCAAACTTTCAACATTTTCAAATTTTGCTCAAAAGAATAAGTACTCTCTCTCGTGTTTTCAAAACCTCAAAAGTTAATATTACTTGTTGAGGGGGAGTATTTGCAAAATATCTTTGTTCAAACTTGTGGAAAACTTCCCACAAAACTCGAAATGGTCATATTCAATATAAAATTTCATCAAAAATAACATTAATATGCCATTTTTGAGGGGGAGAAAAATTGTGTGATACAAATATGTTGTATGTTGGATTGTGATTGAATCTAAGTGTGCATAGACTTAACCATTGAATTGACGAGCTCTTAAATGTAGTAACTCGAAAGGACTTTTCCAGGACGGGTAATAATTTTAAACTAGTTCACTAGTGATGTAAACGTGTCTCGCAAAGGAATAGTCTTAGTAGAATGTACCATCCAAGAAACTCTTGGTAGACATGAACCTTGACGGGTCAAACCTCCTCACCAAGGAGTGTTTACAACTTCAAGCTGACCTAGTCAGTGATGTAACCGTGTCTCGCGGGAAATTATCTATCTTGAGTTGATCAATTCAAAAGTGCGCGCTCTACCCTCACTGTGCAATTTTTCAGTCAAAACTCTTAAGCACAGGTGGAGGGGGAGTGTGAAATACTAGAAGGGGGGGTGAATATTTTTGCCAATTAAAACTTGGTTTTAAACTATTTAGATCGACTTATGTCAATCTATCGAAACGTGTGTGTTGGATGTTGATAGATAAGCATATGAATAAATAAGACTAAGATAAAGAATAAGAAGCACAAAACCACAACGCGAGTATTTATAGTGGTTCGGCTACAAGGACACCTTCCTAGCCCTACAAGGACACCTTCCTAGCTTCCTCGTAGTCTATCCCCCTTCTTTGTGTTTGTGTTCGTAAAAGCCTTTTCATTTGTCGCTATGGCAAGTGAAGTTGCATTTGAATCATTGACAAATGAGGAACAATTAAATTTCATGATTGGATTGCTTTTATTGTTCTAATGAATTTGTGAGTGATCTTAGAGATATCCAAAAGGAGGCGGGTGTAAGGTTGGATGGATTTGATAAATTTTGTGCTTGTGTGGCTTCTATTCAACGATCATTGTTAAAATCAACTCCTTCTAGTAAGACCCTCTGGAAAATTTTTGAGAAAAGCCTCCTAAGCATAAACCATCAGTTGTCACAACTTGAGGAAATGGATAAGGAGGATTTATCCAACCTTAGGCATCATGATCAAAAAGACCTAGTTTTTAAGAACATGGAACCTAAACCCGAACAAGATTGTGAGATGGTTGAAGTTAAAATACTTAGTTGCATGTGTGGGATAAATTTCAAAACATATGACACGCATGAGGAATCCTTTAGGAAAATTGAACATAGTGATCAAAATTTTGAGAATGATTCTTATGAATCGGACCAAGAATTTGAAATGGCTAAAGAAGGATTTGAGATGCTTAGGAGTGTATTTGGGTTAGATCATACTAAAACACATGATGAACATTTAGGAGATCTAGATATAATGGAGAATAAGGTGGAAACTCCAAGCCCACAGGCCCTACCATCACTTGAGGAACACACATCTCCTATAACTTACCCGGGAGAAGAAGAATAGACTATAGGAACCCCGATTGGTATAGAACCTTTGGACCAAATGCCACTAGAGAATGCAGGTTTAGATGCTTGTTGTCATGACCTCTCTCTTAGTCTTAGGGAAGCTCTAATTTTGATGAACCGAGCCTCAACCAAAAACCTTACCCAATTTTCCGTCTTTAGATGTGAATCTAGGAATTGAATTAGGCCCCAATCCACCCATCAAAATAAATAGTCCGCTTAGTTGCTTGATAAAGGTGGTAGACTCTAGGCCATGTAGAGAGGAAGCTAATATAGGAGTAACCCATGACCTTACACACTTATATCACCCATTCATGGTTGATAACAAGAAACATTATGGGTTTAAACCGGGTTTATTAGGTCAAGATGGATACTTAACTAAGAATCTTTTGAAGTTGATAGAAGATGATCCATTTTTAAGAGAGATTTGATTCACCGCTACACCAATAGAATTAGGTAAGGTTATAATGAATGGAGCACACTCCTTTGAGCATATAAATCACCCATCACCCTCTCCTCACGTAGCAAATTTCCACCCTAAGGGTGTGTATCGCTACTATCACTCACACTTAAGCTTAAGTGTAGGAAAACCTCCCTTTATCCGTTAAATAAGGGTAGAGTCAGGGCTCGTGACTCGAACAAAACAAGCGCTTCTTGGGAGGCAACCCATGTGTATTTGTTTTTCATTTTTGTTTGTGTGTCATATATCTTTTATTGATTGTTTATTCTCATGTTTAAATTTGTAAAAATGCTTTATTTTGTTTTTAACCTCGTCTTAATTACATATAAAGGTATTTTACATAAAGGATAAGTGTAGGGAGGATTACAAACGTTTTCAAAAGAAACGTAAACAGGAGAATTTCAATTGATTAAAAGATATACATATGTGTTTGTTCGAGTCAAATGCTTGTATCGAGTCATAATGGATGTTTTGCAGAAAATTTTCCAGTTTTAAAGATGTAAATTTTCTAGAAAAATGAACCGCTTTTTGTCGGGATAACTTTGACGCGTCGGGAAGGAGTAAAACAATGATTACTTTTTCTCGTTTTACGAGCTACTTATAAATTTTGGAATTTTCGGTCTTAATTTTCCGAAGTGCAGTAAACATCCATTCCACAAGCATTATATCCTAGTTTAGTAGCGTCTTATATATATTATTACCGCCGATTTTACGCGAAGGTTTCGTTTGTTTTCTTCAAGTGTGCAGGTTTTATTTATCAAGAAGAAAATACAAAAGATTGGAAGAAACTTTTAACTCATACATTCTTCTTGAAGAAAGATTTAACCACTACTTCATAGGGATCCTACCAAGCTAATCAGGGGAGTACTAGTTTCTTTCGTTTTTTATTACCTTCCATTATCATAACTTTGATACTTTTGGGGAACATTGGGGACAATGTTCAGTTTAAGTGTAGGGAGGGAAAATAAAACGGGAACTTTGAAACTATGCTTATCCTTGATTATTTGCTTTGTCCAATTGTATTTGTGTAATAAACCATGAGAAGTTACATGACTAGCACGAAAACCCTTTACCACCTAAATTCCACCCAAAATGTGAGGATCACCCTTAGATTAGTAGGAATTAAAGCATTTATCTTTAATGCTTAGTGTATGAACCGGTAGTATAATAGATTCTAGAACTTGTTTTGTGATGCATCCCGAGATCGCTAGTAAGACTACACTTGTGTAGTTAGGAATAACTAAATGATAAGAGGCATTAGGATAACCCTTGTTTGATACCGTAATATAATTACTTCTTCCACATCGGTTGAGTAATTCCCCACACCCTGCGTTGTACTCATCTTTAGTACACGATACCCTAGTTAACCCCTCGAGCCTATCCTTTTCACGGTTCTCGTGATGTTTGATTTTCGAATATCAATGAAGAGCATTGTTTACACCCCCCCCCAAATGTACACCCAAATTGCCTTAGCCTACCTTGTATGCACTCACTTTTAGTGCATTATTGTTATCACCCTAAAACCCTTAGTTCAATTATCTAGTTGCTTGCATAAGTTGCTAAGTCGAGTCATATCCTTTGTATACAGTTTTGGGACGATTGGGACTCATGGGAAAAGTTAAAGTTTATGAAATGACGGAAGGGGCGTTAAATTCAAATTCCATTTATTTGCGTAATAATGTACTCCAAGTGTTTTGATCTTTTCAATTCGGGTCAAATTAGTGTTAGAGTAATAAAAACTCAAGTGTAGGGATGTGCCTATAAATCCCTATCATTTGATGTTACCGTAGAGGATGGTAGAGTAAAGCATTGAAAAAAAAAAAAAAACATCTGGACTACCATCCAACATCTATCATTTAAATTTATGTTTGTTTGTTTAGGTTATCTAGAGTTTAGAGTGTCGAGTCTTGGCTTAGCAACGCCATTCTTCGTATGCTTGTAACATAAAGATTTTGACTTGCCACAACTAAATAACCTATCCCACCAAACCCTTTGTTTCCCTACCAGTAAGCCTAACATTACAACCCTTTAAAAGACCTCTTTGATAGTCTTTCCTAGGTGCTACGCCAAAGCGATGGAGGTTTGATCTAGTCTCGAGCCTATGGTAATCTATGTACTAGGACCGGTTAATGAGTGTTTATCTTCCATTTCCAACTTGTTATATTTCATATACACCCGAGAGATATGAGTATCCAAACACCTCATGTGAGGTGCTAGTATGTAATTTCTGTGCTTGTTATGACTTTTTTAGGGCTTATATGTGTTGTGGATTGTTTTAAACCAATGCTTCATGACCCCTAACTTATAAATTAATTGGCTAAAAGCACATTTGCTTGAGGACAAGCAAATACCAAGTGTAGGGATATTTAATAAGGTTTTAAAATATACCTTTTGAGGGTCGTTTAAGCCCTTATTTGATCACTTTTGAATCCGTTATTACTTAATATCGTTCCTTTTCACTTTTAGGTATCTTGAAGGCAAAATCTGGAATGACACTTATTCGGACGAAAAGGCGCGAATATCTGAAGAATCGAAAATGGCCAAAGTCGAGAATCGAGCCACTCAGGTCGTCGCAACTCGTGACGGCCTAGATTTGATCCAGACGGCGCCGAGGGGCCGAAGGGGACGGCGTGACGGCGACCAAGGCGTCACAAATCATAAGGTGGTGTATATCTGCAGACAGGTAGTCTTTGACGCCGTCGCATCACTTTGTTTGCTTAGGAATATGAAACTTAACTATTGAATATTGATTGGTTGTCTCTTATCTTAATTGTTAATGATCTAGTAATGCGATAGGTCATTCGTTGTGTAGTTAATGCTTGATTAATCTTTGTGAACCTTAGACTATAACACCTAGAGTAGTTGTAGGCTAAACCATCAAAGAGTACCTTAGAGTTAGAGTTTGTAAAACCTAGAGATTTTGTAGGCGAGACCCTTTGGTAGTTTCAAAGAGTTAGGGATAAGCGCATACCCTCGACCTTAGACACACAACGCGATTAAGAATAAGGGCGTGACAATTCAACCATCAATAGGAGATAATTAAGGAGTAATAAAACCTAAGTAAACACATCTTTAAATCATCATACGGGCACACAACAATTAGACATAGACTACCCTCACCTTAGTTAATTAGATAATTAGATAGTAGAGTAATCGGTAGAAATACCAACCCCCCAAATCCAAACCCCAAGATTCGTACTTTTCCATTTCCTAAAAACATAAAAAGATAAAAAATAATCTTCCTCAACCCCAACCTTAGCGTAGTATCTCCTCACTAGCATTCCTATTCCCCAGAGAACGATATCAATTCCGTGGCTTACCCTAATACTACACTACAATGATTAGGTTCCTTTGCCTAGGGTGTTGAAAAACTTGCCGACGAAAAGGAAGTTCCTTTGACCCCGAGCGACGCGTGTAGCATTATCAATGTGCTAGAGAAAAGAGTTGTTGAGCACAACGACCGGTTTTTCAAAGGTATCCGTAATTCCATTTCCTGGACCAAGGTTGATTCAAGAATGAATCACCCCATCATTTCTATCTAGTTGTCACAAGTTTGATCTTTTGATAAAATCTCACATGTCACCCACCAAGAGCTTGTTTGATGTTGGCTCTAGAAGAATTTCCATCTTCATCGTGAATATTTTTACATATCACTCGGATGTTCTGGCAATACCACAAGGATAATGCGTATGACTCTCAAAATATATTCTCACATTCCACATTGTGTGAAATTACGAGTCTTCATTAATTGTGTCCTAATGAGATTTATTGATGATCTCTTGGCTCTAGACTCAATAGTCCACATTTGGTTTCCTATGCCTGAGACTAGGGAGAAGTTCTCCTTCTTCAATATCAACAATCTCTAAGAGAAAGTCGATAGATTATGTAGTTTTCCCGTGAGAATGAAACAAGTCCTTTTAAGAGGAACTTGAGTAGCTTGGGAAGTTTAGTGCAGTGCGTTCTTTGGGTCCATGACGTCTTGTCTTCAATACCGGCGTTACCTTGGTAACCACCGGTAGTATATGAATTGAACCATGTTTACGCCTAAGGTTGAATTAATGGAGGGCTATTTCTTTTCACCCTCTTCTCATTCAATTCTTTTCATTCTTCAACCCATTCGATGCTTACGAGACTTCATTACTAGAACCTTGTTGGGTTTATTCCGGTTCTAGCTCAATCTCGATCGGAACTCTTCCCTTATTCTCACTTTTCTCCTTTTTTCATCATTCCTAAGGACTTCTACACTAACTAGTGGATTGTCCTGGTAGATCCCTCCGGCTCTGGCGAGATCATGGGAACGAATACCTAACCTAACCATCCTTATATCCCCAATGCATAAATTAAATTGGTTGATTTTTTGGTATTGTTCTTTTCGCCTCGAAACCAATTGAAAGCCATTTGTAAATCAATCAAGGTACTTGTGATATAAAATCAAAGCATTTTGTACCTTAATTGTTTTTGATATTTTAGAAATGCTCCCCCTCAACATGTGCTTCAAGTGTTAGAAATCATTTTAGCACATGGAGGCAAGAGGACTTTTGAAATCTTAGATTGAGAATGAAAGACCCAATCTTTGATTAACATTTTCTAAAATGATCATCATCACTTCCCGATCAAATATTGTATTTTAAGTACTTTGGATGAAATATTTTGGGAACGACGAGGTTTTCATTTGATTGCTCCCCTTAATATTTGCATCGAGATTCGAAAGTGTTTTGCACATATTAGAGGGAACCTGCACTTTGAGATAAATCAATCATGTTTCAATCCTTTTTGGTTTAAGATAGATGCCCCCTTAACATATGCATGGAAAATTTGAAATCGTTTGGCACATGTAGGGAGGAGAGCTTGATATTATATTTCTAAAACCACTTATCGAATTATCAGTTTATATCCAATTTAAATCATCAATTCTCCCCCGATCACAATTTCCAAACCCTTTGAGATTTGTGATCTAATTGATTTAAATTATTCTTGAAAGCTTTTTGAGGAGAAGTATGACCTGATTTTGAAAACATTTAACTGATAAGGATCATATTGTGAAGCTTTTAAACTCAAATGATCAATCATGCTTAGGTATCTTATGAAAACACAATATTAGCCTTGGTCTGGATCTAATTATACAAAATTGTTCCTTTTGATTATCCAAAAATAGACCTTGCTCGATTACGTGCTAATTGTTTGAAAAATAACCTTTTTGTTTTGATTTAAATCATTCTCCCCCTCAATCAATGACCAAAGTTGTTGATTGAGTGATAGAGATTTTGACAAATGATGAGTTCAGATGATTTTCAAAATTAAGTCTGAGTTATTTTCAAAGCAATTTAGTTTTCATTAGATGACAAATATTTTCGGAAGAATATTTTGAAGGAAAAATATTTGTGAGGAAACATTTGTGTTTTTGACGACAAATTTTCCTTATGAACTTATGTTTTTAGAATCAGAGCATGAGGTTTCAAAACTAGATAACGCATGGCTCTGTTCTTTCTTTTAAAAACCGGGTTACTACCTGAAATGATAATAAACCTACATTTTTCTCCATCTCTTTTTTTTGATGAAAATAAAATGTTTATTATTTCTGTTCAAACTTCATCTAAAGACCCGTGCCATTTTTGAATGACAGAATAAAGTCCGTAGATGTTATCGAAACCAGATAACATGAAATTTTTTTTTTGGACTTTTCAAAATTTTCGATTTTATGGGTTTTGAAATTTTATATTTTCCTATTTTTTTGTTGGTTTTATAATTTTATATATATATATATATATATATATATATATATATATATATATATATATATATATATATATATATATATATATATATATATATATATATATATATATATATATATATATATATAGAGGCATTTGGCATTAATGCCACCTCAATGCCAAATAATCAAATTTCATGCCACATAAGCATTTGTTGTCCACCTAAGCAATTAATTGTTAAATTTTGGAATTTTATTATTTTTTTTGTAATTTTTGAAATTTTTTTAAACATTTTTTAAAATTGTTTATAAAAAAGGTTCCTTGCAAGGATTGAACCTTGGTTGTTTTGATAAATAACTTGTTTGTTTACCACTTAGGCAACAAGTTATTTTGATAATTATGTTGCATATTATAATCTATAAATGCCTAACCAATTATTTTCAATTCTATACATATCTTTTCCTTAATATATAGTTTCACATTTATCTTGATTATTTAAAAATCACGATTGATTTTAAACACAGAATTCTAGCCTTTTTTTTACAGGTAAGTTTTAGGGTTTTTGGCTCTTTATTTTAAAGATATAATCGATGACAAACCCTAATATCATTAAAAAATAATGCACTCTGATGAAGGCTAATGATTCACATATTTTAATACTCCATGTATCTGATAGATATTTTTTTAATGATTTACATATTTATTTTATTTTATGAAAAGGTTTGGTTTTGTAGAACTGCTATGCATGGCACATGACCCAAATAACTAATATGTTACAGGTACTTATAGGTTTTTTTATTATCTGTTACAGGTACACTCATGTCTCAGTTTCAAAACTATAAGGTAAGTACTAGCCTAATTTTACATTTATCAAACATTCAAAATTAGTATTTTTTTTTTCACACATTTAGGCTTTTAATAATTTTTGTGTGGTTTAGTTATAGAGTTTTGAAACTAATAGTTTCAAAAGCAAGTAGGCCATACGGAACAAGGACTGCGATATGAGGATCATGTGAATGGTCAAATATATCTTGAGGTATGTTGTTATCTTTTATCGTACTACTTTCTCAATCGTCGAGTAACCGACTTTATCCTTGATTTGTTTTAAGTTTGTAATATAAATGGAGATATAAGCGAATAATGGTTAAAAGAAATTCTTATATACATTCGCAGGAAGTTTTGTCACACCCCAATTACATTTTGCGTGAATGGAATTCTGAGGATTATTGTCATAGCATCACAATCACGGTTATATTGAGCGACCTAAAGTGTCGTTTGAAAAGAACATCGTTTGATTTAATAAAACAATCAGAGTTTACAAAGTATAGGTCCCAAATGAAAATCAACTTGTGCGGAAATAAGTTTGTTATAATTCAAACGATGTTTTAAAGTGCGTAAAACCCAAGTGAGACGAGTCGTCACCGCGACTCCATGATGTGTCCACATGCATGCCATGAAGTATATGCCTTAGATACCTGAGATAAAACATGCTTAAAAAGGTCAACACAAAGGTTGAGTGAAATCCATATGTTTAATTAATTCGTTTGAACACAATATTCATAGTGTGAGTTACGTTGTTCCACACTCATCGTTGAAAACAAAACAGCATTTATTTCACTAAGTTCATGACAACCAAAGCGTAAACATCGCACCAATAAAAATTGGTAATCATCGTTTCATCGCAGCCCTAATAGGTAAACTTGCCAATTTACCTTAATGATTCAAATATAGTGCGTTCGATTTCCCTAGCGGGTCAATAAGAGCGGGTGTTAATTCAATAGGCCTATTCACAATATTCGCTCACTGCAAGTGACTAATGGTGCATGATGTAGGGACTTCAAACATGGCAAATACTTAGTGACAATAAAACATTCGGATATAGCATACAGTTCAAAGCATTTGTGTTCGATTAAAAATGTAGCATGTATCTCCCAAGAGTTTGTAAAACAAATAAGTAATAGAAAGTGGGGCTATGAACTCACTTGGACAATAATGCGATGGCAAAAGTGGATACTTTGAAATGTAGCATAATCTCGAAAATGCGACCTATTATGATTGGTATGATATATAATAAGTCATGATGTAATATTATGCATGCAATTCGTATGATATTTATACCACTTGTGAATTTTTGAAAATAATGCTCTTAAATCGAAAAATACTCTTTTGACGTCTTGACCATTCTTAAATTACTTTGCAAGTATTTACGTCAAAATGTCATCCTACAATAGTTTCTTAATGATTTATTGTGAAATTATAACTTTTCGTAAGTAAAATAATGTCGTTGGAAATTTCATGAAAGTGACTAAAATGGCCTCGAAAAGCTAGTCGTAAAATGGTGTCGTCGAGCGTTAGGAAGCGAACTCAACGGTTTTGGAAAGCTTATATCATAATCTCAAAGTTTTGGCATTTAAGTTTTATCCTAGAGGTCTCGTTCATAGAGAAAATATAGGTTAAGTATGGTGATTTTGTCCAAAATGTAGTTTAAAAGTGAATTTCGGCAAAGTTTAAGCAACCGTAGTTAATTCATTACAACTCCGCTATACAAGCGGTTGGTCATTTTGGAAAATATGCTTGGTAATCTCACTCTTATTAGAAGACATCTCTTTACAAAAGTTCTCGTCAACGTTAAAATAGCTTTCAATATGGTCACTTGTTTACCGTAACACTTGTCTAATAGAAATAATATAGTTTTCTTAAATAATAAAGTTACGGCAATTTTGTGTAGCGTGTATAGTTTAAGTTCTACAAATCCGTTTTCTCGTATTATCGTCCTTAGCCGTATCAAAGTATACTAATATATTTTTGATAAGTCGAAATAATTTATAACGCTAAAGACTCGTTTTGACTCGTACAAACTAGAATTAACATCTTGAAATTCCGGGATATATATATATTTAAGTCGTCAAACTTGAAAAATTCATATCTTCTTCGTTATAGCTCCGTTTTAATCCGTTCAAGCGCCACGGTTTCGTTTTAAAGTATATTTTCTAAATATCTAGGCCAAAATTTTTATCTACTGTCGGATTTTCCAGATTTCGAAAATAAGATCAGACCCTTTTATAAACTTGTCGAAATGAGTTTTTCTCGCGCCAAACCTATTCTAACCCATTCAAAACAACTCCGAAGCTATTCTAATCCTACCATACACCTTCTTAGGGTGTCATGGGTTCCTAAACATCATCAAGAGTGGTATATAACAAGGATTAATTATAGGATGACTTATATATGTATAACTCTTAAAAACAATGTAAAAGTGGTATAAATATTCATAAGACTTGCATGTTAGCTCAAATATGATGAAATGACTATGAAATAAATATGATTGATGAAAAATGGACATAATATGCTTACTAGTTTACTTGATGAGGTGACAAGAACAAAGGATTAAACTTAAACACCCTAGGTTTTTATTTCAAAACCTAAACTAAGAGTGTAACTAGATTGATAATTAACTTGTCTTGCCAAAAATTTTGATCTCCTTCTTGGTGTTAATGGTGGCCGGTTCTTAGGTGAAGAAGAGAGGAGAAAATGGTTTTCTTATTTATAAAATAACTAGTACAACTCTAGTAAATGAGCCATGAAAATTTTGTCAAAGTTTTAAGAGGAGGGGTTGAGATTTTCGGCCAAAAACAAGGGAAAAAGAGGAAGACCATGTTTGCATTAATTATTCTTGTCTCTTGACTAGATTTTTATATAGGTTTTGTATTAATAAAAGCTATATATTTATTATTTAGGTATTAAGTTATCTAGTAATGAATTTTAGTAGAACAAAATAGAGTGAAATAAAGTTATAGAAAAAAAATGTAATTTGTATAAGTATAAGTAAATGTAAAGTTATTTGAGGATAGTAGTAACTTGTATACACATTTGAGTATTTAGGGTAGCGTTGTCTAAAAATAAATTTTAATGGATCAAAGTAAAATATATTGAGGTCATAAAATTGTAAAATACATTTCTTGCACAATTTGAGTGAAATAATAATTATCGTGAAATATTTAAGAAAAGCTATCGTAATTATGTAAATATAACAATTTATATACAAAAGTAAATTTAAAACACCGGTAAGCTAATAATATAATTTTTATAAACTTAATATGAGTATAAAAATATATCGAGATAATTTTGGAAGTAACGGATCAAATGTCAAAATAATTAATTACGCGATAGCGTTTATTTAAAAATGCGCGTTTAATGTGAAATGCGAAACCATGCATGAATTACTATGATGATAATGATGCCAATGAAATGTAGACTAAACCTAGTCTATATGAAATGCCCTTGATGATATGATCATGAATTAGCGACTAAACCACTAAGGTTACGCGAATTTGAAACTCGTAAACCTAGTTTACGATAAATGATGAAATAGTGAAACTTGAGAAATGACCTGAAATTGCGAGTTGTCACATTCGCCCAACCAAAAAGGAATTCAGTCCCTGAATTCAGTTCGTGTTAGTCTATCGAATTTTTGAGTTAATGATGAATATCGAGGAGAGAAAACATGGAGAAGTGTCGTTACGGTTATCGATGATTGAGAGTGTACAAAACATCGTAGTAGAGAAAACATTGGATGAATATCTCCGATGAGCATCACTTTGACTGCTTGGAATATGTGAAAATTTTGCTTGCACTAAGATTTATAAATAACTGCTCCCAACATAACATGATCCCTCCAGAATTAGACATAGTTAGCTAGGCTATGTATAATTAAGGAACGATAATGTGACGTTCGGTTTAGTTGTTATAACTCTCAATGTTTACAAAGATTTAAACCGTGTCGTTAAAATGGTCGATAAAGTAAAAAGGAAGTAAAATTCTCGTAAGTAATAACAAATCGGAAAGAAAATAAGTACGATAGATGAGAATATTTTACAACGAGTGGTTTAGCAAAAGTAGTACATCTTAAGTCATAAGATCCGAATATGATGGAAGACATAAACTTAGTACAACATAGTACATAAAGAAAGATAAGACATTAGTTTCGAACTTCTTTAGCCTTCCATCGTTGATACCTTGACGAGCTTCTCCTCCTCTAACATGTATGCATTCCCATGAGCACCTTCAACTTGTTGACCTTGGTTTTGAGGACATTGATTCGATAGTGTCCTTGCTCCCACATCCGAAGCATGTGACTACGGCTTTACCTATACAATCCACAGCTAGGTGTCCCGATTTTTGGCACTTGTGGCACTTGGCGGAGCAAGGACCCAGTGATGAAAATTACATCGATTACATAGTGGGTGTGTTCGGCATAACCTCGCCTTCTATTGGTGCATCAACATAAACCATAGCGACTTCTTGCCTTCTATTGTTGTTGGTGATGGTTAGTGTTACGGTTTTGGTTGTTGTTATTATAACCTCCTTGGTCATTTTCCCATTTTCTTTTGTTGTTGTTGATTTGGTTATCGTCGTTGTTGTTATTGTGGTTTCGGTTGGTGTTGGTGATATTTCCTCTCTTTACTACTTGTGCCATAAGCTCGAGTCACTCTAATAGATTCCTCAATCGTTTGTGGATCAAAAGAAGTCACATCACCTTGAATAATCTCGGAAGTCCTTCAATGAAAGCCTCCGGTAGCTTCTCATTATCCGAAACCATAGATGGGCATAACACGGCCAATTCTTGAAACCTTCGAATATAAGTATCAATGTCATACCCAATAGTTACCAACTCATAGAATTCGGTCTCCAACTTCTACACCTCCGTCTGCGGACAAAACTTCTTTGTTACCAAACCTTTGAATTGCTCCCAAGTGAGCTTGAAAGCATTTTCCATTCCCATCGGTGAGCATAAGAGTTCCACCACGACAACGCCCATCAAGTAGTGTACTCGTAGCAAACTTAACCTTGCTATCATCCGGGCAATTACATAACAAAAACACGGACTCCATTTTCTCGAACCATCTAACCATGGCGGTGGCCCCTTGGTACCCCTAAACTTAGTGGGATCTCCACTTTTGAAATCCTTATCTGACGACTTCTAACTCCGGACCTCACGCATTTCTGCGGCTGACAAGTCTAGCGGCTTGGCAACAACCATGACCTCGGCGACCACCGTTTCCTTTTCAGGTCCTTAGAGCATCGGCTATGCTATCCTCACCAACTTTTGAATAGCCGCTTGAGTCATTTCGGTGCGACTTTCTTGCGCCATATCTTCTTCAAAATAAAAGGAAAGGTGAGATGTAGCAAAGTCCTATGTTAAGAATAAGTGCTCTAAAGAGATATGATATGAGGTGATAAGTTTGAGGTTGCTTTTCGAAATGAGTGACGGTTTCCTAAGAAATGGGTTATGAGATGTCGTAAGTGTTTCAAATGTATGATAGTTTAGTGGCTTAATGTGTGAATAACGTGTAACTAGACATGTTAGTGGTGAAACAAAGGAGTGAGAGTGACTTCGCCCTACCTAAAGGTTTATCTCGGCATTCGACGTTATCGGTGATGAATCAGCTGATATTAAAATTGTGATAGGGAATGATAAGGCATTCTCCACATTGGAGTTTGAAGAAAGAATAATGGAATGGGTATTTAAAAGCATCCATGTGACAACTGATGTGAAATGAAAGTAGATAACTCGAAAAAATGTACGTATAAACCGCATGTAAAGTGAACATGCACTTATGATGAAATGATGAGATGCTATGATGATGTAGTTATAGTCTAGGGTCAATGATGCAACCTAGTTCTCTATAAGCGAAGCTCGATGCCAATCTGTCACACCCCAAATTACTTTTGCGTGAATGGAATTCACGGGATTGATTGTCATAGCATCACAATCACGATTATATTGAGCGACCTAAAGTCTCGTTTGAAAAGAACATCATTTGATTTAATAAAACAATCGAGTTTACAAAGTATAGGTCCCAAAAGAAAATCAACTTGTGCGGAAATAAGTTTGTTATAATTCAAGCGATGTTTTAAAGTGTATAAACCCAAGTGAGGACAGTCGTCACCGCGACTCCATGATGTGTCCACATGCATGCCATGAAGTATATGCCTTAGATACGAGATAAAACATGCTTAAAAAGTCAACACAAAGGTTGAGTGAAATCCATAGGTTTAATTAATTCGTTTGAACACAATATTCGTAGTGTGAGTTACGTTGTTCCACACTCATCGTTGAAAACAAAACGACATTTATTTCACTAAGTTCATGACAACCAAAGCGTAAACATCGCACCAATAAAAATTGGTAATCATCGTTTCATCGCGACCCTAATAGGTAAACTTGCCAATTTACCTTAATGATTCAAATATAGTGCGTTCGATTTCCCTAGCGGGTCAATAAGAGCGGGTGTTAATTCAATAGGCCTATTCACAATATTCGCTCACCGCTTAGTGACTAATGGTGCATGATGTAGGGACTTCAAACATGGCAAATACTTAGTGACAATAAAACATTCGGATATAGCATACAGTTCAAAGCATTTGTGTTCGATTAAAAATGTAGCATGTATCTCCCCCAAGAGTTTGTAAAACAAATAAGTAATAGAAAGTGGGGCTATGAACTCACTTGGACAATAATGCGATGGCAAAAGTGGATACACTGAAATGATGCGCAATCTCTAACTGCGACCTATTATGATTGGTATGATATATAATAAGTCATGATGTAATATTATGCATGCAATTCGTATGATATTTATACCACTTGTGAATTTTTGAAAATAATACTCTTAAATGAAAAATACTCTTTTGACGTCTTGACCATTCTTAAATTACTTTGCAAGTATTTACGTCAAAATGTCATCCTACAATAGTTTCTTAATGATTTATTGTGAAATTATAACTTTTAGGTAAGTAAAATAATGTCGTTGGAAATTTCATGAAAGTGACTAAAATGGCCTCGAAAAGCTAGTCGTAAAATGGTGTCGTCGAGCGTTAGGAAGCGAACTCAACGGTTTTGGAAAGCTTATATCATAATCTCAAAGTTTTGGCATTTAACTTTTTATCCTAGAGGTCTCGTTCATAGAGAAAAATATAGGTTAAGTATGGTGATTTTGTCCAAAATGTAGTTTAAAAGTGAATTTCGGCAAAGTTTAAGCAACCGTAGTTAATTCATTACAACTCCGCTATACAAGCGGTTGGTCATTTTGGAAAATATGCTTGGTGATCTCACTTTTATTAGAAGACATCTCTTTACAAAAGTTCTACGTCAACGTTAAAAATAGCCTTCAATATGGTCACTTGTTTACCGTAACACTTGTCTAATAGAAATAATATAGTTTTCTTAAATAATAAAGTTACGGCAATTTTGTGTAAGCGTGTATAGTTTAAGTTCTACAAATCCGTTTTTACGTATTATCGTCCTTAGCTCGTATCAAAGTATACTAATATATTTTGATAAGTCGAAATAATTTATAACGCTAAAGACTCGTTTTTGACTCGTACAAACTAGAATTAACATCTGAAATTCGGGATATATATATATATATATCGTCGTCAAACTTGAAAAATTCATATCTTCTTCGTTATAGCTCCGTTTTAATCCGTTCAAGCGCCACGGTTTCGTTTTAAAGTATATTTTCTAAATATCTAGGCCAAAAATTTTATCTACTTGTCGGATTTTCCAGTTTGAAAATAAGATCAGACCCTTTTATAAACTTGTCGAAATGAGTTTTTCGTGCTAAACCTATTCTAACCCATTCAAAACAACTCCGAGCTATTCTAATCCTACCATACACCTTCTTAGGGTGTCATGGGTTCCTAAACATCATCAAGAGTGGTATATAACAAGGATTAATTATAGGATGACTTATATATGTATAACTCTTAAAAACAATGTAAAAGTGGTATAAATATTCATAAGACTTGCATGTTAGCTCAAATATGATGAAATGACTATGAAATAAATATGATTGATGAAAATGGACATAATATGCTTACTAGTTTACTTGATGAGGTGACAAGAACAAAGGATTAAACTTAAACACCCTAGGTTTTATTTCAAAACCTAAACTAAGAGTGTAACTAGATTGATAATTAACTTGTCTTGCCAAAATTTTGATCTCCTTCTTGGTGTTAATGGTGGCGGTTCTTAGGTGAAGAAGAGATTGACTTTGAGAAAATGGTTTCTTATTTATAAAATAACTAGTACAACTCAAGTAAATGAGCCATGAAAATTTTGTCAAAGTTTTAAGAGGAGGGTTGAGATTTTCGGCCAAAAACAATAAAAAAAGAGGAAGACCATGCTTGCATTAATTATTCTTGTCTCTTGACTAGATTTTATATAGGTTTTGTATTAATAAAAGCTATATATTTATTATTTAGGTATTAAGTTATCTAGTAATGAATTTTAGTAGAACAAAATAGAGTGAAATAAAGTTATAGAAAAAAATGTAATTTGTATAAGTATAAGTAAATGTAAAGTTATTTGAGGATAGTAGTAACTTGTATACACATTTGAGTATTTAGGGTAGCGTTGTCTAAAATAAATTTTAATGGATCAAAGTAAAATATATTGAGGTCATAAAATTGTAAAAATACATTTCTTGCACAATTTGAGTGAAATAATAATTATCGTGAAATATTTAAGAAAAGCGTAAGTAATTATGTAAATATAACAATTTATATCTGAAATAAATTTAAAACACGGGTAAGCTAATAATATAATTTTATAAACTTAATATGAGTATAAAAATATATCGAGATAATTTTTGGAAGTAACGGATCAAATGTCAAAATAATTAATTACGCGATAGCGTTTATGAAAATTAGCGTTTAATGTGAAATGCGAAACCATGCATGAATTACTATGATGATAATGATGCCAATGAAATGTAGACTAAACCTAGTCTATATGAAATGCCCTTGATGATATGATCATGAATTGCGGACTAAACCACTAAGGTTACTGCGAATTTGAAACTCGTAAACCTAGTTTACGATAAATGATGAAATAGTGAAACTTGAGAAATGACACGAAATTGCGAGTTGTCACGGTTTTGATTTTTCTCATACCATTGGACATGCAATCGTTCATCGTGGTCGTCATCGACATGGTGCTTGACTACCATACGGACAAAGAATTAACTTAATTTTGTGATGTAGAAGGTATGTGATTCTTCGCCTTCCAAATTAGAATCTGACAATGCGCTGTTGAAGCATGTTGAAGCATATATTAGTATAAATCTTAAGATGTGAAGTATAATATAGAATCTGATATCGGAACTCACATTTTGGTGATTCTGGGAGGAGTGTTTGTGCTACAAGTCACCCATTCCCATGGAGAAGGAACACATGGATCACCTTCTTCAATTAGATCCTCAATGGCAAGCATTGACCGACATTCTCCAAGAACATTCACTACAATGGAGGAAATTGAATAATTAAATAGATTCAATTATATGCATTTTCCGATTAATTTCACTTTGTAACTGAAAAGTTCAGTGCACTAACCATCTTTTTTATCGGTCTTTGATGAAATTGGTACATATTTACTGATTTCAATAGCATTCAGAAGTGGTCCTTCAGTAGAATCTGGTGTCTTTTGGAAAGAAAATGAAAAAACAAAAGATAATGTCACGTTCATGTAACTAGGCTCATATAACGTGTAGCTTCCGTTAGCTTTTTCTTGAATATTCACCACATCGTTACTATAGTCAGGTATGTACGGCTCCTTCATTGTGAACTTTCGAGTTTCATTTACGCTAAATCCTTAATTTACGCAGCGTATGCATAAGCTCGAGCATTAGCAGGAAATATTCTAAATTTAATCAGTAGCTAAGAGTCCTTGAGTGCCTACAACTGCAGTTTGCATCACTTTCATAGGTGGGTATTCTCTTGTGTTTGTGTTTATGTTCTTTGTGGTATTAATCCTCACTGTTCCTGATGCCGCTCCAACTAGAAAATTCTGTCATTTTGCAAGATCTAAATCCCATATCCGGTCATATGGATCATCAGGGTACCTGTTATAAGTCGTCAAACCGGTTCAAAATCACCATTTATTCCAAAACATATGTTTCTTTACCGGAAACATAGTGTTATATGTGCCGTTTAGTAAAAGTATCATATGTGTTGTCAGAATGGGTCACTTTTAGATCTTTCTTTACTAACATTTTTGTCAAACTTTCGAAAAAATTGAATGTGTTATTATTATTACCAAACAAATTACGGTAATAATCAAAACTTTGAAGAAAAAATTTGGAAGTTGTATGCATTAAACAAGTAAATATAGACTTTCGTCAACTTTGAACATGTTCAACCCATCCGACCCGTAACCGTTCCCCTTTATCTAAATCTTTTGGTTTGATTAATTTGGAAAACAACCCAAATCAACCAGCTCATATGTTTATGATATGTTTACTTGTCATACGAAGATTGATAGAAATATACCTTATGGCGTATGTGCTTGTACTCCAAAATTAACTCTAGTCGCTACTTTTAAGTAAAAATTATCCTCAAAATCGTTAGCATACATAGAAAGATTTAAGCATGGTGCACGAAATTGTTCTGTTAATTATGTAGCATCTTGTCATATCGATTTGCAACCATATGCAACTCCACCAGTAGCTATAAAGCTATATTATCACATAATGAAACACGGACAACACGGAATTTCACAATATGAATTTTCCTTAAACTATCATGGATAATGGGTTTACGTTGGATGCTCTAATTACCAAGTGGGATAAACATGATCTTATAGGTGAGTTAAAAATAAAAACTAAAGTTTATATCAGAGGGTGCTCAAGATTTGATCATTCGGGTTCAATTTATTTGTTTACGTTGATACTTAATTTGACTTTTTATGATGTACTTATACTTTAGTTAACAATAAGATGGATCTTGCTACGCCTAGACCCGTGCACGCAATTAAGCTTTCCCATAGCAATAACACAATGACTACGCTATTCATGGTGCCGTGCCTCCAATTAAGTTCTCAAGACACAAAGAATGGCGACTTTATAATAATATAAGGAAGAGCCCATTATGTACTCGGGTCAAAGCGTGATTGACACGCTTTTTGAGGTACAAATATTTTAACTAAAGTTGGTTTTGATATTTATCCTTATTTTCTATTTGCTTGTGCTTGCCATATGGGTGGCAAATTTGACCGTTAACGGGTCAAGTGGGTGAGTTAATGGATTTGACCCAATTGGAATGGGTTACACATGTTAAAAGTGGAATGGAGTCTTATGAAATCTTGTAGTATATATAATCATATGTTGTAGTTCCACATTTGACCCATTTATATGTTTAAAGTGGAATGGAAGTGTTGGATCTTAATATTTATGTTGTTAGATGATTCGGGTGGTCTAGGATTGTGATTAAATAAGAAAGCCAATTTGGATAGATGAAGAGAGTTGAGAGGAGGTTCTTGAAAGAGAGTTGCTTAAACAAATGAAAGGTTAGATTCAAAGAAGCCACACCCCTTCCATGGATGGAAGGGGTATTTATAGTTACAGAATACACGACCTCCTATCGGCCTATGGATCAGGTATACAGTGGGTAAAGACCCGTCCTTCCTCCACGGTGTTGCACTATGCTAAACTAGACTAATAACTAACTAATAAAACAGTAAATAACGTAACTAACGATATGTCCACGAGCTAACTTATGCTAGATAATATTTGGGGTGACCGACTCTTCACTATGGAATTTTCTAATTCCTAACAGTCTCCCCCTAAGGGAGGTCACCCCATGTTTTACATTTCGACTCCTAGCATTCTATTCTTGACTTTGTTCTTGAGCTCGTAGACTTCAATTCTTCAATTCCGCAATCTTTGTGCATAAGCAGTGCAACTTCAAAGTCCGCATAGTTTTGTACTTTTAGTTGAGGCCTTTAAATGATCCACATCTTTGATGATCTTGAGCTTTCATTGAGATCATCGACCACAGAAATCTCGGATCACCCTTTATTGTGTTGCCATCATGTGAAGTTGTGACTTTTGGACCGACATGCTCACACTTTTGAATCATGACATCTTTCCGTCGAGTAGCGGAAGCTTTCTTGGCTCATGATATTTGCAGCAGCGTAGCGAGACATAGTATAAAATATCGAGCCGGGTTTTGTAGATATGCACCAGTCATGATTTCTTCAATTAAGTGTGGATCTTTGTGAACATGCGACTTTGGATTGACTCTCAATTACGATCACCGCAATCGTCGGGGTGTACCGCATACGACGATTAGCAATAAAGCGCACAAAAGTGTCTTTGATCACTTTCGTTGAATTGAGGTACACGCCCACGGTTCCCGTGAGATCGATACAATCGCCTGTGATCGGTAGGATTCCTAAGAATCTCCTTGACAGGTTTCGCATTGTTCTTGTTGTTCTCAAACCGGAACGCCTCAAAGAAGACAACACGGAGTGAGTGAACCGACAAATTAAGATTCACCGATTGATGAAAAATATTTGAAAACAATCGCGTATTTCTTGAAGAAAGAGTTTTGCAATACAACGAAGGTTTTATGAGAAAGATCAATTTTCAATCAAAATAATTTTTGTATTAGAGAATGAGTACACATTCAACGTGCTAGCGAAAAGAAGAGATTCGCACATCAAACGGTTTTTCTAAAAGTATTTTGCAATTAGAGATACTTTTTGAATTTGAAATGAATACACATTCGACGTGCTAGAGAAAATAAGGTTTGCACATCGAACGGTTTTTCCAAAAGTATTCGTCAATTCCATTCCTGGACCAAGGTTGATTCAAGAATGAATCTCCCCATCGTTCCTATCCGGTTATCACAAGCTTGATCTTACGAGAAGATCTCACATGTCACCCACCAAGAGCTTGTTTGATGTTGGCTCTAGAAGGATTTCCATCTTCATCGTGAATACTTTTACATACCACTCGGATGTTCCGCAATACCACAAGGATAATCGTGGGACTCTTAATATATACTTACTTTCCACATTGTGTGAAATAGCAAGTCTTCATGAATTTAGTGTCCAAGCGAGATATTGTGCATGATCTCTTGGCTCTAGACTCAATAGTGCATTTTTGGTTCTGTCTTGGGAGACTAGGAGAGGGTCTCCTTCTTCAATATCAACAATCTCTAGAGAAAGTCGATAGATAATGTCGGTTCCCGTGAGAATGAAACAAGCCCTTTTAAGAGGAACTTGAGTAGTTTGGGAAGTTTAGTGCGGTGCGTCCTTTGGGCCCATGACGTCTTGTCTTCAATCTGAAGTTACCTAAGTAACCACCGGTAGCATATGTATTGAACCCGATTTACGCCCTAAGGTTGAATTGATGGAGGGCTATTTCTTTTCACCCTTTACACATTCAGTTCTTTTCATTCTTCAACCCCTTGGTGCTTACGAGACTTCATTACTAGAACCTTGTTGGGTTTATTCCGATTACTAGCTACGTCTCGATCCGCACTCTTCCCATATCTCACTTTTCTCCTTTTTCATCATACCTAAGGACTCTACACTATCTAGTGGATTATCCACGGTAGATCCCTCGGTTACGGCGGATCGTGGGAACTAATACCTAACCTCACCATCCTTATAACTCCATACATAAAGTAAAATGGTCGGTCTTTTGTGCAGTTCATTCTTCCTTGAAACCAATTGAAAAATCATTTGGAAAAACAATCAAGGTACTTGTGATTCGAGATCAAAGCATTTTGTACCTTAATAGTTTTGATCATTTAGAAAACCTCCCCCTCAACATGTGCGTATGATTTAGAAATTGTTTAGCACAAGGAGGCAAGAGGACTTTGAAGTATTTTCTTTGATCACAATTTTCATACGAAAAAGCCATTTGATTTTCATGGTAAAATTCTCCCCCTCAATATGTGTATAGGATATTATATATATATACTAAAACACATTGGGGCATGAACAGTACATGCGCATGAACAGTCAAAAAAAAAAAAAAAAAAAAACTTTAGCAAATTCATTCCGTGAATAAAATGATCGAGGCGACTGTCCGCAACATAGCAGGTTAACCCGCTAGTTTGAAATCATTTTATCACATAGAGGCAAGAGTTCTTTTGAAGCACATTTACGATCACACAAGCCATTAAGAAACCATTTAAAACTCAATCAAGGTACTTTATGTTAAAACATAAAAGCATTTGCACCTTGATAGTTTCTTTTCTTTAAAAATGCTCCCCCTCAATATATGCTTCGAGATTCGAAAGCGTTTAGCACATATGAGAGAGCAACGTGCACAATTAAATCAAAACGATCACCTTTTATCAAATTTCATTATTAAATCACAAATTCTCCCCCGATCAAAAATATCAAACCCTTTGAGATTTTGGATCCCAAGTGATTTAATATGGTTTAAAAAACATGGGAGAATATGTGGCCTGGTTTAAATACTCATCATGTTTTTGGATAACTCCTCCTCCTCAACATGTGCATTGTATATATTGAAATCGTTTGGCACATGGAGGCAGGAGTGCCTTTAAAGGACTAAAACCAATTCCATTTAAAACAGATTTCAGATTTAAATCACGATCTCTACCCCGATCAGAAATATCAAACCATTTGAGATTTGTGATCCCAACTGATTTAAATCATTTAGAAAAATTTGGGGAAAGATGTGGCAAGATTCAATTTTGAAAGATGACGAGATAAGGACCATTTTAAGACATTAAAGATTGTTAGTGTCGGGTATGATAGTTTTAAGAGATCTTTTAAGTAAAACAAAACAATTTCACAATCAAACAAGAACGAGAAAAATTTCATTTTGAAAGACCTTGATTCTTAAGAAAAATCATACCATGACATAACATTAAATCTTTAGATCACCACTTATATTGTACAAAGCGGAACTTTTGTGAAGAAATATCGTTTGAAAATATTTTATTTTAAATCACTCTCCCCTCAATCCATGATGAAGTCAATAATTGAGTGACTTAGGTTTTGATAACATGAAGTCCGTTGATTTTCAAAATTAGTCCAATATATTTTCAAAACAATATTTTCCATTTTCAAAACAATTTAATCAAATTATTCAAAATTGTTTAAAATGGTATCCTGCACAAAGATACGTTAGGTGGTTGAGAAGCTTCATTGTTGATGTTGTAGGGTTTGGAAGAAAACCGTCTGCAGATGCAGTGAGACTTCTTCTTACGTTGCATTTCGAATGCCAACTGAGGTCAAATTAAGCTCCGTTTCTTCAATCACTTAGAAGAAAACCATCTGCTGAAGCAGTGAGACCTCTTACGTTGCATTTATGCCAACTCTCCATAGAAGTCCAATTAAGCTCCGTTTCTTCATTTGTCAACCCAAGATATAGTTACCCTTTCCTTTCGGCATCCAATCATCTTTAATTGTGGGATCCGGATCGGGAACATTCTTATAACCAATATACCTGCATACGTTAGTGAACACATATACCGATATATGGTGGTCGACATCACCCAAACAGCAATCGACTAATAAGAGTCAATGCAACATATCAATCAGATCATTTAAATGTATGGGAAAAATGTGTTCATCAAACTCTAATTATCTAATCCTATCAATCATATCCTTGGCACCTAGTCCTTCAAAATAGGTTAACATCATTTTAATTAAGCATATTAGGATAATTAAGAAAGCTCGTTAGAAGATATAGATTTGAAAACATTCTCCCCTCAACCAATAACTCATTTTATAAAAGATTTTAAAAGTTTGAAGTCATTGATTGAGTTTCCAAATTTTATAAAACTACGAATCGATTGATTTTAAGCAACTCAATTTCCACCATTTTGAAAACACAACAAATATTTTTGAAGAATTTTAGGCGGAAAAACATTTGTGTAGGAACAATGATCTTTTGACGACATGCTTTCCTTGTTTTGTTTTAGGATAAGTGCATGAATTTTGAAAATGGTTTAGCGCAACACTTTCCTTTCTTGAAGAGCAGGTTGCTATCTCGAAATAATAGCAAGCCATAGTTTTAAGCACGGGTTAGCCGAAATAAGCGCAAGCCATTTTTGAAGCCACAGTTACGATCGAAATAAGCGTAAGCCATATTTTGAGACATGTTTTGAAAAGAATATTTACACCTACCTCTCGAACTTCATCTATGGTCCCGTGCCATTATTGAATGACATTTCTAAGACCATAGATGTTATCAATAACGAAGACATGTCTAGAAAACATATTTTTGGTATTTTGAAATTTTTCGATTTTTAAGGGTTTTGAAGGTTTTATATTTTTCTATTTTCTTTTTCTTGGTTTTATATTTTTGTATTTGGTTTTTCGGATAAATATATACAAAGATAGAGTAGATGATATAGTTTAAGAAGATGATGATACAGTACCGAGATAAGGATATCAAGCAAGACGTCGAGAAGATAGAATTCGTCATCTCTCAAACCTTCACTACCAAAGCTTCCGAGGCTCGAATAGAAGATAGAACATGAGCCTTTGAGAAAGAGAGACTTTGGCGACTTCCCCAAACCGAAGATCCATTAGATGAGTAGATTCAAGCTCTATTTCAAGCTTTCCTTAGCAGTGCAGAGAAGCACACTATTATCATAAATCCAGCGCTCCTTTTAAGAATGATAATCGAGGATCTCCATTTGGGGTTATATCATCAAGTAGAAGAACAAGAACGTATCATCCCACACATAAATAACTCTTCTCAAATTTCATTCCATGAAGTCTCAAGCAATCCATTCCAAAGGTGTCAAGAGAACAATTCCCCAAGTAGTTGAATTGATGCGATCGGTCTCTTTGTATAATGCTCAAGAACTCTCCGAATACACATCGTGAGGGTAATGAAGAACACCTCCCAATGTTCACATCTTTCGTCACGATGATAGTGTATGAAGCTCAAGAACCAGTACACCAATATCCAAGAGCTCTCCCAAATACACATCATGAGGGAATGAAAACACCTCCCATGTTCACATTTTTCTTCCACGATGATCGTGTATGAAGCTCAAGTATCCAAGTATACCAATACACAAGGAATGAATAAGCGATAACATTGAAGAAGCGGGCCAAGTCATCGATTATCTGCGGGCGACAATCTGCGGATGTCAACTCCGAATAAGTGATTATATCTACGAATCAGCGATTAAGCACTCAAGTGAAACGGTGAGCATCCTCAATGTACACAATCTCTCCCGATCATTGCGATACCATCGAAATCACCACACACTTGTGTACCTCTTTTATCTTGAAACTAACTCTTACATCACTTCCCCACATAGTTGGAATTAGAACACTAAACGCCTTGATGAGTAAAACCTTGAGTTTCTCTGCGGTCATGGCATTTGTTTTCCGGGATATCTTCAATCACTTAGAAGAGTTAAGTTCATCAATTTTACTCGCCATGAGTCAAACCTTGAGTTTCTCTGCGGTAATAACATTTGTCTTCCCGAATATCTTCAATTACTTAGAAGTATTAAGTTCATCAAGTTTACTCGTGTTTAGATGCTTGTCTCCTTCCCCCTTGCTGGTTTTGATACTTCAGAATCAACAACATCTTATCAGCCCAAATACTTGAAGTCTTTTGAGAAGAACATCATTAGCAGAGATGTATCTGTGAGAATCAACTTGCTGCCAAATATGAGCAAGTCTAATTAGGGATTAGATCAGACATTTCACCCTCCCCCAATTAGTGCTCTCCCCTAAACCGACAATCTTTTTGACAAATGCCCAGATTAAGAAGAAGTCTTTAGATCATTAAATGCAACTCGTCTTTGGTCTTCTAACATATAGCAGAAAATGTAGAACAAACTACAGACTCGACCTTCTTCAAGATTGTTCAGTTGGGGAATAGATAGTTAACATCTTCAACTCACACCAAAAAGCATCCCACCAAAAAGCATCCCAATTAACTTACATCTTGCAAATCCCTTAACCAAAATCCTCCCAATCAAACAAGAACGAAAGATGTTCATCAAGGAAATCGACAATCAGTGCATCGAACACTTGAAATGGTAACACCAAACAAACAATCACATCAAATAAGAATGAAGGTTGCCGGAATCATCACGTCAAGTATCGTGAAGCATTAATCGAAGCACTTTGTCGATAAACTCATCGGTCCGAGTGAAGATGTCAACCGGTGGCTCTTAGAAGAAACTCCATGTAAAGATGATCCGATAAGAAGAAGCTCGGTTCTTACATGAGTTAGGAGCCGTATGACCATATATTCTCATAAGTCAATCAACCATGCGAATTACACGCTTTTCTCCCCTCAAGAATTGCATACGGAGATGCCATTCTTGATTAAACAAGTGAATATCATCCAAATGTAGTCTATTCACACTTTTCCCTCGCAAAATTAGCACAGGATGTCGACATCGTCATTATAGTTGAGCAAGTGGAATAAGAAAACAATCAACGGCAGCCCGATTCACTTGATAATAGAAAGCACATGGAAAAAGCATGAAGCATGTTGATAAGAATGGTCATAATAGAAGATTTCTTCTTCAAAAGATAAAGCGATCGACACGTACACTTTTCTTTTCTTTAGAGAACGAGGCATGAACTGTTGTGTTCATACGTCATAATGTTGAAGTACGAGGCCCGAATCGATGTGAGCAGACGTCATAATTCTCTCTCTTTTCATCTACTCTTGGCAAAATTGTAATCAACCCTATTATCATTCAGTAGGCTATATGTCGTGACGGTGATGGAGAAAACCCAATATGATGAATTTGACCTGAAGTCAACTAACCCGAACTCGTGACTTATACTTGCACATATGTAACAAAGAGCGGTGCCGATTTCCATTAGCATCTCTAAGTACTCTCTAAGTACTCTATACTCTTCATCCAACCAACCATCAAGTATGAGCGTACATCACCTCTTGAAAATCCACAATTGAATGTGACATCGAGCACTACAACGTAACTCCTTAAAGTGATAGTTATTTTGTAGTGGTATGAGCCCAATTCCCAAGTGGTAAAAGAAAAGTAAAGACACCCAACAATAACTAGATTTCCAAGTCTTTGTTTTGATAATAAGCTCGAACAAGGATAATGAAGAATCTTCATCCAACCATCCCGATACCTTCGGATACTAAGTACACTCGCGTGATATTTCACTTCAACCTCAAATAAATAATCTTGAATTAACCCGTTGTCACATCTTCTTGTTAAAAGCTCAAATCTAGCCTTCTTTGACATTTAAACGAACTTTGATAATGGTTTCATCCCGACCATGGTTAAAAGCACGTGACCCGTAAAACCATGTAATAACCAAACCGCCATGACGAGTATCCAAACACACATCCAATTCATGAAGTACACCTTTATCCCTTCTTCAAGTAGAAACCGTAGCACTAGCATCGAAAGGATCCCGACCTACACTTTCCTTTCTCCGGGAGGGTTCCATCATCACGGATTTTACAATTCTATGGTTTAAACCGAGAAATAGTTTCTTTTCGGGATTTTACAAAACCAAGAATAAACCGTAAGATAGATCCGAAATGCTCATTACTTTAACCGGGATGTTTTCATTGTCACGGATTTTACAAATCTATGATTTAAACCGAGAAATATGTTCTTTCTGGATTTTAGAAAATCAAGACAAAACTATAAACAATGTCGACTTGAATGAGTTATGACAACCTTGGTTTGGTGAATATCATTTTAGGGAACATGCGGTTCATTCTTCAACATCAACAACATCATCAACAATTCTTTACCCATATGTGGACAACTTCACAAACCATACTAAGTCGAGTAGTATACACTACTTGCCCCGAGATTGACCGTAAAACATCAAAGTACACGATTCTCCCCATGATGGTTTTGAACTTTCGGAAGCATCATTAACATGTTACGACCATTTGCACGAAAAGTTCTTGTCATAAGAAAACATCTAGAAAGATCATGATCGACGTTGAGGAATCTTGGAAGATTTTGCTTAGACTGTGAAGTATCATTGACATTCAGTGGCATCGAATATAACATGAGAATTGTTGATCACATCGCAACCAATCAACCCTTTGGAAAACACATCATACACGTATTCTTTCGGCAATTGCTTTGACCACATGGAGAAGTAAGCCCGATATACCAAACTTGATCATGAAGTAGAATTTCCCAGATTTGTTACTTAAGCTTGTACTAATCCTTGTGAAAAAGAAGCGGCGTACCCAATGTACAAAACCTCTTGACGTATCCACACTAAGCGTGAGATACCAAGTGAAAACAACGTTGTGGGTTAGCGAGAAAGAATCACAAGCTTAACAAAATAGCCAAGTCTTTATTACACACAATAAATGCTCAAACAAGTCATCTTCGCGGAAGGGTAGAAAGAAATAAGACGAAATAAGTAAACGCGCCTGGAAAACCCCACTTCAAATCCAAATAAGAAATACCGTCCAAACAACCCCGTAGTCAACTTTGTTCAATAACCAATTCAAGCCGTGAAAAATATTTTCCGTGGAAATGTATACACCAAAGTATTAAGCCTCATAACTCAACGAATCTCATCATCACACCAAATCTTTTCGACAAATCCTTACAGCACATCTCATCATTAAATCTCATAACCCAAAATTCAAATATCATCCATGAGAAACCCATCTTTTCATCATTCAGAGCCCATGACACCATCAGTTGCAAATGCCGAATATAAATACCCAAGTCTCATACTCGATCATGAGTCCGGATCCACCTCATCCATACTCAAAATACATTCGGAATTCAAGTTAATGTCACTTAACATTTTCATGTTAGCGTCTAACTCCAAGAGACTAAAAACATTATCACTTTATTACACACATCAATTCTTAAGTGTTGGATCGATATACTTTAATCAAACTAACTTAACTAGCTTGTTAAAGTTTAATAACCTCGGATAAATCCTAAGTTATTAACAAAGAAACACCGAGCAATCTTTATTAAGTCGCGAATTTACTTAACAAAGCTAAGAAGAATAACTTTATTATAAACTCTAAATCGCTTATTATGCGAGATACTTTAATACAACTCTAAGATAATCGAACTTTTCTCTAAAACACTAATTCGTAAACTCTAAAACTCTTTTTCGAAATCGTACCTCTAATGCCAATCTAGGAGTCCTTTTATAGGCTCAAGGATATCCTAGTCGGTTTACAATTGATAACCTTGTACGACAAGTAATCTAAACATGGAATACAATACTTTCCATAAACGAATATAACAGTTTGTTTGTTCTAGCGATGCTTAGACTTCATCTTGCGATACTTTGACTCTGTCTTTAGCGATACTTTGACTATTTGACTTCTTCCGATTGCTGCGGTTCTGATACTTTCATATCTTGATGCTTTGATATCTTGAGACTTTCATATCCCAACAATCCTCCCTAACTTGAATTCTACTTGCTTGACTTCAAGTTCCTTTGTGAATATATCTTTAATGACTTCATCTTTAAAAATGGATTGTTCTTTAGTCTTTATATTGTATCTACGTAATATCTGTGCTTGTCAAAGTATCTCTTAGAATTGTTCTCTTCATAGCGACATCCGGCAATCTCCATCTTTTCACAACCTGACAACATATGACAATTTGTACAGATAATTCAGGTTTAAGTTGCATACTATTCTCATCACATCTAAGTGAATCATTGAAAATTTAATGGATTTAGAACTCTTTACCAAAGCCATTATCTACGGAGTAGCCAAATGTTTTGGTGTGTAAGACCATGGTACATTGATAACCATATGATTTTTAGCAAACCACCACTATCAACATTTGTTTTGTCTTTACCAAAAGTTGTACCTTACGGACTAGTTAGTTCTTTTATCTAATGGTGAACTAATTACCAATAATGGTTTTCCACAGCCTTTACCACAAGCCATTTTCTTGTGGGCTAGCCAACTCTTCACATTCTTGATATGGTGAGTTGATGACCATCCAACTTATTAGCAAGTTGTCAACTAAAAGCGGTTTGATATATCTTTACGAGCCGTTTGCTCATGGATTAGTCAATCCTTTTGTAACCATGGTGGATTGATAACCTATTGATGTTATCATCACAAAACCATTTATTCAACCTTTATTTCAAAATATTTATTACTTAACAAAAGGTTTCTTCTAAAATTTACTTAGCGGTTTAATCTGACAAGCAGTACTTTGATGAAATCTTGTCGATAGCGATACTGAATAAAAATCTTGATATATCAAAAGTATTTATTCAATTAAAAGTCATACCGGTTATAGATCATTCTCGACAATGGTAGTCCGATCTATAAACAAATTGATCACCATGCAAGCGGTTTCATTATCCTCTTCTACTTCCAATCCATGCTCTAGCATTCTTCTCATGAGCTCAACTGTAAGAGGATATCTTCTTTACGCAAACATATGTATCATTGTTCCATTTTCTAGCTCCAAAACATGAACTCCAGTTCTTCAAAGAATCTCCAACAAACTATTTCCGGCTTTCTTGATCCTTCCAAATATCATCGATTGCTCTCTTCATTAGTTTCCCACATTGTTATGAGATCACCATGTAAAACCAATCAATCCCTTCTAATGGATTATCTTCAAAATAAGTCTTCACAACATGATATAAGTAGAATAGATCTACTACATCTATAATATCGACAAATCCCATAGCCTTTTGAAAACTTTGAAACTTTCATCTTCTTTGTGAAAAACCATGTAATCTCCATTCTTAGATTTCTCAACTTTGAAAACACTAATCTTTGATCATTCATCTTCATGTCATTATCTTCCTTGGTATAATCAAAATCTACCACTCGAGATAATTCTTCAATTCATCACTAGTCTCGGATCTTAATTCAACCTTTTCTTTCTTTGAAAAGCGAACATCTGTAGCATCGGTTTTCTTTTCTCTTTAAGCTCTTCTTCCTTTCGACTTGGTCAATAAGCTTCTTCTCTAAAGTCTTTAATGCTGCAACATCTTTCTTATAAGCTTCTCTCGGCATCATATAATCTTTTCATATCCACATAATTTAGCTTTTGCAATCCTTTAAATCCTCTGCTTTTAAATATGCCATCATTGCATTCCTTTCTTTAGCTAAATTAGGTCTTCTTTGCATATATCTAACGGTGTAGGAGGCTGTAATGGTTCGTGAGTTTGACATCAATTCATCTTGAACCTTTTGAGTCGCTTCTCTATTTAGAGCTTCTTGAGCTTCTTGTTCTTCTCTATCTTTAGCATTTAACTCTTCTTGAACTTTTCTAGCTGCGGCTTCATTCCTTGCAACTTCAAATGCTCTAAGTTACGCCAAAGTGAGTTTCTTTTCTTAGTTTCAACGAATACCTTTTCCTTTGTCTTTTGGATCAATTGCGGGTTGATCGGTTCTTGGTTGTTCTTCTTCTTGTACATCTCTAATAGTAACTCCTCCTCTTGGTTGTGACAAATCAAGAATTGTAGCAACTAATTCATCATCACTCATGAGAATGAATAGGTTTGAATCTAGGTTCCTCCTCTTCTTCTAAAATAGTTGTTGAAGGACCGACTTCTTCTTCAAAATTCAATACCCTTGGAGTTATTGGTGTTATTACTTCGGCCTAGATGTATCATGAAAATCGATACTTTGATGTTCGGTACCTTGATCATCGGTACCTTGAACATCGATGCTTTGAACTTGCACTTCTTCTTGTTCCTTGAAATAATCTTCTGCGGAAATGATTCTTTCTTCTTTGTAATATCTTCTTGATTCTTTCTTCTTCATAACATCTTCTTTCAAATTATCCTTTTCTAAATTCCTCCCAAGTTGACGAGAAGATGGTTTAGGAACCTTCTTTCGTTTCAATTCCTTCGAAGTGCTTTACGACGTTTGTTTTCCTCTTTAACCCATAAGTTGAAACCTTGAATATAGGGTTTAATAAAATTTCTCAACCGAAATAGTTACGCTTCAACTTCCTAAGTGCTTTAGCTTGACGCTCAGGTCTTGTTCAACCGAGCTAACTCCGTGTTAAAGCATAATTATCCATAGTTAAACCTTCACGAGGTATAGTAGGATCATCACCTTGAAGTGGTGAATGTGCCTCAAAGCAAGCATTGTTGAGGAGATGGAGTTGGTGTTCTCTCAATCTGCTTGAACCTCGGGACACGAAGAAACATCACCTGTAACGATGCGGTACCTTCACGAGAAGCGATGCTTGAGGCGTATCTTGTGAGGCGACACTTTGTGAAGCGGTACCTTGTCGAGAATCGGTACCTTCACTTTCTTCATCCTCTCCGGTGCATCACGTACGGCTTGTACAACTTCCATCATTGTTGTTGTTAATGGAATATCTCCACCTCGAACAAATTACTTCGCTTAGCCATGAATGTATAAATTTTGGCTTGTTGAACAATAACGGTAACAAAGTAGCGGGTTTTGGAACATCGACCAATTGCTTGTTCAAGAAAACCTGTATAAACCGTGGGTACATCAACCATGTTGATCCAGAGGAGATATGAGATAGCATCCCATCCAAAATAAGCCTTGAAAAATTAAACACTCTGTTTGTAGCTAAGCCAACCACTGCAGATGCTATATTTGACCCAAATTGCTCCCGAAGTGCTTTTAGAACTTATGCAATGGAGCAATACATGAATCAAAAACTTCCATTGAGGACGAGAATAAGGCTTTCTTGAAAGTTTGTTCGATCAAAGAACCTTCATAACCCAGTTTCTAAAAGTATCCCAAATCGTCAAATCGGTTGCTTGTCAAATCTAATAGCCCCATCTTCATCACCAAATAATAAATCATCACGAATAGAGGCTTACGTAATCTTGATAGTCCTTCCAACAACGAAGATCTAATATAATATTCATCCTCCTCCATATTATCTCTAGCATTAGCCCAAAATTCTTGAATCCATGGTTCAATTATATCCGCTCAACTAAAGAGCATAACTAATAAGCGACCAGTAAGATAATCAATGATATCATAGAAAGCCACATTCGCCTCGGTCTTGTCCAAATTAGCCACCATATTGTGCTTGAAGCAGTTAAATGATTCACCATTGTTGAAATAATGAGCACAATAAAGATTGTATTGAATAATAAAGAGATGGTAATTGGGAGATAAGTATGGAAAGCGATGTAAAGTAATAATGAGAGGAAAATCGGAAAGTAGTTATTTATAGGTGAGATTTGAAAATCACGACCTAAATAACAAAGTTACGTTACTACCAATTACCCATCAATATTACCGTTGGAGCGATGCTTTAATCGACAAGCAGTTACTTTCCACATAAGCGTACTTTCCCAAGCGGTACTTTTCAAGCGGTACTTTCGGAAATACGATACTTTGCCAAAAACCTTCATATAAACTAAGTATAAACTAACATCCTCCCTCAAGCAATACGGGACTATACCTAACATCTTATAGTCCTCCCTTAAACATAGCTTAGTAGTTAATCATTCCAATGCTCACGACCAAGTGATTGAATCGTGACACATCAAAACCTTTTGTGAGTAAATCACTACATTGTCATCCGTGTGAACTTTAACCACATTAATGAGCCTATGCTCATAGCAATCTCGATAAAATGATGCCTAATCGAATATGCTTTGTCTTGGAATGATACGAGTTCTTCACAATACAAATAGTACTCTCATTATCAATATTGATAGGAGTATTCTTAAAATTGAACCCATAGTCCAAGAGTTGATTTTGCATCCACAAAACTTGACCACAACAACTTGCGGTGACTACATATTCGACTTGGTAGATGATGTTCTTTGCAATTGTCTGCTTCTTGCATTGCCGGAGACTAACCTTCTTCCAAGATATTGGCATCCACCAGTTGTGGATCTTCTATCATAATTATCACTGCATAGTCACTATCTCGAAAAAGCTTCTAAGTGAAAAGGTGACTCTTTAGGATACCACAACCCCAACTTAGGTTGTTGTTTCAAATAACGAAAATTCGTTTCTTGCATTCGGTGAGAGATCTTTGGTGAGACTTGATATCTTGCACAAAGACAAGCTGCAAACATGATATCGGGCCTTGATGCGATAAGATACATAAGAGAGCCAATCATAGATCTGTATAACTTGACTTCAACAGGTGTCCATCTTCATCTTTACCCAATGAATTGATAGATTTAATTGGTGTAGTGTGACCTTCATACCATCAAAATTAAACTTCTTAAGTATGTACGTAACATACTTGTCTTGGCTAATGAAAATTCCTTCCTTGGACCGCTTAACACGAAGTCCTAAAAAGAATGTTAACTCTCCCATGGAACTCATTTGAAATTCATACGCATCATTGCTCAAACTCCTTAACCATGGACTGTTTGGTAGCCCCAAAGATGATATCATCAACATAAACTTGAACTAACATGATATCCTTCTTGTCTCTCTTGATAAACAAAGTCTTGTCTATAGCTCCCCTTCTGTATCCATGTTGTAATAAGAATGTAGAAAGCCTCTCATACCAAGCTCTAGGTGCCTGATGAAGACCATATAGAGCCTTAACCACCTTATAGACTTTGTTTGGATGCTTAGGATCTTCAAAACACGGAGGTTGTTTCACATACACCTCTTACGTAATAGTGCCATAAAGAAAGGCACTCTTGACATCCATCGATAGACTTGAAAACCCATATAAGAAGCAAAAGCAAGAAATATTCTAATAGCTTCAATCCTTGCCACGGAGCAAATACCTCATCATAATCTACCCTTCCTCCATCTATAACCCTGAGCAACTAACCTTGCCTTGTTTTTGATAACATTGCCTCTTTCATCTCTTTTAACTCTAAAACCCATCGGTTCCAATAACTCTCTTCCCATCGGAAGATCACATAAAACCAAACCTCTTGAAGTTTAAATTGAAGAAGTTCTTCTGCATAGCTTCAACCCGACTTTCTTTAGTCAAAGCTTGAGCAATATTCTTGGGTTCCTCTTGAGAGATGAAACAAGTAAATAAGCGAGGTTTGATGGTCCTTATGATTTGCTTTGTTTTGTTTATACACAAAGCTAAGTAAAGCATTGTGAGGTTTTGTGAAACCCTTAGCTTTGTGTCTTGTCATAACTCCGAGTAGAAGGACCAATGATTTGATCGGTTGGATGATTCTTATGAATTCGTAAGATTGGAGACTATGGAGCGCATATGTATCATCAAGTTAGTATAATCGGCACCTTCATTGGAATCTGTGAAAATACCTTCATCTTCAAGCTCATCATCGGTTTCTTCTAACCCGGGCATGGTAGGATCATCCAAATCATCTAAAATTCATCAGCAGTGCGGCGATACTTTGATCGAAAATCTTGTCAAAATCTTGTGAGAGTACTCTGTAGTCTTGTTCTTCTTCTTTGCCTCTTCATAAGCTCTCCTTTGTTCATCGGTGTAAGAATGTGCTAATACATCTTGAAGAAGCATCGATTAAGTTCCTCTTGAATAGATTGATCCTCGGTGATAATGAGGATTGTGGTGCAATGATGCTTTGTTTTGGAGAATCGATTACTTTGCTTAGGAACATCGATGCTGTTTTGGACTGCGGGATCTTTATCGAGAGCGACATCGGTCGAATATGAACATCATGAACAACATATTGAATATCTTCTTGATTGTGCAAGGTTGATTTTCTTCTCTAACGAGAACATAATTCATTGAAGGAGATAAAATCTCAAGATCAAACATCCAATCGGGACCTTTACCTTTCTCATTGTCTTGATCTTCTAAGAACTCAACATGAAGACAATCTTGAATCTTCTTAGTAACTCTGTTGTAGACTCTAAAGCCTTTCTTGTTAGTACAATATCCCAATAAGTAACCTTCTTGGACTTGCCATCAAACTTCCCTAGATTATCAATGGTGTTCAAAATAGTAAGAGGGCATCCAAAAGGCTTCATAAAAGCGAATGTTGGGTTTATTGCCCATCAGCAATTCATAGGGTGTCTTCATCGTGGTTTGGTGGCGAAACCACATTAAGTACATAGCATGCGATGCTTACGACACGCCCAAAATTGAATAGGGAGATGAGAATCGCTAACATGGTCCTTCTTGCTTCAATCAAGGTCCTATTCTTCCTCTCTGCAACACCATTTCTTTGTGGTGTTCTAGCAATACTAAACTCCCTTTTATGCCTTTATTTGCACAAAAGTCATCCATAGGCTTGTTCTTGAATTGGTTCCATTGTCACATCTTATACCTCTAACCTTGAGTCTTAATTGGTTTTCAAGTGCTATTATTAGAGTCTGAATAGCATCAAAGGTATCATCTTTAAAGCCCAAAAGAAAACCCAATGAATCTACTACAATCATCGGTAACAACCAAACAGACTTCTTCTTATTTAAACTTGCCACGAGACGGTCCAAATAAATCCATATGTAATGACTCAATGGTTCTCTAATAGATCTTTCATCAAGCTTTTACAGGAAGCTTTGTGTTGTTACCCTTCTTGCATGCCAAACATGATTGATCATTCTTGTAAGTCTTTGAAGGTAAACCTCTAACTAAATTGCCTTTGACCAATTTGTTGATGTTCTTGAAATTCACATGGCCCAATCTTCTATGCCATTGATGTGCCTCTTGAGATGTTGCTTTAGCCACCAAACATGTGGCTCTTCCATAGGAATGTAGACTCTTCATGTCTAAACTATACACATCATTTGTCCTTGGTACTCTAAGTACTACCAAGTCATCATCAACGGGTTTGAAGTCGGGAAGAAAGGATGAGACATTACGTGTCGTGAATAACACGGGATGCTTTTATCACAAATTTGAGAGGCCGACAACAAGTTGAACTTTAGCTCCTTCACATATCGACATTCTCAAAATCGATTCTTCCGACTTTAATTGTTCCTTTCCGGTAATCCTTCCTCCATTGGGATCATTCCCAAATGCAACTTTTCCTCCACTAATATTTCTAAAATCGACGGGATCTCTTTATCGCTGTCATACTTCGAGCAACCACTATCCACAATAAGATGATCTTTAAGCTCCTCTTACGGGTTGCCACGCACACAAAGAAAAGAGTTAGAAACTTTTAGGAACCCAAGCCATTCTTGACTTGTGTTCCCGCGAGAGATTACAAACTCAAATTCTTTGAGTATGTAATTCTCACTATCTTTCAAATGATGATCCAAAATTATCTTTTGATGTTTAGCATGTGGATTTTCAAAACTCTACGGTTTTCAACATAAATTTCTTTCACGGATTATTAGCATTTTCTTTTGACACAAAACATCGATTCACTTTTTGTTGAGCGTCTTGTATGTCTCTCGGTGATACTTTCCTTTTAACCCATTCGGTTTTAACGGTGGTTCTGTGATCTAGATCCCTATATGAATTGTGATACCTTCTAGGTTGATAGTGAGATCTCCTAGAATTTCTATCCCAAGTATGGTTTTCGATTACCTTGTCTCGCGGCGATGCTGGAAAATCTTGTGAGATCTTGAAGGTCTTCTCGATGTGGTATCTATGATGCGGTGTGAAGTTTCGTGATTAACCCTATTAGAATTAGTCCAAAGCGGTTTGTGCTCTCTAGGTCTCGATTGTTAGACTTATTCCTTGGAAACTTGCTTAGATATTACAGTGTTTGTCACAATCTTTGATTAAGTGAGTAGGACTATAACACACAAAAACAGTTTTGACCCATATGACCAAAGTGATTTCTTCTATGTCTATGCCCAAAATTATTTTGCCTTCTTGATGGTGATAAAATTTGTTTTGACCAAAATTATCCCAAAAGGTTTAGCGATCTTTTTTGAAAAGGTTTTGCGAATGTATTGCTTGTTGAGCGATACTTTGATTTAAAGTCTTCTTTGGATTTTGAACATTGTTTTCAACGGTTTCTTTGGGTTTCTCGGACCTAGATTGAGCAACAAGCTTCTTCCTAAACTCTAGACTATCTACTCCATAGCGAGAAACATCGGGCCTAGAGGGTGATGACTAATGGGATGAGGAACGACATGATAACCATTGTCTTTCTTATATTGGGAGGTGGTTCACTTGCGAGCCCTCATTACTAGATGAATCTAAATAGTTAATGAGCTCATCATCACTAGTGGTTATGTCCTCAAAAACACCATCATCACGATCACTAGGTTGGTTTTCATCTATGTTACTAAAGTCCATTCCAAATCCTAAGCTTTGTTCTAATGTAAGCCCTTCATTTTTTTTCAACATAAGCAACATGGGACAAGCGGACTCTCCCAAGCGACAAACTTAGCTAACAAATCATCTCTTTCCTTAGTTAATTTCTCAATTTGACAATTTTACGGTTTAGTTTCCATTCACCGAGTTTTAGCGGTAATCCTGTTGTTCATACTTTTCATTGAAGCCATTTCATTATTTTCATGTGTTATGATTTTAGCTTCTATAGACTCTAAAGTGATTTGATATCATGCTACCTCGGACCTAGCCTAATACAATTATCTCTTTCAATCACATAAGCTGTTAAGTAATTTTGATAAAACTCATAACAGTTTGAGCATACCTCGAGAGATAGGAGGCGAGTTGGTGAAGTAGCCACCATAGCAAGAAGAACAGGATCATCTTCACTTTCTTTGCTCAATCAAATCCTCAAAGCCATCATCGATTCCAAAGCGGCATGTTGATTCTTCATCAAAGCGATTGCTCGGTCCAATGCTTCCACAGTGTCTTCAGCTGCATCTTCCACTGCTACCATACTGATGAAGTCACGGTTCATCATCAAACTCTTCACTCCGGTCAACCGATAACTTCTCTTGAGCAACCAAAGCCTTTGTTTGATTATTGGAATTTCCTTGAGCTCAAGTTTAGGCTTCTCGGATGTTACATTTGCTTGATACTTAGCAAACTGCACTCCCTGCAAAGTGACTAGTCTTTTGACAATTGAAGCATTCAATTTTAGATTTGTCAAAAGTTATTCCTTGTTTTGGTTTGAAATCAATATTTTTGCTGTCTTCTTCATGTACTTTTTGATCCTTGCGTTGATCAAAGCAACTTGCCACGATATCAATTTCTTCAAGTGCATCTTCTTCAATCGTGCTAGATCCTCTTCATAAGTGGCGGGTAAACTTGCTTGTTGTGCAAAGAAGGAGCACACAACTTCATCGAGTTCAAAGTGGTAGATGGTGGGGCTGCTTGAGCATATGATGGGGATTGTAATGCAATGATGCTTTGAGAAGCAGATGCTTTGAGGAGAAGCGATACTTTTGAAAATCTTGCTCTTCTTTCGAGATGATAGAAAAGCAATCTTGTGAGATTTGGAATTGGGTTGACCACTCATCTCATGTTCATACACCTTGATTGATGATAGAGATCATCAAAGTCCATAACATCAATCCTTGTTGTCCTCTCGATCATAGTAGCAATCACATGCCATGAAGATGGCAAACTCCTTAGAAACTTCAAATTAGCATCCTCAAGCGATACTTGAGCCTTATATAATTCCAACATGTTGAGGAGATTACGAAACCTATCATATGCGACATCAAGACTCTCTCTCTCTCCTCGTGAATGTTTCAAGCTGTTGTTTGACAAGTTTACATGCATCTTCTTAGAGGCTTCATTCCTCAATCTGGTCTTGAGAGCGACCCAGGTGCTTGGCATCTTTAGCATCATGAAACTTGAGAAGATGTCCATACGGAATGGCGAGACAAGAGAATGTTTAGAGCCTTCTCTTGATTCCTTATAGTTGCTTGTGGTAAGGCGCCTTTGGTCTTTGGGTTGTCCGGGAACAACAATGGGATCGAAACTACTTCATTCCCATTCACAATTACATTCCATAAAGCATGGTGCGTAATGGCAATATCTTGCCTCATCTTCATGCACCGAGATCATATTCTCCTTCTTGATTATTGGAATTACGGGTGAGGTGATTGAGGGTGGTGGAGCGACTTGATCGACATCTTTGAATATTGTTGAAGTAGGGTTTCTTCCTAGTCGAGTTTCCACACAAGCTCGATACCACTTGTTGGATCGATATACTTTAATCAAACTAACTTAACTAGCTTGTTAAGGTTTAATAACCTCGGATAAATCCTAAGTTATTAACAAAGAAACACCGAGCAATCTTTATTAAGTCGCGAATTTACTTAACAAAGCTAAGAAGAATAACTTTATTATAAACTCTAAATCGCTTATTATGCGATACTCTAATACAACTCTAAGATAATCGAACTTTTCTCTAAAACACTAATTCGTAAACTCTAAAACTCTTTTTACGAAATCGTACCTCTAATGCCAATCTAGGAGTCCTTTTATAGGCTCAAGGATATCCTAGTCGGTTTACAATTGATAACCTTGTGCGACAAGTAATCTAAACATGGAATACAATACTTTCCATAAAAAATATAACGATTTGTTTGTTCTAGCGATGCTTTGACTTCCTCTTGCGATACTTTGACTCTGTCTTTAGCGATGCTTTGACTATTTGACTTCTTCCAGTTCTTTGCGGTTCGATGCTTTCATATCTTGATGCTTTGATATCTTGACACTTTCATATCCCAACAGATTTAAATCGTAATACTTGTGGGCACAAATCAAATTTAATCAAATGAAATTGGTATAATGGTTCCAAATATGCCACGTACATGGCCCATTAACCTTTTCTGCTCAAATGTCCAATCCAACATAAGTTAAGGCCCGTCCACAATATTATAACCATACGGCCCATACATCCAAAAGATATATACCCAATGCAAGCCCAATAACAATCAGTGATACCCCCACCTATTAATTCCACGGGTATTAAATGCTTTACCCACTACTCACATAACCCTAATAATCTACAAAATGTGCAGTCAAACCAAAACTTCACCAAACCCTAATCCATTTGTCAAAATAATCTGCCTCACTCCTAAAAACAACTCTCTAACCTGCTTTCCAAGATTCGTATGTATAAGCATGAAACCGAATGATATCAATCATTAATCTAATCCAACGAATCCTTTCAAGCTCGCCATAGGGTTGGCTAGAAGCAAATCATCAACGCCACAGGGATGGTGAGATGAAGACCTTTACAAGCAGCTACGAACATAATCTCATATAACACGGTAGGTCTTAAATGATTTTGATTTTTTTTATACATAGAAATGTTTAACCATAAACGAATGAAAGAAGTGAGTTAACAGATTTGTTAAATTCACTCCCTTTTTATATTCGAACATTGCAAGGGGGTGACACTCCTAAATAAATCGATGAGGCACAAGCTCGTTTGTGTATAGATCCTTTGAGATCTATGTGTTAGAAGGAACCACACACAAATAAGAGCAACGCTGAGATCATTATCTTTATTACCACTTCGTTCTCCTTTGAATATGTGATGATGATTGTTCGTTTTTACTTTCATTTTTGCTAGAGTCTAGAATCTTTGATGAGTTCATTTATTCGAATCTCATGACCTTTGGTCTTGATAGAGCATTTTTAGTGCCACAAATAATGAAAGCTAAGATCTTATGATAATGTATCTTATAGTTCGAATCATGTTGAGTCTTGTTGACCGATGTTGTATTTAGTTTAGTTGTTTTGTCATGGTCAAATATTCTTGGTCATCTTCTTTTAGAGCTTTTGTAAAATTGGATCTGTGATGGTTAAGTCTTTTCGTGTATAGATCTTTGGGATTTATGGCAGTAGTTGCACACGACAAAGACAAGAACTGAGATCATTTGAGTCATTCAAATAACGAGTCTTGATTTTGTTTGTTGAGGATCGATGATGGTTATTTATCCAGAGGTCGTGATGTATGGTATTAGATATGTTGGTTATGGATGTGGTCGTGGTTAATTTGATGATACATTCTTCTTCATCTCTTACTTGCAAACCTCAATAGGTTTGTGTTGCTTCTTACCCAACTCGCATCATACCTAACTATCATCTTACCCAGCTCGCAACTAACCCAACTCGCATCATATACCAAATCGCTTCATATACCAACTCGCTGAAAAATAAACACGCTTCATATACCAACTCGCTTCATATACCTTAAACCCAACTCGCATGTTCTCTGCAAACAAAACTCGCATACTTTATCCAAACCAACTCGCCACTGTAGCAACTCGCATGTACACAAATACATTTGAGCAACTCGCATTCAATAATGCAAGTACAGTTACACCATATGCGAGTTACGTAATTCGCATAGAAGCTGGACCTGAAACCCAACTCGCTTCTGTCCTTAGAAGGCAACTCGCTTAAAGTTCATTGTATCTAGACATCATGACAACTCACATCCAAGAATACATTGAGTCAGGACAGTAAATACTGTCAACTCGCTTTGAAACCAGTCAACTCGCATGTAAGAAACAAGTTAACTCGCATTAAAAAATCATGTATGAGCAGCAGACTTTTGACACAGTATTGATCACGTATAAGTACAAAAACATCATAAGAGTGAGTAAACAACAAATATTATCTTGGACTTCAGACGCAAGACAAAAATATTGTGAACCTGAATATGAAGATTGACTGATTTTCACCAAGGATACATATAATGTTTAAAACTGTTTTCAACAACACAATAGGAAAAAAAGAATTTCCGTGCACAAAAAAACAGTAAGAACAGCTTTAACAAGGATTCGAACCACAATCAACACCATACAATAACCATGTATCAAACCGCATCAAAGTACTACTTTTAAAAACCATGCAAATCATCAAAACAACACAACCTTGGCTCTGGTACCAATTGTTGGATCTTAATACTTATGTTGTTAGATGATTCGGGTGGTCTAGGATTGTAATTAAATAAGAAAGCCATTTTGGATAGATGAAGAGAGTTGAGAGGAGGTTCTTGAAAGAGAGTTGCTTAAACAAATGAAAGGTTAGATTCAAAGAAGCCACACCCCTTCCATGGATGGAAGGGTATTTATAATACTGAATACCGACCTCCTATCGGCTGTGGATCGGTGTCTACGATGGGTAAAGACCGTCCTTCCTCCACGGTGTTGCACTATGCTAAACTAGACTAATAACTAACTAATAAAATAGTAAATAACGTAACTAACGATATGTCCACGAGCTAACTTATGCTAGATAATATTTGGGGTGACCGACTCTTCACTATGGAATTTTCTAATTCCTAACAGGAAGCCCTTGGCATTTCAATAAAAGCATGACAAGAATTGAAAATTTAAAAAAAAAATTGTTTTTGGTTCAACTGATTTCAGGTGCTTAATGGCTTAATGTATTTAAACTACCTAAACAACTTATTTTCAAGCAGATAAGCATCTTAGGATGTTTGGACATTCCAAACCGCCTTAGCTTATTTGCTATCTAAACACAGCCTATATTATATTTTTAAAATGCTCATTAAACACCCTTTAATAAGTAGTGAATAGATGCTATAGTTAATAATCATTTGATCTTAGTATATTTGGTTCTTGCTCATTATCGCTATTGTAGTTACTTTTATTTATCAAGTATTATGTAAAATATATGTTTTACCAATTTATATGCCAATGATGGTTTATATTTGTTGCTGTGTAGATCATGTCACAATACCACGATGATATCAAGTTCATGGTTAATGAATATGAAATGAAAGATTTAGACGATACTATGGAGGAACAAGTATTAGGATAAATACCAGCTCAGACAAGCTCTAGATAACTTGACGAATCCAGATATTAATTCTGATATTTAGGGGTGAAGCGTTGCCGTAGTTTGAAAAGGCTATAGAGATACAAAGGTGCAGTTTGATTGTAATTTGGTTGAGGTTGCACATTGTAGCTGTTTGTTAGGTGTTATTTACATGGGTTTAGAACAACATCAAGAAGCGTTGGAACTAAATCAGTTGTCTCAAAAGGTTATAAACAATTGGGGGGGATTGCGTCAATGCTTTTGCAGGACATAGAGTGTCAAAAATGTCAGTGGTGATGTCAGTCGGTTGAATAATAGTGTGGGTACACAAGAAGATTTCTTGTTGATGTGTAGATAATGTCTACGCTACTGTGGTATGCTTATATTTTCGGGTTTTCAATTCTTTTGATGTGGTTTCTTTTGATTAACCGTTTTAGAGTTAAGTGAATGTTGATCTTCATTGTCTTTCACCTTTAGATTATAGTACTCATTCGTAGTCATGTATTGATTTATTTTAATATTATGTAGATAAAAAGTTGATGAGTCATTTCCACGGACATATCTTGATCGCTGAATGCATCCTTTAAGATTGACGATGGTTAGTACTTAATGCTTGTGGGAATAGTCAACTACCAAGCTAAACAAATGAAGTAATAAATGGGTACATTTGTAGTTCTTGAAAATCGATTCACTGCACATTGTTTGTTATGATAGGTGTTTTATCCTCAATTGATCCCGACTCAATCTCCTCATTCTCATAATATTCGAGAAAGCATTAGTCGATGTTGATCGTCGATGTTCTACGTAATTAGCACACGCGTGCACCGGAAAATCACTTCATTTATTAATTGTCATTTTACCTAATACGATGGGCTCTTAATGGCTGATTTTAACTAATGTTAATGGTGCAGATCTAATAATCCTAATGGAGGTCAGGAGGACCAAAGTGGCTTCTGTCGTTTATCCCAAACTACCCGACAATAGAAGATGTTATTAGCAAACTCAAAAAAGCGCAAAACTTGCAAGTTAGTTAACGATTAAAGGATATAACTAAGAGTAAATTATGCAGCTTCACGGTCAGCGTGGTATATATAAAATTACCGACATGATTTTTATCACGCCGGTGGTACCTATTTTTGAAATTAGCAAGTAGAATCATTGGGTAACAAGAAGTTTACATTACCTCTGTTAGTCGTTTATTGCTTTTTCCCTTTTTTTTTGGTTGTCATTTTACTCTTATTTCTCATTAATATAATTATTTTTTACTTTTACAACATGACTGCTCTTATGATTCACTCAATCGCACTCAACTGTGGTGAATCGGATCTCGAGGTTCTGGTACATTATTAACCATACTCACCGAGAATCCTAGAATCTTCTCCGATATAACATTTACTCTCTAATTAAGGAGAACACATTTGAAGACCCAATAGACCCGGATGTTGAATCAAGTGATGACGACTTACAAAATCCCATAAACTACTAAATAAGCATGTGCACAGGATAAAAGGAGTTCAAAAGTGACAAGATGGCAAATGACAATGTGACCGCGTGTCGATGAACGTAGAGATGTTGGCTGCATGAGGAAGGAAGCAACATATGCTAAAAAATGTTGACGTTGTAAGTTTAAAAGTATTTCTTCTATTATTCAGGTTAATTGTGTTATTAATGGGTACATGCTGCATAACTTCACAATGTTTCAGGCATCTCAGTGAAGATGTCAAAGAGACATTTCTACACAAACCGGTGCAAGTCAAAGAAGAAGGCTTTCAACAAATACTCTTTAAATTATGAAACTAATTCGGAAAGAAGGATATTCAATCACAGTTGGAGAAAATGACAAACGCCTTCTTGGGATAAAAAGTGGAATGACCTACATTGTGAGAGAGGTTGAAAAGCCTTGCTCAAGTAAGTTATTTTAGTTCAGTTTCTTATTAGCTCTATATAGAGAGATTTGTTAGAGTAATGGCGTATGATTTACAAGTTCCCTTATTGGTTTTTGATAGTAGTGTTCTAGCACCTTATGTAAGTGTTTTAACATGAATTAGCCAATCATATTCGATCCTTAAGCATATAAAAATGATGGTTGCTTTGGTGGTTAAATGATGCAGGATTTTGGTGAAGATAACGAATCAAATGATGAACATGAAGAATCGGTGAAGATGTTACTTCTAGATTTTGAAAGTGAGCATGTGATACTAAATAATTAGAATCGACATTCGGTTGTAATAAAAAGGGACACGGGAAGCTGTAGTAATCATACAAATCTTTATTTTAATAAGAGGTAAACAAGCAAGTTTCTTTTAGGTTTAGATACCCACTTTTGTTGAAAGTGTTATCGTAAACTGATTATTCTTCTTGTAATCTAAAGCATAATCTATTTACTCATACATACAAGTTGACTACTTAGATAAGTACTTCTAAAACACAAATATTAACACCCCCGTAATTTACAAATATTAGTCTACTTAAGAAATCTTTAAATAACATCTCACCGGTCCACAGTGGTGTGAATTATTGTTTTTAAATTTATTTATCAACGATGCTCCATAATGTACATGGGATTGCAGGGACCAAAAACTTGCTAGACGTATTATTCTTTTTATTTTATATCAATAGTTTTCACTCCCACTTATGACAGAAAATTGGTGTTGTTGGGGAGATTGACTCCGAAACTTCAAACCAGGAGGAAGTGGAGTCTTCGAGGAAGCACATGCGCCATTAAAGAAAGGTAACCTTTTTAGTCCATGCGGCATCGGATGTTTTATTAATTCATTTACTGGGTTTTACCTTTTACGCTTCTTGATTGATATATATAATCTAACCGGGGATCCTGTCAAGTATGTTGGGCCTACTTTCCATGTGGAAGAAGATAACAGTAATTGTTTACACACTCAGTTAGTGCTTTACTAACTTTATTAGATATTGATTGTTATGTGAAGTTTCTTAGAAATGTGGTTCTTGAAACGATGTTCATACTTACTCATTACATCATCTAAATCATGTGCAGAAGTTCCTCTTAGATCATGAGCAAGCACATGTACCTATTATATATTGGTTGTGATATACCCATTTTAAGTTAAACCGATTACGAAATTGGGTGCACTAATAACCTCTTCGCCTATTATATGAAACCAACTATGGGCACCCTACGTATCCATCCTTTGGACCAGCAGAAACTGCTATCTACAATCAACCAGATTTTACCAACCACCAAACATTTGGCCACCGGTACCACACCTCATGATCATAGGTACAATTAAAATAGTTTACTTACATCCATCATTAGCGAATGTAATAGGAATAACCCATGTTTGGGATAAAGGGTTAGAGTTACGTTAAGCGGTTTACTTGCAACGTATTTAAGTCTTATTTATAATTTTAATAGTGAATAGATTAAAAGATGCACGACTACTTCTATGTGTATCCGAGTTAGCGTGCAGATGTACACATATGGGTTGTGTTTCGAGGTTACATTGGTCATGGTTCAAATACTCTATACGGGTCAGGAATCTAGGACTCAAACATCCGACGAGACCACTACTAACTATATGTATATAGCGGATACTTACGGTTAATAAGTCATCGTGGTCAAATAGATGATGAGTGGTATTCTGTATAATCTTGATTGCATCCCTAACATGATGTGTCATCAACAACTCTTCTTCCTTCATTTGTAACATCATCATAATTCATAACCATGTTACAATTTTAAGACACATATAAATCTCTCCAAAATGTATCAAAACAACCAATTAATATCCACCTTGAAAATAGCCAAGGCAACGTTAAACAAGCTTTTCGCTCCTTAGTAAAAAGAACATCCCACACTCATGGTCGCTCGCATCGTTAAATAAAGTATTTACAAGTTAGAAATGATCACTCGGTGTAGCTTACGGGTACAAAACAAAATATTAACCTCTGGAGGTAAGCTCTTAGAAAGCAGGCAAAGAAACCACTATGTAGCGACAAGTGAGACATCAAACCCCAAATCCTCTAAATGAGCAGATAGCACGAAAAATTATGAAACCATCAACCATCAAAACATAGAAAAATTCGCGATATATCATATGACTAAGCAAGAGAAAGAAGGATACCGTGGACATTTTTGGTCAACAGATCTTGAAACACCCTTTGTTCGACATGGAAACACGATAAATTATCGGTGTAACAATCATGAACCAATACATCTTCCAAAAGAACGCTAACATCTAAAAAGCTTCTTCTTGGTTTTCATCACAAGTAACAACAATGCTGCCACATAATTTAATCCTGCAGACACAGACATCCAAATTATCTCAATTATAAGTCTATTTGTCTCGACGTTATAGCATTCAACCCCTAATCACAAAACCAATCGAAAAAATACGTATAAAATCAAGTTCATGTAATTTGATTTATAGATTTTACATTTGATATAGGTTATAAACCAATTTATGTAATTGTTCATTGCAAAAAAAACCTTTGCTACAACTGTACTCTTTTTAATAGGTGAAGAATGCTAATATTGTTGAATTATTTCAAATAACGAAGAACTTCATCAGGCGATAAAAGTCGGATCGATTCTCGTGGTCACTTGTGCAAACCGAACCAATGTTCACCTGGCTCAACTGGTGCATCTGTGATCGGTATGTAAGATTGAAGTGAACAGAAATGTGTTTGGGTTGAAACAGACATTGTTATGTTGCAAGATAAAAATGGCATGGTCGTGTTAAGCTACATGGGCTTTTGGAGAATACTTTTAGAGTATTTTCATATAGTGATATGGAGCTTGCCACTAGAAATTTTAGCAGTCACATGTTGTTGGGTCATGGACATTATTGTGAGGTTTTTAAAGGCTGGCTTGATAAGAGGACTTACACCCCTTCATTATGTGATAGTGGATCGACCATTGCCGATAAGAGACTCTATTCAGACAAGTTTAAACCTCATAAGGTAAGGATATTAAATCTTACTCCTTCCACCACCCCATTAGACAAAACACACTTATTCACTTAAAAAAATCCCTCCACTCTTACGTTTTAGACACTCGCCAAGATGTTAGATTGACTAACTAAAAAGCAAAGGATGGAGCACTATGGAGCAAGTGCTGGTGCAACTGATGGTGGTATGATCACAGCTGCATGTGCCGTTGATACAACCGCCGCATTCTACCCGTATCTAAACATGGCAGAAGGTGGTCATGGAAACTATGCAACGGGTCAGAGCTATTGTGTGTACCCACACCATCTCTACCATGATTCATCATGAATTCCTCTATAGGGTACATGCAACAATATGGTACCCCAATCTCCCTTGCGGCTACTCCTGCATTACAGCCAGCAGGTATAATTTGCATTTCCTATCAATATTTAAGTACATAAAATGATTCAAATAAGAATTTGTTTACAATATCTAATTACATAGTTACAATTTATATATGGGGTATTAACTTTTTGCCTTAGTTCCAGTAGTTTATTTCAACCCCAAATGTATGAGTTTTAAACTTTTGTCATGGCATTTTGTAAACTTTAGTTATAGGTGGTTTTTGAAATGAGATTATGTGTTAGTATGTAACTTTTAAGTATGTTTTGATACAGATTATGACTAACAACTCGGAACCTATTGTCTTAATGATCTTTAAGTCATTTCAAGATCCCCATCCACGTATTAGATGGGCAGCTATCAATGCAATTGCTCAACTATCTACAGACTTGAGACCAAATCTGCAAAATCAGTGTCACCATTTTGTGATTCCAGCATTAGCTTCAGCACTGGACGATTGCAATGATGGACTTTTGTTATATCTATCTGTTGATTGCAATATTTTGTCGGATATGTGAGTATACTTGACTTAAAACAAGCATTAATTCATTGTATTGTCTCCTTGATTGTTAATTTATTTAAACATTTTGAGGACGGGTTGAGGAAATTGGTTAAGCATTAGCGTTCAACTGTTTGATGTATTTTGCCTAAACCAAATACATAAAAAATAAAATATTCAAACTTATGTTATTCCTTGTGTGTGTATGTTGCCAAGGTATTTTTATTCCTTGTGTTTGTGTGTATGTTGCCAATGTATTGTAAACTTGTATATGATTCTATAGTTTACTACAGCTCCACCATCAGTTACATCAAATGGTAACAATATAAAAGTTTATTGCATAAAATGGTAAAAATACAAGCCTATTGCATACAATGACAAAACCGTGAAAGGCAATGACGGAGTCAGTGGGGGGCTGGCGGGTGCTTGGCCACCCCCAACCGGCCCAACTAACCCACTTCTCATGTTGTGTTTATTGTGAAGAACATCCATTATATGAAATAATGAGCTTATTATTAAAGGTATTGAAAAACGAAGATTGTGTTGTTTTTAATTTGATGAGGAAGACGACTAAAAGTAGTTGTTTAATTGTAGGTCCAAGATAAGCTGTGTACCTTGTGCCCCACTAAGATGTAAAACTTTGGTCTTAACCCTTTTACATTTAATATGACAAATTGAACCCCAACCTTAAATAAATTGTTCAAAATCTTTGGTTGGATATATAAAACAACATTTGTATTCAATTGACAAGAAAATTTTCAAAAAGCTACTGCATAACGTATATTGAATTTTTTGAAGTACCATTTAGAATCTTTTTATTTTATTTTATTAAAATTAAAGAAAATATACTAATTCTCTTACTAACATAAATGGTTTCGATTTTTGAGATTTTTTCTAAATAGTTTCACTAAATGGCTTATTTTTTTGAAAAGTAAGACAATAGAAAAAGAATAAAAAGGCACATGTCATTGCTAATGTTACATATCTATTCGAATGTATAATCAAATGAAAATCATCTTTTTTTATTTTTTATTATTATTATTTTTTTATATGAATACTGAGTTTTGGCGATCTACTAATTGTATGTTACTTCGTATTATATAATAATTTATGGCCCCCCTTAATTTGGATTTCTGGCTCCGTCTCTGGTGAAAGGCATAATGATAAAAAATTAATAATGACAAAACAACAAAAAAACTTTAAAATAACAAAAACATCAAAACAATTTCCATGTACGCCAATTATTTAAAAAAAATTAAAAAACAACTCATGTTTTTAAAAAAAAACAATTACCAATACATCCCATATACACTATCACTTTACTAAAACATACTCAATATTTTCTCTTTCTCCAATATGTCCAAGTTGGTGCCCAAGAATTGGATTTTGGGCACCAAATAATAAAGTATCGCTATACAAAAGTATTTTGGTGCTGAGGGAAAGAAAAGACATTTATTATTTGGTGCGCAATGGATGTGTTTTGGGCACCAAAAGTTACGTGTCAAATTCTGGTTGGTCAATAAATTAATTATGGTGTTTTTTTTAATAGTTGGTGCTTTGTATAATTTTTGGTGCGCAAGAGCTGTGTTTTGGGCACCACAAATATAAGTGGCACATTCTTATTGGTTCAAAAATAATTCTGGTGCTTTGTTAAAGATGTGGTGCGCAAAGTTTGGTCCTTGGGCACCAAAAATGACCAAATATGTTTATACGGTCTAAATACATCATTTTATGAAAATACTATAGCAAATACGACTATTTATCAAAATTGGCCTTTTAAAAACCACAAAACATCTAATATTGACACACCAATAAATACCACAAATAGCTAAACCCATTAACACAACAATACTCATCATGTATTTCAATGAAATCCATTTCTTTCAACATGTACACTTTCCAACCATTATTTACCACCCTTCTTTCGTTATACAAAAATATGCCAACGATATTTATAAGTCATGCCCGCCCAACGGGCGGGCTTATATGCCCGGGAGGGCTTACAAGTCATGCCCGCCTAGTAACATCAATTATAGTTGTAAATTGTTAAATTTAAACTTTTAATTACTTTTTAGTATATAGCTAATATAATGTAGAAAAACTAATCATACGTTATTTCTGTTGTTATAGTGGTTTGGGACCTGAGGAAGCAAAAATTGATTATAAGGTATGTTTGTGGAAATACTTGAACTTTTAACCTATTCAGCAAGAACTTTTCGATTCACAGTTTCTCATATTCAGTTAGTAGGCGATGCTCTGTCTTATAGTTGCGTCATGATATGGCCACACAACTTATTGTTGCTTCATCACCTTTTTTGAGGGTACTGATTTACTTTCTATATACATGTATTTTTGTAAATATGTTACTTATTTAATTTAGGTATCTATTGACGTGGAACACATGACTCCACTGCGGGAGTTGGTAGGTCACACTAAAGGTATAATGGTAGCTAATATAATGTAGAAAAACTAATCATACGTTATTTCTATTGTTATAGTGGTTTGGGACCTGAGGAAGCAAAAACTGATTATATGGTATGTTTATGGAATCTGCTGTTAAGACTTTGTCATACATACTTGAACTTTTAACCTATTCGGCAAGAACTTTTCGATTCATAGTTTCTCATATTCAGTTAGAAGGCGATGCTCTGTCTTACAGTTGCATCATAATATGGCCACACAACTTATTGTTTCTTCAGACGATGACAGTTCACCTTCTTTGAGGGTACTGATTTATTTGCTATATACATGTCTTTTTGTAAATATGTTACTTATTTAATTTACGTATCTATTGATCATGCATATATGGGATATAAGGAACACATGACTCCACTGCAGGAGTTCGTAGGTCACACTAAAGGTATGATGGTATTATTTATTGGTTGATCGTCTGCTATTAATGATGTCACTCTTCAATTAATTTTTACATGTATAACACATTAATTCTAACAATCCAATTAACCAGGTGTTGTTGCAATGTACTGGTGTCCTAAAGCTCCTATTTGCTTACCTGTGCCAAAGACAACCGCACTATATGCTAGGACACTAATTCAGCTAAGGTATGTCATAGCTGTTTTAGGGTGATGGTTTTACTTTCGAACTTACTGTACTTATTTGGGTTGCTAAGGATTAAAAACCTATGCAGATTGTCACGGAAATTCCAGCCGGAACCAATTGGAATTTTGATATCCACTGGTATCCAAAGACATCAGGGGTTATGTCGGCATCCTCTTTCAATGGAAACAATCGGTATTTTATTCATTCTTTTATTATATTGCAAAACAAGAAATGTATCTTAAAAATGCAAAATTCCTATATAGTATATTCATTACCCAACGGTTTTCATACGCCATGTTATTCCGCCCACTCTAAAAATTCATCGGTCGGGCAATGAAAGAAGCGAGGCGATTTATATCTTATTTTAATTCAAGTCGAATCGATGAATCAAAGTAGAGTATTAAGCAACTAACCCAATACGAAAAGGATTTAGGAGTGATAATTGCAACCACAAAACAATCATAACACACAATCGATATTTAATGATAAACTAACATAACAAAAAACATAATTATAACCAAAATTAAAAACCATAACTAATTAATAACAGGTTTGTTTTTTAATACATTTTCATTAGCTACAACTTTACACACATGCATAAAATTCATAATGTTGTAAATATTATATATGTTGTGTTATTAACCATCTACGCAAACCATACAATTATTTATAATTCGTAACCCAAAAACCAACAACTAAAAACCAAAGAAACAATTGTTTTATAATATTGTTTGACAATTCTAAAAATGTATTTTAGTTAATAAAAATAGCAAACAAATAATTATAAGTCATTATAAGTCATATATATATATATATTGTATATATATATATATATATGGCTGTGTATATATATATATATATATATATATATATATATATATATATATATATATATATATATATATATATATATATATATATATATATATATATATATATATATATATATATATATATATATATATATATATATATATATATATATATATACAAAGAATAGATGAGAAAATGCTTTACTCCTCGTCTTCCTCCTGAAGACGTTTGAGTGTCTCTCGTTGTAGGATTTTCAAGCCAAGTGGTGGAACGATAAACTCAAACCGTTCTCTAGGGAGAGCTTTAGTGAAGATGTCTACCAGCTGATATTCAGTCCTCACAAAATATAGTTCAACCACACCTTTCTCCACTTGTTCCCTGATGAAGTGATGTCTAATGTCAATGTGCTTTGCTCTTGAATGTTGAACATTGTTGCAGCAGAGAGCAATGGCATTTTTGTTATCACAATACAGAGGAACTTTGTTGAATACAAAGCCATAGTCAGATAATTGGGATCTCATCCATAAGATTTGAGCACAACAAGATGACATGGCTATGTATTCAGCGTTTGTAGAGGATATAGACGTACTCATTTGTTTCTTTGAAGACCAGCTTACTAACTTATCTCCCAAAAACTGAGCACCTCCCGACGCATTTCGACGTGTATATTGACACCGCATGGTCTCGCATCGCATATGTGTTGGGAAATTATCTTTCAATTATCTGTCAATTTAATGTCGATGATTCTCAAGTGTTGTGGAATCAAGAAGTAATTACCAAGTAATAAAACCGTAGTTGGTTTCATGAGATAGATATTCGCGTAATTTATAGTTAGTTAAGATATGCATGAGCTTTATTAGGAAGTGATAATGTATATCTTATTTAGTTTTATGTTTATACGTTTTTGGGAACGGTTTAGGTTCCTTATGTATAAAAGGAACACATTAGTATGAATGATTGACGAGTTGAAAACAAGTTTTAGTATTATTAAAAGATCCATAGAGGATCAAAGTATTCTTAGTTATTATTGTTCTTACTTGTGTTTGATTTCCGCTTTAGAATACAAGTATTAGAGACTTTCTATTAGTGTGTTTGTGATTACATAAGCATTACTAACGATCTACGAGTGCTCAAAGATCTATCAAGGTTTTAGTTTCAACAAGTGGTATCAGAGCCTCGGGAGAGTCTTGTGATACTAAGGACATTCTTTTCGTTACACCCTCACAACCAAAACAACCTTCACCATGCCCGGATCATACGATGAAATTGAAGTCACCAACAATCAAAACAACACATCTCGCAACAACTCAATCTCTCAAACAAAGAATGCAAAGTTCCCATACCTAAAGAAGGAGGAGTATGATTTGTGGGCTATGAAGATGCGTAATGGATCTCCAACATTGATTGGAATCTTTGGGAAGTTGTGAAGAAGGGAACAATTTGAAGAGGCATGTCACGATCCGGATGGTAAAGTTACCATAGTTGGTCCCAAAACCGTCAAGAGATCTTGGGCTCGTAGAGAGAACAAAGTTAGAACTATTCTCTTTCATGCTATACCTGATGATTACATGGGTGACTTTAACTACATGCAGGATGCTAAGGACATCCGGATGGCTATCAAGGCTAGGTTTGGTGGGAATGAGGAGTCAAGGAGAATGAGGAAATCTATGTTGAAACAACAGTTTCAAGAATTCCAAATCTCTGAGGAAGAAGGTATCCACAAGGGGTATGACAGGTTTCATAAGATTTTGAGTCAATTGAATGCTGAAAGCCAGGCCAAACAATGATGATTGCAATTCAAAGTTCTTACGATCTTTACCTCCATCTTGGTTGCAAGTAAGCATTGCCCTCAAAGCTAAAGGTGGGCTAGATATGCTCACTTTTGATGAACTATTCAACAGACTTAAATCTCTTGAGCCTAATGTCAGAAGTCCCTTTCGTTCATACACTCCTAGTCACACATCATTTATTGGGGCCTCCTCAAATAAGATGACTTATGCTTCAAGCCCTGTTTCATCAACAGCATCATCATCCTACATTACCACTCCATCAAATTCTCAACCTAAATCCAGTGGTGTATTGGAAGATGTAATTCACTCTTTTGTTGCTGATTATGACACTCAGCAGCAACTAGCCTTTGAGGATTTTAAACAAGTGGATCCACTTGATATGGAATAGATGAACTTGAAGTGCCAACTGGCCATGCTTTCAGTGGACATCAAGAGGTTTGAGCGTAAGTCTGGGAGAAATTTTGGTTTCGTGGAAGAGATACAACAAGATTTGATGAAGGAAAGTCAAATGCTATACTTGTGGTCGATGGGTCACTTCTCAAGAGAATGCAAGGATAGGAAGGCGGTGATGAGGTTAGGTATTCTTCTTATCGCAGAAGACGCTGGAAATTCCAAAAGCGGATCCTCAATCGCTATGGTCACTCAACGATGACCATGTCAACTAGAAGGTGCATGAACACGAGAATGATGAAACTCCATAATTGGTTATGAGAATATTGGATTTGCCGCAAGTCGTACTTGTTGAGGATAGGCATGATCAAGTTGCCTTAATGGGCATCTCTCGTGTACATAATTGTGTTTTTGGTTGTAGTGAAAGATATAATGAACTTAAGGAAGCTTATGATGAATTGAAACCTAAATATAATGAATGTTATGTCGAAGTTGAGGCTTATAAAAAGTGCTTTGAAAACAATAGAAAGACAAAATGTTTGGTTTCAAAAGAATCAACCGAACCTAAGGTGTCTTGTACGGCTTATGATGAAAAGATAAGGGTGTTAGAAAGTGATTTAGAATGTGCTAAAATTGATTTAAAACGTCTTGAGAAAGAAAAATTACCGATGTAGTTTCGTAAAACCATCCAAAGAGTCCATGGACTTCGTTCAAGATCCAAATTAGCATCCGAGGATTTCTCAAAATCGCCGATTCCATCAACCTTGATGCTACTACTCGGGAGACCACGCGCTGCTCTCTTCCACCTCCTCACGGGACCAAGCTAGTAATTGGCTTCGAGCGACTTCTCCGGCTCCATCTCAAGTTGGGATGATCTTACCTCTCGCCTCCTTGCTCAATTTTCCCACCGGGAGAACCACTAAGCTTAAGCGAGACATCTTGACATTCCAAAGCTCCCAATGTGAGTCTCTTTAAAAAGAAACTAGACGGGAGGAACTACCCTGAGACTTCCACACCATGGCATTGATTGGCTTCAAATCCAAATCTTCTACGATCATACCGATTTCATCACCGACGATCCATTGATCGAGCCACGGTGGAAGACTTAGCGACTTTAATGCGAGAAATCATGGGATATTATAGAGGAGCTTGCCGATCAAAGCTACGAAGATTGAGGAATCTCGGAACTCGATTAACGTGGTTAATGCTTGTTATCCACTCTTCTCGAATCCTCGACACACCAAGAGCAATTGAGTGCCATCGAGAGGAATTGATTATCTTATGGAAAGCGAAAAGAGCACCCGCACAAATTCCCGAGAGGTCGCCAAACCGCCCACTCCACCAACCGCCTCCACACCCTTTCGAATCCCCAAGTCGCGAGCAAAACCCAAGTTCGGAAAGGCGCCTGCCTCTACTTCCCAATACCACTTTCACCAAGCTCAAGGATCAAATGAGGGAGTACATGGCAGCTCAAGCAGAGATTAGCCAGACGAAGAGGAGGTTTATAGGCGGAGAGAGGAAATGCAAGCAAAATGAAAGAAATTATGAATTTGGTAATGAATTTACCAAAACAAAGGTTCCGCAAAAGTGCTCGTAAGAAGCAACGATTGCCCTCCCACTTCATTTGTAAATGCCGCTTCCATTATGCCCGATGCAAGGGCCGAGATGTGGAAAACCGAGGAAAGCACTAAGGACGAGTCCGTGCTAATGATGAACCCGAGACCATTAAGTACTACCTTAGCACGAAATTAACAAGAAAACCATTGCAAACCAAGTAAACAACTTTAGGTACAATGAAGTTCTTAGGGAAGCTCTTTAAGGAAAATGACGGAAGAAGAATACGACGCCTACCTATGGAACTCTCAGATGAGTTGGTTATAAAAAACCGTTAACAAGAAAACGAGACACCAGAGGAATTTCGTGATACCGCTTAGTGTCGGTGACATGGACAATATAAATGCCTTGGCCGATCAAGGACCGATGTGAACATAATGCCATTGTCAATCTATAATAAGTTAACTAAAGAGAAACCAGCCAAGACCGACCTTAGACTTTCCTTAGCTAATCATACTTATGTCCACCCCATAGGAATCGGTCATGATGTTCTAATTGAGGTGGCTAACATCGCTTATCCGGTGGATTTCGTGATCATTGATGTTGAGGAAGATAAAAACATACCCTCATTCTTGGGACACCGTCTCGCCACCGCCAAGGCAACCATCAAATGCGGAGAAGGCATCATGATACTCAAAAGCGGGAAGGGTACGCTAGGATACCCATCATCCCAAGATACCCTCTTAAGATCATGGAAATGATTACGGTGGAAATCGAAAAGCCCGGGCAACAATGTTAAGAAGAAGATGAATGACCGGAAAAAGGGCTTAGGAGACTTTATGGTTCATGGATTGTATGCGACATTGTGGAAACCCGATAAAAAGTTAGAAGCAATCCCACCTCAATACCTAAGGTACAAAAGGACCCTAAGGAATTTCTAAAAGGAGAAAAGTGCTCTTGTATAGATCTCGGATAAGGGCATTTAGGAAGAAACAAACCAAGATGGTTTGGGCCTTTCACATTAAGGAGACCAATTTAAAAGATAAAACCGTCGCCATAATTGACAAAGGCTGGCAAGGAATCCACGGTGAGCATCTGCCGTCTACACCCTTTCGATGGAAGGAAAACAAAGGGTCAAGAGGGCGGTAATGAGAAAACGTAGGAGCACGACTATGAGTCTAGCTACAAGACTTAAATAAAGAAAAGCGCTCGTCGGGAGGCAACCCATGCTTAATTGTTTGCTTGTTAGTGTCATATATCTTTATTAATTGTTTATCCTCACGTTTAAATTTGTAAAAATGCTTTATTTTGTTTTTAACCTCGCCTTAATTGCATATAAAGGTATTTTACATAAGGGATAAGTGTAGGAGGATTACACGCTTTTCAAAAAGAAACGTAAAGATGAGAATAACAATTAACTAAAAGATATTTATGTTTGTTTGTTCGAGTCAAATGCTTGTATCGAGTCATAATGGATGTTTTGCGAAATTTTCCGCATTCTAAAGATGTAAATTTTCCGTAATTTTTCCGTAAAATCGCAGACACCGCTTTTTGTCGAGGATAACCGACGGCGTCAGATTGCAACCGACGCGCCGTGAAGGAGTAAAAACATCGATTACTTTTTTTCTCGCTCGAGCCACTTATAAATTTTTGGAATTTTCCGTGTCTTAATTTTCTTAGAAATTCGTAAACATCCATTCCACAAGCATTATATCCTAGTTTAAATCGAGTCTTATATATATTATTATCGCCATTTACGCTAAGGTTTCGCTTGTCTTCTTCAAGTGTGCGTGTTTAGTTTGTCGTTAAGAAGTTACATAAGATGGAAGGAGCTTTTCACGCAATAATTCTTCTTGAAAAGGATTTAACCATCACTTTGCACGGATCCTACCGAGCTAATCGGGGAGTATTAGTTTCGCTTTTAATTACCTTCTTTTATCATAACTTTGATACTGGGAACATTGGGGACAATGTTGGCTAAGTGTAGAGGGAAAATAAATGGGAACTTTGAAACTATGCTTATCCTTGACTATTTGCTTTGTCAATTGTGATTGTGTAATAAACCATGAGAAAATGTTGGTTAGGGTAATTTTGGCACCAAATTTAAAATTTTTATGACATATAGGAGTGTAGCTAGACATAAAGAATGGTTAATGTCGGTGACAATTTAGCTAGCTTCATCTATAGCGAGTCAATCTCCTAACTCAACAGTAGCTTTAGGTTTTAAGAAGTATGTTGGCTTAGAAGCTAGGAATGATATGCGTAAATCTACACCAGCATGATTAGCTAATTTTGTGAAAGAGGGTAACTTACATGCTGTCCCTGGACCTATTAGAGGTGAATATATTCCCATTGACCTTTCCATCACAGTTGACTTTGATGGATCACACCATCTTTATGGCAAAAAGTCAAAAGACTTGCTGCACCATGATTCTTCATCTAATGACTTTGTCTCTTGTTCTAACAATGACAAGTCCTCCCACCAAGGGTCTACTACATATACCAGTTGTGATTCAAGTGAAAAGTCGACCTTTCCAAGACCTCACCCAAGACTACCTACAAGCTGTTAGAGTTTGTCTTGAGGAATCAACTTCCAAGACAGCTTCCTCTCAAGACTTGTCTTTAATTCTTTGCAAAATAATGTCTTTAATTCTATTAAAAACAATTCTATTAATGTTTGTGGTTTGAATGCTTTTGCATGTAATAGAACATCTTTCACCTTGAATAAATCTTCTAACAAGAAGAAATGTTTTGTTTGTGGAAGTAAATTTCATTTGATTAAGGATTTTAATTTTCATGAGCAAAGAATGGGTGTATGTGCTAGTCAAAAGAAACCAAGACCAATGTGGAAAAATGTTAATGATATACCATCTTTTGTTCCACAAGTAACTCATAAACCTCCTCCATTTGCTTGGAGAAGATCTTTTGCTAGACCATATGTGAGACCAACTAGTTCATATTTTCAAAATGGTTATTGGCCTGGATGTGTTGACTCAATGTATGATGGGAAGGGATATAGGGAGACTGCTGTGAAGCCCTCAACAGGTTTTTCTTGGCCTAAAAAGGGACCTAATTTTCAATGGAGGACCAAGAACAATGGTGGATCTTCTACATCTACATGGCCTAAATCTAATGATCCACAAGGCAGGCTCAAGTCAGTAATGACTTGAGTCTCCATAGTGTACTGATATTTTGTATATATTGTTGTTGTTGTTGTAGGATCATCCCCGAGGAGTAAAGATGTTGGCATAGTGGATAGTGGTTGTTCCGAAGCATGTCGAAACAAAGAAAAGATGCATGATTTTGTACCCATTGAAGGAGGAGGCAGTGTGACTTTTGGTGGAGGAGATGGTAGAATCACAGGGAAAGGCACCATTAGAACACCTCATTTGGATTTTGAGAATGTGTACTATGTAAAGGAACTGTAACATTTCAACTTGTTCTTAGTATCACAAATTTGTGACACTAAGAACAAAGTATTATTTTGTGAGGATGAATGAATAAAGTATTATTTCTGAGGAGCATGAAGATGAGTCACACTATGCAGAGGACCTTGCTAGGCTCAAGATGCAAGAGTATGCAACTAATCTAGAAGCTGAGAGGCTTGGTGGGGAGTTTACAAGAGAAGCAGTCAGTGGAAACCATGATTCTCCGGAAAGTCATCCTGTTTCTCCTGACAACACCAAATCTGCTGAAAGCTCTGCTGCATCTACTCCAATTCCTACTAGTGTGTCCACAAACTTTGAAGAACCATACACGATTTCTAAGTCCTTCAGATCTTGGTAATCATCAACCCAAAGATGAAATCTTCACCTCACCTTCCTATGACAGTGATTTTGAGCCAACTGTGACAAATCTTGAGACCATAATTGATGTCAACCCCTCTGCTACAAAAAGGATCAACAGTGCTCATCCTCAATCAAATATTATTGGTGATCCTCAAGCACCTGTTCGAACTAGAGGTTCTGTGTCAAGTTCTAAGTATGGTCAAGTTGCTTTTCTTTCCTATGTCTCAAACCAGCAAAGGGACAATCACACAGACTTTAAGCATTGTCTGTTTGCTTGCTTCCTTTCTCAAGTGGAACCAACCAGTGTTACTCAAGCTCTTGAAGATTCCAGTTGGCTTGAAGCAATGCAAGATGAGATGCAACAATTCAAGAATCAACAGGTTTGGATTTTGGTACCACTACCTGATGGGAAGTTTGTAATTCGGACAAGATGGATCTTGAAGAATAAAAGAGATGCAAGGGGTATAGTGGTTAAAAACAAAGCAAGATTAGTGGCTCAGGGTTTCAGGCAAGAGGAAGGAATTGATTATGATGAAGTTTTTGCACCTGTAGCTAGAGTTGAGGCCATTAGAATTTTCTTGGCTTATGCATCTTATATGGGGTTCATGGTCTATCAGATGGATGTGAAAGGTGCTTTTCTGTATGGGGAGATAGAAGAAGAGGTATATGTCACTCAACCCAAAGGCTTTGAAGACCCAGATCATCCACAGCATGTTTACAAGATTGTAAAAGCTCTCTATGGACTTCATCAGGCACCAAGAGCATGGTATGCTAGGCTATCTCGCATTATTGAAGCATGGTTACTGAAGAGGTGCCATTGACAAAACACTCTTCCTAAAGAAGAATAACAAAGACATCCTCCTTGTGCAAGTTTATGTGGATGACATTATCTTTGGATCCACTAAAGAAGCTTGGTGCGGTGGAGTTTAAGGAGTTAATGAAGGAGAATTTGGATGAGTGCTATGGGGAGCTTACTTTCTTTTCGGTCTACAAGTTCACAGAAACACGACGGTATTTTTATAAGTCGGGATAAATATGTGAGAGACATTTTGAAGAAGTTTGATATGGAAAATGTCGAATCGCCACTACACCTTATGAAGCTCCAAAACCAAAGCACAATATTGAACTTGATCCAATTGTGAATGTTCACTTATACAGATCTATGATTGGTTCATTAATGTATTTAATAACTTCTAGGCCTAATATTACCTTTCTTTGTGAGTGCTTGTTCTAGACATCGTGTCACTCCACTTACTTCCAACTTGAATGCAACAAAAAGATCTTCAAGTATCTAAAAGGCCAACCCAAGTTAGGTCTTTGGTACCCAAAAGAGTCTCCTTTGTATTGGAAGCATATAGTGATAGTGATTATGTTGGTGCGAATCGATAGGAGATCCACAACCGGAGGTTGCCAATTTCTTGGTAGAAGATTGATTTCTTGGCAATGCAAGAAACAAACAATTGTTGCTACCTCAACCATCAAGGTAGTATGTTGTTGTTGCAAATTTTTGTGGTCGGTACTATGGGTCCAAAATCAAGTGTTGGATTATGGGTTTAATTTCATGAACTTCACAATCTATATTGATAATCGTAGTACCATATGCATAGTTAAAATCCAGTTTTCACAATAGAACTAAGCATATTGAGAGCGAGGCACCAATTTATAAGAGATGCATATGAAAAAAATTGATAAAGGTGGTTAAGATTCATACAGATGAGAATGTGGCAGATTTGTTGACTAAAGCTTTTGATGGACCAAGGTTTCAACACCTAGTTGTCCATATTGGGATGCTTAACCCTTAACTGCAAAGTTTGAGGGGAGGCATAGGCCTCAGGGGAGGCATATGCCTCAGGGGAGGGTAGTAGTTGTATATTCTGTAAACTTTGTAGATATTTGGTTATCGTTTTGTTTGCTAACACTAACCTGCTAATATTCTTTCAGTTTTGTTTGTTTTGGATTGGCGTGTTTGCTTCTTTGTGTCTATTTTGCAGAATGTATTTATGAGCTGTTGCTAATATTTTCGTTGGAGTTCACCAAGTTTGTGATATGGGAATATGGTCATGGAAGCTTAAAGCTTGTTTCTCGAAGGAAATTATCAAGTATGATTAAGAGATAAAAGACATGTTGATCATTCATTCAAGAAAGCAGTTTACTGACTTATAATCAACTTCAAATGAAAATACAAGACCATTCCTATACAAGATCTACCAAACATATACTAGTTCCTATCATCTATTACAAAAGTCGGTGGATACACTTGTCAAACATGATGAAGCAAAATGAAGATGAATATGGAAAGGATGGATTGATGAAAACGACGATGAAGATGCTCAAAGAACCTAGTTTTATATCTTTGACTCTTGGCATGGTAGATGGATTTGTGATATGAGAAATCTTCAGTTGTTCCATCTACTCGTTCCACCATAAAGCATCACTCCATCTTCCCTTTTCCTTTTCCCTTCACCTCTGCCCTCTTGCCTTTTCCCCTGCTTCCTGGAGTAGGAAGTGCAATCACCACCTCTCTTGTCTTTGGGAGTGGTGGATTTCTTGCACTTGGCTCTAGACGATCTGAGGAGTCATCAGAACCACTAGAGGAATCACTTGGATCCACTACACTATCATCTTCAGAAGAAGGCAGAAAGGGGGACTTCAAAGGTCGAGGTTCATCTTGATAAGGATATCGAAATAATAGGCGTGAATCATCACTGGCCGATGATGATGATGATGATGATGATGATGATGAGGTTTGATTTATGACTTCTGGTTTGGTAGACATGGCTGTTGTTAATGATTGTGGAATTTTGGAGAAATTAGGGTTTTTGAAGTCAATTGGGGGTAATTGTTATGTGATTGTTGTGAATTGGGGTTATCTTATAAGCGGAGTCAAGGCTTAATGATAATTAATGCGAGTTGGGTGGCACACTAAAACTCAAGATATTTACTGAAGATACTTTTACACTTGAGTTGTTTCTGCTGATTGACCTCCTTCAGCAGATTGACCATTGTTTCTGCTGAAGTGTTAATTTGAATTTGGTTGGAGTTACTTTACACGTCAGATATGGTCAACAACTTATTCCGATATTTTTGACCATAAATTGGGTAACTTCTACTAATACCTTCTTCGCATATCTTCGCCCAAAATTAACTAATTCCCTCTTTACTTGATTTAAACACACTTCCAGTTGCATGCATCACAACTCATTCTCACAATTTCTCACATGGCGCTTCAATTTAAGAAAGATCATAACAAAGTTGCTTTTCTGGGCAAAGCAAAGGGTCATGAATTATATGATCCTATGGTGGATTTCTTGAAACGGTCAAAGATTCATTATGCTTTAACGCACTCTCCTAATGTGATATATGAATCATTGGTTGAACAATTTTGGGCATCTGCTACGAAACAAAGTGACACAGAGATTGTTGCTACAATTGATAGAACATAGTATGTGGTGACTGAGGGTTTGATAAGGAGACAACTTCGTTTGGAAGATAAAGATGGGGTTTATCACTCTAATTCTGAAGTGATACTTGCTGGGTTAAGAGCTGTGGGCTATCAGAGTACTAGAACAGATATGTGGCACAAAAACAAGCTTTGCCCCATGTGGAGGTTTTTGGTACGAGATTGCTAATACAAATAAGCCAGAAAACGTTTATTTATATTTTACAATCTTCTAATGTTTTGTCGATAACAAACGTAAAATCATTTTAACGAAACAAATAAAATACGTAAATGGTTTGAACTAATAGTTTCTAACATATTCACATTTTCACATAAAATACTAAAACAAGTATAAGTGATTTTATGATTTAGTAATACATATGTACAACAACTAGTGTTTACATATTTAGATAAAATATACACATAACTAGTATGTAGTATATTGGGTAATATAAATGGGTAGAAACTTATGTATCACAACCCATTGGGCAAATACATTGAATGTAGTTGGGTACAACCCATGGATCTTGACCCATAACCCATTGCATGACATCATGCTTATATCATACATGGATGATATCCATAACCCATGGATCAACCCATACCCAAGTGACTAAGTGCATTGCACTCAAAGATACATTGTATCTAGCCAAAGATCCATGGTTCAACCCATGACCCATGACCCATAACCAAAATACCCATGGGCAAAGAGGAGCGTTCCACGGATCCCTAGCTTTGTGCTAGCCGGATCCCTTGTGGAAGGGATTCGTGGGATCCGGGGAATGAGGATTTTTCCTCTATAAATAGTGAGCCATTTCTTCATTATTTCTCACCCTTTCTAACACACTTTTTCCCCGAGTTAAAACTCACTAACCTCATATCCAAGAGATCTATGTTTGTAGTTTTGTTTTGTGTGATCTTTAGGTTCCTCTTAAAGGCAAGATCACCACCTTTGAAGTCAAGCAAGTTCAAGTCCATAAGTTGCCATGCTTCCGCATCATCAAGGCTCATCAAGTCTTCTTGTTGATGATTCCTTTCTTTCTTCAAAGAAGTGTAGTGTTAAAGACATTAGTGAAAGATGTCTCAAGTGTCAAGACGAAGATATTAGTGAAGTGTATCTATCGTCTATAGCATAAGCACTGTGGTAGGTGCTAGAAGTCAAGACAAGAAGCATTAGTGAAAAGTGCTTAGAAGTCAAGACTAGAAGCATTAGTGAAAGGTGCTTATAAGTGAAGACACAAGACATTAGTGAAAGGTGTCTTGTAGATCTAGTCAAAGGCATTAGTGAAAGGTGCCTTAGATGTACGTTCGATATGGTGTGTTTCGATGTACAAGATAGACTAGTATTAGATCCAAGGATATTGATATCCTTGATGATGTTGTAAAGGAGTAAATCTCCTTTGGGATTAGTCGTTGGTGTAGTGTGGTAGTAGTTCCTCCATTGCAATGGAACTAGGTGCTTAGCCTAGTACCTAATAAAGGGTAGGCGACGTTGTGAAGGTATAGTTCACCTTGGACTGAAAGAACTAGGTACTTATCCTAGTACCTTATAAAGGGTAGGCGACGTTGTGTAGGTGTGGTTCACCTTGGAGTGAAAGAACCCGGTGTTTAGCCTAGCACGGAAAAAGGGTAGGCGACATTGCAAGGCTTCTCCGCCATAAGGAGATTGGTGTAGTGATTACTGAATTCTAGTAGGTGACTCGGGAGTGGAGTAGGGCAAGGAAGGTGTCCTTGTAGCCGAACCACTATAAATACTCGCTTTGTGGTTTTGTGCTTCTTACTCTTATCTTTTCATTACTTACCTTTATATGTTTGTTTATCAACATCCAACACACACATCCAAATAGATTGACATAAGTCGATCTAAATAGTTTAAAAGGAAGTTTTAATTGGCAAAACTATTCAACCCCCCTTCTAGTTTTCCACAATTGGCATCAGAGCTTCGTTACCAAGTTTCTTGAAGTATATTGTACTTTAAAAACTTGATACGATCCATGGTTAATTGAAGACTACAAAGAAGGTTTTTCACAAAAACAAACACCATGTCTCTTAAAACTATATGTTTGGGTGCTGATTTAATAACAACATTTTTTTTATTTACTTGTTTCATTTAATTGCACTAATCTTCTTTGTCATGTTGATTAGTCAAAGCTCATACCCACCAAGCTATAGAATCGCTTGGTAATAAGAATACCTTCCAAGAAGGTATCTTAAAAGCAAAGGAGCGGGAATCATCTAAGTGACATTTGTTATGTCATTTGTAAAGACATTCCTAAGTGCGCTAGAGGTATGATTTTATTTTTATTTTGCTTGATAATTAAGTATGCCTATTTATGTACTTATATGATTACATTTTGTGCTTATACATGAAACTTCATTAGGAAGCCTTTTTTTCACATTCGTGTTTTATTTCTTGTCTAAAGTCGTGGTATATAAAACTTATGTTTTGTTTCTTTTAATCCAATAATAAAACAAAACACGAATTTCAAAAATTCCTCCTTCCCTATAAATACTCCACCGTCGACCACTCTACCAAACCCTCACTTTTTCAAATCTTCCAATTTCAAAAATTTCCTCTCATTTCAAAATTTTCATCTTCCTCCTCATTCCATCTCAACCGAAACCAAGAAGATCCGTCATCAACATGGTTTACATCGCACTCGTGCTCATCGCCTTAACACTGATTGCACTTGTGTTCCCTATGATGAAGTTCACATATGGAGACATTTACTTTGTGTTGTTAATCTACATTGGGATCACATACCCAATCCTTTGTATCATCCTTAGTATTGACATGCAATATTACTAATAATCTAGTTATCTAGGTTATTATTATCATAATATGTTTGTCATTTCTTTTGATTTATTTGTTTCATATTCTTTCGTGACACATTAGAAGTCATGTGTTAGATATTAACTTTTCACATACACATCAAACCATAATACAAGGTGGCGTATAAGATGGAATTCTAGAGAGAAAGTTAGAGGTTTAGGGAACTTAGTGAGAGAAAGTGAAAGATATTATTATGAGCTCCAACTCTACCTTGGGAGGTAGAGTATTTATAGTCTTACACAAATCGCCACACTTTGGGCGTGGATGGATCGCATACATGAGGGTAAAGACCCGTCCAGTCCTCCACGGTGTTACTAAACTAAATTACTACTTAACTTAAAAGAACTACGACTATGAGCTTTTAACGATTACATATACTTGAGGTGACCGACTTTAATACTGGGAATTTTCTAATTCCTAACAATCTCCCTAAGGAGGTCACCTCAATCATGTACTAAAATTACATTGAATACAACCGGATATTACATTAAAAATTGATCTTGCATTCTTGATGTAGTCCTTTGCTCCTAAGCTCGTAGTCATTGATTCTTCACATTGCATGTTTGGTTACTTCAAGTGGAGGTCTTTATCGATCCACGTGATGATAAGTTTGAGCCATCTTTGAGATCATCACTATCAACAATCTCACGAGACATCCATTGTGGTGTTGTGACTTTGGGACCGAAATGCTCACATTCTCGGATCATGATATCTTCTCATCGAGTAGCGGAAGCTTTAGTTGATTCATGATATTGGCGCAGCAGAAAGCGTGAAGCATGGAGTGAAAATATCGAGTCCTTGATGCACTAATCATGATTTCTTTTGAGATGAATGTATTAAGTGAGCATGTGGCTATGGATTGACCGCTCATTCGATCACCGCAAACGCGTCGGCGTACCTACATACAACAGTTAGCAACAAATCGCACGAAAGTGTCTTTGATCACTTTCGTTGAATTGAGGTACGGCCCGGTTCCCCGCTGATCGATAAATACACCGTGATCGGTAGGATTCTAAGAATCTCCTTGACAGGGTTTCAATGTCTATTCAGTCGTTCTCAAACCGAACGTCTCAAAGAAGACAACACGGAGTGAGTGAACCAAATAATTTTAAGTTCAGCGATTGATGAAAAGAGATTTGAAAACAATGTGTATTGCTCAATAGAAATTGTTTTGCAATACAAGAAGGTTTTATTGGAAATCAATTATCAATCATAAAAATACCTTTTGGTTTGAAGAATGAGTACACGGTCGATGTGCTAAAGAAAAGAGTTTATAAGCACAAAGACCGGTTTTTCAAAGGTATCCGTCAATCCCTAACTTCGAACCGAGATTGATTCAAGAAATTGAATCGCCCCATTGTTTCTGTTCGGTTGTCACATGGTTGATCCATATATTAGATCTCACATGCCACCTACCAGAGCTTGTTTGATGTTGGCTCGAAGGCTTTCCATCTTCATTGTGAGTGTGTAAACACATCACTGGATGTTCAGCAATACCACAAGGATAATGCGAGGACTCATGATATAATCTCTTCCACATTGTGTAACAGAGAGTCTTCATTGAAAGTGTCCTAATGAGATTTATTGATGATCTCGTGGCTCTAGACTCAATTTGTGCATATTTGGATCACGTACGGAGACTGGGAGAGGGTCTCTACTTCAATATCAACCATCTCTAAGAGACAATCGATAGATTATGGGTTCCCGTGAGAATGAAACAAGCCCTTTAAGAGGAACTTGAGTGGTTTGGAAAGGTGAAGTGCGGTGCGTCCATTGGGTCCATGACGCCTTGTCTTCAATACCGATGTTACCATCGAAGCATATGAAGTAAACCGGGTTTACTAAGGTTGAATTAATGGAGGGCTATTTGTTTTCACCCTATTTTCATTCAATTCTTTTTAATTCTTCAACCCTTTGCTACCGAGACTTCATAGCTAGAACCTTGTTGGGTTTATTCCAAGACTAGCTCGATCTTAGTCCGCACTCTTCCCATATCTCACTTTTCTCCTTTATCATCATACCTAAGGACTTCTACACTAACTAGTGGATTGTCCTCGGTAGATCCCTCCGGATTCAAGCGGATCATGGGAACCAATACCTAACCTTATCATCCTTATATCACCGTACATAAAGTAAAGTTGGTCGGGTATATTTGGTATTGTTCATCCGCCATTGGATCTAATAGAAACCATTTGAAAATCAATTCGGATACTTGTGATGTGTTATCAAAGCATTTTGTACTGAATTGTATTTGATATTTTAGAACGAGAACTCCCCTCAACATGTGCATCAAGTATTGAAAATGTTTTGCACGGAGGCAAGAGCAAGAATTTACTTTTTTGATTACCATTTTCTAAAGATATCAACATCACTTCCTCAATGATCAAGTGGGTATAGCATTTCGGAAGGATGAGGTTTCCATGAATTTTGCTCCCCTCAATATGTGCCTCGAGGTTTGAAAAGAGTTTTGCACATACTAGAGGAACTGCACATTGAGATGAGTGATCACGTTTTAAATCAAAGGTTTAAGATAGATGCTCCCCTCAACATGTGCATGAAAATTTGAAATCGTTTGTCACATGTGGGCATGATAGCATGTACATCCGCTTATAACCATTTACCTAATTATCGCTTTAAATCTAATTTAAATCACACATTCTCCCCGATCACAATTATCAAATCATTTGAGATTTGTGATCTCGTATAGATTTAAATTGATTTTGAAAGCTTTAAGGAGAATTGTGACATGATTGAAAGCGTTTGAACCGATAAGGATCGGATTTTAAGACTTTAAACTCCATTTATAAAACATGCATGTATATCTTTTGAAAACAAGTTAATGCCAAATAACTTTTTAATTTAATTGAAATCATTCTCCCTCAATCAATGACCTCGGTTGTTGATCGAGAGATAGAGATTTTGACAAATAAGTCCGATGATTTTCAAAATAGGGATCGAGTTATTTTTCAAAGCATTTGGTTTTCAGCAGATAAATGTTTATAGAATCGAGCATGGAATTTTGAAAACATGATAAAAGATGGCTCGTTTTTTCTTTTAAAACCGGTTATTGCTGAAATGACAATAAACCATTGTTTCTCTTTCTCCCAAAAATATTTTTGATTTTTTTTTTTTTTTTTTTTATATATATAAAAATTCGAACAACATCTAAAGTCCGTGTCATTCTTTGAATGACACACAAAGACCGTAGATATTATCGAACCGAAAGAAACATGACCAAAATGACAATATTTTTGAAGATTTTTTTTTGAATTTTTCAAATTTTTATGGATTTTGAAAGTTTTATATTTTTGTATTTTGTTTTCAAATAAATATTTACAAGAGATAGATGGAGATAGACCTTTACTCCTCGCCTTCCTCCTCAAGACGCTTGAGTGTTTCGGTTGAAGGCTTTTCAAGCCAAGACGTGGAAGAATAAACTCAAAACGTTCTCTTGGAAGAGCTTTGGTGAAGATGTCTCGCTAACCGATATTCGAGACTCACAAAATATAGTTCCACCACACCTTTTTCCACTTGTTCTCGATGAAATGATGTCGAATGTCGATATGCTTTGCTCTTGAGTGTTGAACGTTGTTTCATGAGAGAGCAATAGCACTTTATTATCATAGTACGTAGGGATTTTGTTGAATTCAAAGCCATAGTCGATAGTTGAGATCTCATCCATAAGATTTGAGCACAACAAGATAAGATGGCTATGTATTCAGCCTCAGAGAGGAAATAGAAGTACTCATTTGCTTCTTTGAAGACCACTCACAAGCTTATCACCCAAAACCGAGCACCTCGACGTGCTTGACGTGTATCTTGACAACCTGCATGATCGCATCCGCATAGGCCGTTAGTGACATACCGGTGTCCTTCGGGTACCATAGTCCCATATTGATGGTTCCTTGGAGATACCGAAGACCCGCTTAATCGCTTCAAGGTGCTTTTTAGTAGGCTTAGCTCGGTATCTAGCACACATGCAAACAGCGAACAAGATGTCTCGGTCTACTAGCGTTGAGATACATCGGGATCCAATCATACTCCGATATTTCGTTTGGTCAATCATGATCCCCGAGAGGTCCTCATCTAGTTTGGTTCGGTCAATCATGGGGGTGTCAACAGGTCACTTGAATCAAATCCAAATTTCTTTAAAATCTCTGTTGCATATTTAGATTGATTTATGAAAATGCCTCCGGACTTTGAGAAATTTGTAATCCCATGAAAATGACATTTGTCCCATCATTGACATTTGAAACTTTGAACTCATTTCATTTGAAAACGATCACATTCCATTGGGTCACCGAGGCAAAATAATATCATCAACATAAATTTGAACATGAATCAAATGTTTGCTCGAGTTCCGGTGAACAATGTAGGATCAATCGCTCCTTTGATGAATCCGGTTGATAGAAGAAACTTTGACGATGTATCATACCATGCCCTCGGAGCTTGCTTTAAAGCGTAAAGAGCTTTCTTCAAACGATAAACGTGAGTAGGATGCTCTTGATTCACAAATCCTTCAGGTTGTCCGACGTGACGACTTCTTTAAGATCTCCGCTTAGAAATGCCGCCTTTACATCCATCGATAAACTACCATGTTCTTACTAGCAAAGATCGGCCGAGAAGATTCGATTGCCTCGATTCGAACAACTCGAGCAAAAGATTCTTCAAAGTCTATACCTCCTCTTGACGATATCCTTTAGCAACTAATCGAGCCTTGTTCTTCAACACATCACCATGCTCATCAAGTTTTACTTTGAAGATCCATTTTAGAGCTATAATTATACCACGATCGAGCAGTACTAACTCCCATACATCAAGACGATCAAACTCATGAATTTCATCTTACATAGCATTGAACCACTGTCTTCATTCATGGCGGTTTTAACATCTTTGGTTCGATCTTAGATAGTACGGAGTTGAAGAAACACCATAAGGCATCGGGTTGCAAGTTGTTTCCGGTTGATACAGACGAGAGGGATTACCAATGATGTTGTTTAATGGATGATCGTGAGTCCATTTTCCGAGGTGTTCATGTGGCATTTGTTGAGGAACCGAGGTAGTCGAGTCGATGTCTCTCAAGAAGATGGTTCTCGATGATGATTCGTGAGTAGCAAATATGTTTTCAAATGGAGCATCTTCGTGAGTAGAAAAGGGATTAACTTCATCATTGATGCGAAACATTTCCATGATGTACATTTGAAGAATTATGATTTGTTGATGAGATCAAGGATCAGCAGCAGTGCTTCTTGACTTAAAGATATTGAGACCGAAGGATTGACTTCATTCATCGGAATATGAGCAACCTCTGTTGTAGGGATCAAGACCTCATTAGTAATTGAATCACACAGTTCATCAAACATAGGATCAAACAATTTCTTTACATCATCTTCGGATGGAGGTACATATGGAGTTTCTTGAGAGGAGTTTGGAACAAGGGATGAACCAATGGGACTGTTTTGAAGTGCGGGTCCGAGTGGAGTGTCCGGAGCCATTTGACCGTCACCATCAAACGTAACGTGAATTGTTTCCATGATATTTCGTGTTCTTTTGTTGTAGATTCGGTATCCCTTTTGTTTGATGCATATCCTACAAATACTCCAATGTCGACTTGCCCTAAGTTTGCCTAAGTCTTGACCCTCATTAGTTGGATAGCACAATGCACCAAACACACGAAGGAAAGATAGATTAGGTTTTCTTGTGGACAAGTTCATATGGAGTTTTTCCATGAACAGTGTGAATCGAGGAGCGATTTTGTGTGTAGCAATGCGGTGGCATTGCTTGACCCGAGAAACATTGGAACCTTTGAGTATATCAAGCATTGTTCTAGCGGCTTCAACAAGAGTACGATTTCGTATTTCAACTACACCGCTCGTTGTGGGGTTCGTGGAACACTTTTTGATGGTCGATTCCAACGCTTTCATAGAATTCACTAAGTTGTTTGTTGACAAACTCCGCCCATTGTCTGCTCGATAATTCGACAATTTTGTTTAGTCGAACTGCGGTTTGCTTGATGAGTTTGATGATGATATCGTGAGTTTCATCCTTTGTCCTTAAGAACTTGACCTGTGTGAATCTAGAGTAATCATCAACCACAACTAACACATATTTCTTCCCAAATATATTCTCGCACCTCATTGGTCCACATAAATCCATATGAATCATATGAAGAACTTCTGTGACAGAGTTAGTAGGTTTGGGTTTATGGGCATACTTCTTGCTTTTTCCCAATTGACATGCTGAACAAAGATGATCCTTTTCATACTTTAGTCTAGGTAAACCTACAACTAAGTCCTTTCTGGAAAGATCGTTAATGGTGCCGAAGTTCAAGTGATTGAGACGACGATGCCATAACCATGACTTTGTATTAGAAGCCTTTGATAACAAGCAGATTGGAGAGGCCCTCATCATGTCATCGATAGAGATGGTGTAAAGATTTGAGCCACGAGTTCCTTTTAACAGTTCCTTACCATTAAGATCTCTAACAAAGGTGTATGTTTTCAAGGCTACTTTAGATCGTAATCACAATTGACCAAGAGAGAAGATTATGACCTAAACCTTCCACATAATGCACTCTAGAGATGACACTATCACCAACAACATAATCTCCATAACCCATAATAGCACCGAAATGATCATTACCAAATCTAATAGTCCGATGAATTTGCTCACGGTTCATGAGCCATGACGGTCTCCAAATATATGTTGGAACGACTGAGTCCAGTACCACGTAATCGATTTGAACGATCTGCAGTTGAACATGACAAGAATGGATAATCTGGATAATTGGGATCCCATGCAAGAATGGGTTCCATTTGGTTAGTTACAATGGTTGGACCACCCACATCGTAAATAGAAGCATTCATATCGATGAAAGTGAGGCAATGGAATCATTGTGAATAGATGCACGATACTAGTGTCTCAGATAGCCCTGCTCACGCAGTGATCACTTCTTAGGGAATAGTTCTACCAAGAGGCATCCATTTTCTAGTTGGCATTAATTGATTAGTCTTATGACCAACGGTATCCAATAGAAGCCTATTTTCTTGAATGTTCTTCCCCGTGGGTTTCCAATTGTTTTCTAACTTTCATTCGTTTTGCCTTTTAGCCTTCTTAGCATGAATATTAGCATTAACAATATTAATCTGGACAATTAGCATCATTAGGCGTAACATTAACATCACATTCATGATTAGAAATGTAATTCAAGCGAATATCGCACAAGGTTTGCAAATAGTATCGAATTCAATTAATTACAGAGACGCCTATGGCTAATACTAGAATCAACACGATTCGCTTTTATTCGATTCAAACTTAAAGTTCCTATATTGTTCTTCTCTTTTCCAAAGGCACATTCTTAGCTTGCGAGGTCCTATCATTCCTTGTATTGTCTTGAGACTTTGACCGCTCCCTTTAATGTCACCGATTACTCTGTAGGAATGGGAACATTAGTTTGTTTTACTACTCTTGCACCACTGTTTAGATGTCTTTGGATCTCGAACTACATGCGTGTGCACTAAGGTGCATTAAGGTTCACTTTTCTAGCATTGAGATCTAGAATCGAACTACTCGATGGTACACTACGCTCACATTCAAAACATTGGGAATCGAGTGCATATCATATTTGGCCTTAGGCATTGAGCATGGAATCAAAGGGTTAACTCTCTCACCTAATGTCTTTGGGCATATTGTGATCAAACATTCTAAGATTTCTTGAGATCGTTTGGCATATAAGCATGCATGTCCAATTGCATTATCATGAGGTTTCTAGCTTATCCTCTTCAACAATCTCACGCGAGACATTCTAGGCAATCCTTAAGGGATGAGAAGTATGTTTGAATGGCAAGTTTGTTGTTCCTTAGATGAGGAGGACATATGTCACGATAAAGCATATTTATTACAAGAGTGAACCTTTGATACAACATTCTCCCCATTGGTCATTGGCATTTTCCCTTTTACCCGACTCTTGATTCTCAATTTCCTTTTTGCAATGAAGCTATTTGTTCGTTGTTTTTGTTACGAGTGACTTTAATTGATTCAAATAACTCATTGAAATGACGTTTAACCTTTTCATTTTCTTCTAGGAAACTTTCGGTTTCCTTTGTAAAGCATTTACTAGGTTTTGAAGATGAAACGTTTGAGAATTCGAGAATCTAAAGGAGGAGGCATTTGGGAGCTGTTATATTGTTCGTTTGACCCTTTAATTGAGAGATTTGGGCTTTCAACTTTCTCGATCGTGTTACAACGAGCTTGAATCGTTCATCTCGTTTGTTAATTTGAAAACGCATCAAACTCGGAGCATCGAAGATGTCTTGATATTTGAAGTTTTGACATTTTCTTTGAGATGTTGATATTTTAGTTGTAGATTAAAATACTCAACTTCTAGTTTAGAAAATGTTTAACCAAATTGTCGTGATCATCCGGTTCAATTTTCTCATTTAGTTTAGAATTGGTTTTTCAAGCTCAATGACACGATCATGGGAGACTTTCGGCCATGATAGTTCATGAAATTTGGAAGCATTAATAGAGCAATTTGAAATGAAAAGACATCTTGAGCAACACATTCAATAATAAGATTCTCATTTAATGTATGTGTGTTTTTAAATTTTTATGGATTTTGAAAGTTTTATATTTTTCTATTTGATTTTTGAAGGTTTTATAATTTTGTATTTTGTTTTTCGAATAGATATATACAAGAGATAGATGAAGATAGACTTTTACTCCTCGCCTTCCTCCTCAAGACGTTTGAGAGTTTCGTTGCGTGCTTTTCAAACCAAGTCGTGGAAGAATAAACTCAAAACGTTCTCTTGGAAGAGCTTTGGTGAAGATGTCACTAATTGATATTCGTGACCTCACAAAATATAGTTCCACCACACCTTTTCTACTTGTTCCCGATGAAATGATGTCGAATGTCGATATGCTTTGCTCTTGAGTGTTGAACGTTGTTGCATGAGAGAGCAATAGCACTTTTATTATCACAAGACAGAGGATTTTGTTGAATTCAAAGCCATAGTCGATAATTGAGATCTCATCCATAAGATTTGAGCACAACAAGATGACATGGCTATGTATTCACCTCTGTAGAGGCAATAAGTACTCATTCGCTTCTTTGAAGACCACTCACAAGCTTATCACCCAAAACCGAGCACCTCGGCGTGCTTCGACGTGTATCTTGACAACTCGCATGATCGGCATTCGCATAGGCCGTTAGTGACATACCGGTGTCATTCGGGTACCATAGTCCCATATTGATGGTACCTTGAGATACCGAAGACCCGCTTAAGCGCTTCAAGGTGCTTTTAGTAGGCTTAGCACGGTATCTAGCACACATGCACACGAGAACAAAATGTCGGGTCTACTAGCGTGAGATACATCAGGATCCAATCATACTTGATATTTCGTTTGGTCAATCATGATCCCCGAGAGGTCCTCATCTAGTTTGGTTCGGTCAATCATGGGGTGTCAACAGGTCACATGAATCAAATCCAAATTTCTTTAAAATCTCTGTTGCATATTTAGATTGATTTATGAAAATGCCTCCGGACTTTGTGAAATTTGTAATCCCAAGAAAATGACATTTGTCCCATCATTGACATTTGAAACTTTGAACTCATTTCATTTGAAAACGATCACATTCCATTGGGTCATCGAGGCAAAATAATATCATCAACATAAATTTGAACATGAGTTAAATGTTTGCACGACTTCGGTGAACAATGTAGGATCAATCGCTCTTTCTTTGAATCCGGTTGATAGAAGAAACTTTGTGTTGTATCATACCATGCCCTGGAGCTTGCTTTAAACCGTAAAGAGCCTTCTTCAAACGATAAACGTGAGTAGGATGCTCTTGGTTCACAAATCCTTCAGTTGGTGACGAGACAACTTCCTTAAGATCTCCGCTCGTAAATGCCGTCTTTACATCCATCCGATATACCACCATGTTCTTACTAGCAAGATTAGCCAAAAGATTCGATTGCCTCGATTCGAGCAACTGGAGCAAAAGATTCTTCAAAGTCTATACCTCCTCTTGACGATATCCTTTAGCAACTAATCGAGCCTTGTTCTTCAACACATCACCATGCTCATCAAGTTTTACTTTGAAGATCCATTTTAGAGCTATAATCATAGCGAGCCCGGAGCAGTACTAACTCCCATACATCAAGACGATCAAACTCATGAATTTCATCTTGCATAGCATTGAACCAATATCTTCATTCATAGCGCTTTTAACATCTTTTGGTTCGATCTTAGATAGTGCGGAGTTGAAGAAGCACCATAAGGCATCGGTTGCGAGTTGCTTCCGGGTTGATACAGACGAGAGGATTTCCAATGATGTTGTCTAATGGATGATCGTGAGTCCATTTTCGGGGTGTTCATGTGGCATTTGTTGAGGAACCGAGGTAGCCGAGTCGATGTCTCTCAAGAAGATGGTTCGATGATGATTCGGAGTAGCAAATATGTTTTCAAATGGAGCATCTTCGAGAGTCGCAGGGATTAACTTCATCATTGATGCGTAAACATTTCCATGATGTACATTTGAAGAATGATGATTTGTTGATGAGATCAAGGATCAAGCAGCAGTGCTTCTTGACTTACGATATTGAGACCGATGAATTGACTTCATTCACCGGAATATGAGCATCCTCTGTTGTAGGGATCAAAGACCTCATTAGTAGTAGACTCATACATTCATCAAACATGGGATCAAACAATTTCTTTACATCATCTTCGGATGGAGGTTCATATGGAGTTTCTTGAGAGGAGTTTGGAACAAGGGATGAACCAATAGGACTGCTTTTGAAGTGCGGGTCCTCGTTTGGAGTGTCCAGGAGCCATTTGACCGGTCACTCATCAAACGTAACGTGAATTGTTTCCATGATATTTCGGGTTCTTTGTTGTAGATTCGGTATCCTTTTTGTTTGGTGCATATCCTACAAATACTCCAATGTCATCTTTAGCCCTAAGTTTGCCCAAGTCTTGACCTCATTAGTTGGATAGCACAAGGCACCAAACACACGAAGGAAAGATAGATTAGGTTTTCTGTTGTGGACAAGTTCATATGGAGTTTTCCATGAATGGTGTGAATCGTGGAACGATTTTGTGTGTAGCATGCGGTGGCAATTGCTTGACCAGAGAAACATTGGAACCTTTGAGTAGATCAAAGCATTGTTCTAGCGGCTTCAATAAGAGTACGATTTCGCCTTTCAACTACACGTGCTCGTTGAGGGGTTCGTGGAACACTTCTTTGATGGTCGATTCCAACGCTTTCATAGAATTCACTAAGTTGTTTGTTGACAAACCGGCCCATTGTCTGCTCGATAATTACGGCGTTTTGTTTAGTCTAACTCGCATTGTTTGATGAGTTTGATGATGATATCGGGAGTTTCATCCTTTGTCCTTAAGAACTTGACCTGTGAATCTAGAATAATCATCAACCACAACTAACACATATTTCTTCCCAAAGATATTCTCGACCCTCATTGGTCCACATAAATCCATATGAATCATATGAAGAACTTCGTGATGAGTTAGTAGGTTTGGGTTTATGGGCATACTTCTTGCTTTTTCCCAATTGACATGTCGAACAAAGATGATCCTTTTCATACTTTAGTCTAGGTAAACCTACAACTAAGTCCTTTACGGAAAGATCGTTGATGGTGCGAAGTTCAAGTGATTGAGACGACGATGCCATAACCATGACTTTGTTTTGAAGCCTTTGATAACAATCGATTGGTGAAGCTCTCATCATGTCATCGATAGAGATGGTGTAAAGGTTTGAGCCACGAGTTCCTTTCAACAGTTCTTACCGTTAAGATCTCTAACAAAGCATGTATGTTTTCAAGGCTACTTCTAGATCGTAATCACGAATTGACCACGAGAGAGCAGTTATGACCTAAACCTTCCACATAATACACTCTCGAGATGACACTATCACCAACTACATAATCTCCATAACCCATTATAGCATCGAAATGATCATTACCAAATCTAATCATCCCGATGAATTTGCTCACGGTTCATGAGCGTGACGGTCTCCGGTCATATGCTTGGAACAACTGAGTCCGGTACCACGTAATCGATTTGAACGATCCGCAGTTGAACACGATAAGAATGGATAATCTGGATAATTGGGATCCCCATGCAAGAATGGGTTCCATTTGGTTAGTAGCAACAGTTGGACCACCCACATCGTAAATAGAAGCATTCATATCGATGTTGAGGTAATGGAATCATTGTGAATAGATGCAATACTAGTGTCTATATTAGCCCTATTTACGGTGTGACCACTTCTAAGGGAATAGTTCTACCAAGAGGCATCCATTTTCTAGTGGGCATTATCTCGATTAGTCTTATGACCAACAGTATCCAATAAAAGCCTATTTTCTTTGAATGTTCTTCCCGTGGGTTTCCATTGTTTTCTACCTCTTTTTCGCTTTTGCCTTTTAGCCTTTTTAGCATGAATTTTAGCATTAACAAGATTAATCGGGCAATTAACATCATTAGGCGTAACATTAACATCACATCCAAGATTAGAAATGCAATTCAAGCAATCATCAATTACAAGGTTTGCAAATAGTATCGTAATTGAATTAATTACAAGACGCCTATGGCTAATACTAGAATCAACACGATTCGTTTTATTCGATTCAAACTTAAGGTTCCTAGATTGTTCTTCTCTCTTCCAAAGGCACATTCTTAGCTTGAGAGGTCCTATCATTCCTTGTATTGTCTTGAGACTTTGACCGCTCCCTTTAGTGTCACCGATTACTCTGTGGAGGAATGGGAACATTAGTTTGTTTTACTACTCTTTGCATCACTGCTTAGATGTGTGGGATCGAACTACATGCAGTGCACTAGGGTTCACATTCTTAACGCTAGAGGTACCGGGATTAGCACTCCTAGAAGGCACATTTGAGTTCACTTTCCTAGCATTGATGATCTAGAATCGAACTACTCAATGGTACACTACTCCTCACATTCAAAACATTGGGAATCGATTGCATATCATATTTGGCCTTAGGCATTGAGCATGGAATCAAAGGTTAACTCTCTCACCTAATGTCTTTGGGCATATTGTGATCAAACATTCTAAGATTTCTTGAGATCGTTTGGCATATAAGCATGCATGTCCAATTGCATTATCATGAGGTTTCTCTAGCTTATCCTCTTCAACAATCTCACGCAGCATTCTAAGCAATCCTTAAGGGATGAGAAATATGTTTGAATGGCAAGTTTGTTGTTCCTTAGATGAGGAGGACATATGTCACAGATAAAGCATATTTATTACTAGAGCGAACCTTAGATACAACATTCTCCTCATTGATCATTGGCATTTTCCTTTTACCGACTCTTGATTCTCAATTTCCTATTGCAATGAAGTTATTTGTTCGTTGTTTTTGTTACGAGTGACTTTAATTGATTCAAACAACTCATTGAAATGACGTTTAACCTTTTCATTTTCTTCTAGACAACTTTCGCTTTCCTTTTGTAAAGCATTTACTAGGTTTTGAAGATGAAACGTTTGAGAATTTCGAGAATCTAAAGAAGGAGGCATTTGGGAGCTTTGTCATGTTGTTCGTTTGGCCCTTTAATTGAGAGATTTGGGCTTTCAACTTTCTCGATCGTGTTGCACCGAGCTTGAATCATTCATCACGCGTTTGTTAATTTGAAAACCGCATCAAACTCGGAGCATCCGAAGATGTCTTGATATTTGAAGTTTTGACATTTTCTTTGAGATGTTGATATTTTAGTTGTAAATTAAAATACTCAACTTCTAGTTTAGAAAAATGTTTAACCAAAGTGTCGTGATCATCCGGTTCAATTTTCTCGCTTAGTTTAGAATTAGTTTTTCAAGCTCAATGACACGATCATGGGAGACTTTCAGCCACAGATAATTCATGAAATTTGGAAGCATTAATAGAGCAATTTGAAGCAAGAAAACACATCTTGAGCAACACATTCAAGAATAAGATTCTCATTTAATGTATGCAAGTTCTTTCTCTCAATCTCATTATATTTCAAAGGCACGCTCATAGTCACTAACTTCAACAACCATTGCATCAAATTCCTTTTCCATTCCCTTAATATCGCTTCTATTCCCTTTTAAGACTCTCAAAGTGATCTTTTAGAAGTTTAAAGAAGGGCATGACCTCAGTTAGATAGCATTCTTTCATTTGTTCAAAACCCCTTTCTCCTTCAGTTATACCAGTGGGTGTGATCCTTTTCTTGCAAGTTTTCTCAAAATCAACAAATAGTTGAAATATAACATATTGGCTAATTAATATCTTGCTTTTAGTGGCAATTTTCCTAGGTACAAGATGCATTGGTGTATTAGGAGGATACACAGTCGCTCTAGGCATTTTCCAAAGGGGAGGGTTAGTTTCAACAATATTTTCCGCTTTCTGCTTATCTAAATCTTTTTTCCAGAAGACTTGTTCGGGAGTCAACAAAGTCTGAGGCTTAAACTTGTTTAATGCAATCCAGCTTTTCCTTCTTATAATCATGAGGAGTGATATTTATGTTTTTCTTTGCATTTGGGATCATTTTGTTTCTTATTCATCTTTTCTCTAGTGATTTCATTCGATTTCTTATCTTCCTCGATTGCATTCAACGCAACTAGGATTCCGCCTAGGCTTAAGGATTTCATCACCATCATAAAGCACCTTATGAGCATTTCTAGCCTTTTAATTACCTCCGGATTCGGTTCCTCAACAAGGGAATGCTATGCTTATCGCTTAAGACTCGATGTTTGGTGACCATGTGAGCAATCGAATGGTGTTTCCTTGTATGTACAACTTGTTTTCTAGTTTGTTTTTCAAATTTTCGATTAGAAAAATCTCTCAAGAGTTTTGATTCCTTTGCATTAAATTCTTGCTTAAGCATTTTCACATTTTCTTGAAGTTCTTGTTTTTGTTTAGTCGTTTTAGAAAGTTTTTCTTGCAAGGAATTTAATTTTGTTTCAATACTTTCTCTAAACTTACTTTTTCTAATTACTTGTACTCACTTGGACATCCATTTCCTCGCTCACGAGTGGTCAACTCAAATTTTGCACGTTGTTCATAAATAGCAACACGCTCCTTATAGGCATTTAGTTCGTAAATTATGGAATCATCGGGGAGCACATGCAAGGTATTCATCAAAGACATAGTCATTGTTGATCGCAGAAGATGCATCACTTGGTACAACTTCACTTTCACTTTGTTTCACGATTGATCGTATGGGACAATATTGATATTACCCATATTTTCAATATTTGATTCAATAGTTTCGCTTGGTTGTACTTTGTCATGCATCGCTGCACATCAAGATCATCGATAGCTTTAATACCTCCGAGATGAGTTTGTCCTTGGATGGGCCACTTGTGGTGAAGAAGAGATCTTGGGAGAAACCATTGGAGAGATGCTAGCCATAAAGATTGTGTGTGCGATGGGTCCATCATCTACATCGTAGTCGTAAGCATCACGGTCGCCGACTTGAAAGGCATTCGATGATTGTGACCTATCTCCCGAATAGGTCGCTCATCCACATCTCGCATCATAGGTCATGGCATTGCCCTCAAAGAAGAAACAGCAATTCCTCTTCATCCAACGCAAGACCATTGTCCCGAGCTTGTGCGGCAACATCTTATCTCTAAAGTAATCGGCGATTCGAGGACGCTTTGGAGAATTGCGCCTTGCAATGTGACCTTCACCACCACAGTTATAGCATTTGATTGGCTTAGGTTGACCTTGGTTACCATTTCTTCCTCGATTCGGTTTCCAATATAACCTCTACCAAAGACCACCCCTTCCCCGATCATACTTGTCTTTCCGAACTCGGTTGCACCACGATCCTTCCATCTTTAACAAGTAGCTTGATTGTGTGGGTTAGATGTCGCTCGAGGTTGTTGTTGGTTTGTGGAGAGAATTCATGTTTTGGCTAATGAGAAGAGCTAGTTGATTAATGAAGCTTCCCATGCGTGTGCATCAAGCATCACTTGTTTGTACATAGGATCGGGAATGAGTTTGTGATTACCATTACCCAAGGTATGACTTGTGAAGCTTTGGTTTTGATTCGATGTTTGAGTAGAAGGCGGTTGAATCATTAGACGAGCTTGTCTCTCCAGGTTAGTTTTGAACCGATTGAGAATCAATTTTCAAACATGGCATGTTTCTCATTCTCAAGGAGGAAGGCATAGAGTTGCTCATAGTTTGTGTTCTTCAATCCTTTAGTAAGCTTCACAATGCGGTAACAAACTTGTGCCATTCGGGATTCATGTTGTTTACAAATTTTGAATTCAACCGAATGTTAGGCATAGTCATTCGATGTTCCTCATGTCATTAACTAACTTATGAAATCTCACATAGTACTCATAGACATTCTCATCCGGTTTCATCTTGAAGTGCTCAAATTCATCATAGAGTTGTGATTCTCTCGCCTTCCATGGTTAATTCTCAACCCGAGAGAAGCATCTTTACATTATCCCAAACCGCTTTTGCATCGTTGTTATGATTGATCACTTGTAGATGTCTTTAGGAAGACCTTGAAGAACAATGTTTGAAGCCCCGATATCTCGCATCGAATCTCTTTTCTCCTTATCATCAAGCTCATCATACATCTTAGGTCCGGCCCATTCCGTAAAACAGAGTACCATCTTCATTAGTATCAAGTATGTCTCTAGTCGCTCAACACGATATGGTCCTTCATCAATGGATTTGAGAATGTTGACACCATTTTCCTTACCAAGGCAATACAATCGATTCGTTGAGCCCAAGAATCGTAGTCGCCTCGCCAAGCATGGGTGGATTCAGTATCTCGAGCCACCGCTTGTACATCCTCGGCAACAATGGAGATGACAAGAGGGACGTTGGTAGACATGTTAATGATTATACGGATTTTATAACTCAATGATTAAACCGAAATAGATTCTTTCACGGATTTACTAAATCAAGAGAAAACCGTAAACAATCACTCAAGTCGCTAGATGATAATGCACTAAGTCGCTAGAGACAAATGCACTTAGTCGCTACCAATTAATTCGCTAAAAAGCCAAGTCGCTAGAAACCCAAGTCGCTAACAGACAAGCAAGTCGCTAAGTAGTAACTCGCTATAGACCAAGTCGCTAACCAAATTTTGGCAGCAATTCGCTACACAAGTCGCTAGAAACACAAGTCGCTAAAGAGCAACTCACATCGACCAAGTCGCTACCACAAGTCGCTACCGTAGTGGAGATTCCACTACTTGTACTTTAACTCGCTAGATCTAACTCGCTAGATTTAACATCAGAAGTCGCTACAAAGCGTGAAGCAAGTCGCTACCAAGAAAACTTATCCGTGAACTAACTCGCTACCATGAAAACCATATAAACATCACTTTTCAATCCAAAACAACCCAACCAAGATGATTCAAGCTTACCAAATGAAAACCTAAACACTTTTGATGATTCTAAACATAAAAGTACCAACAAAATTCAAACTTTAACACACGTATTCAACCAAATGATGCAAAACCACTAAACTTTTCAAACTCAAAACCACCTAAAACCACTATAAATCCAAAGATGTGCAAGATATGATCCAACCATGGCTCTTGATACCAATTGTTAGATATTAACTTTTCACATACACATCAAACCATAATACAAGGTGGCGTATAAGATGGAATTCTAGAGAGAAAGTTAGAGGTTTAGGAACTTAGTGAGAGAAAGTGAAAGATATTATTATGAGCTCCAACTCTCTACCTTGGGAGGTAGAGAGTATTTATAGTCTTACACAAATCGCCACACTTTGGGTCATGGATCGCATACAATGGGTAAAGACCGTCCAGTCCTCCACGGTGTTACTAAACTAAATTACTACTTAACTTAAAAGAACTACGACTACGAGCTTTAACGATTACATATACTGAGGTGACCGACTCTTTAATACTGGAATTTTCTAATTCCTAACATCATGTATGCATGTTAAAAGAAAATGTAGGTAAAACATATATCTTGGTATAAAACTATGAGATCTAAAACCTATGCGTTTCGTATAATCCGTTCTCAGATTATGGATCACGGATCCGGAAGTTATACTAGCCGGATCCCGCCACAATTCTCAATTTTCGGTCATTTTTCAAATTTATATTTCATTAACGTATATATTTCTTTTAAATAAACGCTATCGCACAATCATTTATTTTGAACAATTGATCCGACACTTCCCAAAAATTGTCCTGATATATTTTTATATTCATTTTAAGACCACGCAAATTATATTATTAGTTTACCCGGTGTTTTAAATTTATTGTGTATATAAATGGTTATATTTATATAATTACGACGGTTTTTGTAAATTCAACTCGACAATTAATATTTCACTCAATTCTTATAAGAAAAGTATTTTTATAATTTTTATGACTTCAATACATTTTATTTTGTCCCGTTAAAATCTATTTTTAGTTAACGTTACAATTATTACTTATTCATACCTACAATTACACATTATACTTACACTTAATTACATTTTTACAACAAAAATACATCAAAAACCCCCCTCCTACCCTTGACCGCCACCTTTTTCCCCATGACTCACCAAAGATTTATAAAATATCTTGATTAATATATACTTATATTTACATGACTAGGCTTGATTTATTTTAGATATTATTTGGAAAACACATACATGTCACAATACAAGGTGTAAAACAAACCAAGAACTCTTTCTCTTCTTTAGGGGTGTACGCCATATCAAGAAACATGAAGAAACCATAAATTTTTCAAGCTACAAGTGATTATCAAGTATTAGTAGTGATCTATGTTAAGGTTTTGAAATAAAAACCTAGAGATTAATTAAAGTTGTCATCATTTTCTTGCACATAATCATTCAAGTAAGTTTTTCATATATTTTACTAATCTTTCTTGATCATTCATGGGTTATTTTTATGATCCTATAAGAAAACATGCGTGTTACATATGAGTCATACCACTTTCAATGTTTTTATTACTTATAATTAAGTTACATCATCCTATAAATTATCCCTTGTATCATATCATATTTAATGATGTCTAGGAACCCATGACACCCTAAGAAGGTATATGGTAGGATTAGAATAGCTTCGAGTTGTTTTGAATTGGTTAGAATGGGTTTTTGCGTGAGAAAACTCATTTTGACAACTATATTTAAGGGTCCGATCTTATTTTCAATTCTGAAAATTTCGACAGTTGATAAAAATATTTGGGCTAGATATTCAGAAAATATGCTTTAAAAGCAACGTGGTACGCTTGAACGGGTTAAAACGGAGTTATAACGAAGAAGTTATGCTATTTTTAAATTTAACGAATTAAAACTAATTGTTTCGAAAATTCAGATGTATTCTCAACTTTTACGAGTCAAAATGAGTCTTAAGCGTTATAAATGTGTCGACTTATCAAAAATATATTAGTATATATTATCACGATTCCGAGGATATATAAACGTAGAAAACGGACTTATAACGATTAAGTTATTCACATTTTAAACAAGTTGCCGTAACTATTTTATATAAGCATAACTAATATATTCTCTAATAGACAAACATATCGGCCGCGAATGACCATGTTGAGGGTTGTTTTTAACATTGATAGAGTACTATTCGAAAAAGATGTCTTCTAGTAAAAGTAAGTTCGCCTAGCCTATTTTCAAAATGTCCAACCGCTTGTCAAACGGAGTTGTAACAGTAAAATGCGGTCACTTAAACTTTCTTGAAAACTACCCTTAAACAATATTTTGGATACAAGTACCCTACTTTGCCTAGGATTTTCTCCATGATCGAGACCTCTAGGATAAAAACTTAGATGCTAAAACTTTGAGATAATGATACAAGCTTCCAAAAACCGTTGAGTTTGTTTCCTAACACTTGATGTGCACCATTTTACGACTAGCTTTTCAAGGACGTTTAGTCACTTTCATGAAATTGTCAAATGACATTAATTTACAACGAAAAGTTATAGTTTCATAATAAATTACTAAATGACTATCGTAGGATATCGTTTCAACGTAAAAACTTGTAAAGTAATTTATAAAATGTCAAGACTTTATAAGATTATTTTCGACGATAAACTTTATTTTCAAAAGTGTACAAGTGGTATGGATATCATATGAGTTTGCATGCACGACATTGTTTCATGACTTATATTAGAGCACATCATTCATATTAGGTTGCGGATAGAGATCGCACCTCATTTCGATTGTATCTACTTTTGTTATCATAAACATTGCACCGGTGAGTTCATAGCCTCACTTTTCTATTACTTATTTGTTTTATAAACTCTTTGGGGGAGATACATGCTCAACTACTTGCTTTTACTATCACAAATATTCTAAACTTTGACATATTACTGTGAGTTTCATAGCCCCTACTTTTATACGTTTTGAATTACTTTTGGGGGAGATACATGCTTATTTATCAAAATATTTAAACTCTTTCGCCAAACAACATTACTTATACTTTAGACTTGGTGCGTGAAGTGACTATACTTAAACAAACATCCCAATATTTATATGTTGGAAGGCCATTTATTTGGATACGACTTAACGTGAGTCGTTGGAGGAACATCCCAATATTTATATGTTGGAAGGCCATTTTATGGATACAGCCCAACGTGAGTCGTTGGAGGAACATCCCAATATTTATATGTTGGAAGGCCAAACATCTCTTTTATTAACTTATCATTTCTATAGGTTCAACTATGACGCATGAATATGAGTTTGATTTTTCACTCACTAGCGTCTACACTCCGAACATCTCTCGAACCCAACACACGGCAATCATGTCCGTGGGTTCAATAATCTCGAAAACCGTCACTTCCGCACAAGGACGATTGTAGACACCTCTCTACAATTCGAAGAAGGTATCAACACCTACTTCCGAGCCATAGGACTAGAATGTCTTCTTGAAATCAACGAGAAGATATGTCCAAGGTTCATAATGGAATTATTCCGTCAAGTCGAACTCGTTTGTAACGAGGATCGCTCTCTATCTCTTTGGTTTTATATCAAAAACCAAAAGTTTACTCTAACCTTTGGGCATTTTGCTCACATCCTCCGGATTCCAAATCATGGACAATGCGCCTTCACCAAGATTGGTCTCTTGATTCTCTCTTCAACTTTCGTGAAGAAAATAGTCCATATTGTTCACACATACCTCTCCGAAGATTTAAATCGCATAATATGAAAACCTCGACCATATTACTCCGATCCAAACATTATCTTTACAAGGGATATCCGAGAAGACAAGCCTCTTGCACTCATCCCACGTGAAAATGTTTGGAGCCTTAGGGGAAATCGAGAAATCCTTCCCGCTTGTTGTGCTCACATGTTGTATTGTTTGCTAACATAACAACCATACAATCTCGCCTACTTCTTCAAAGGCAAATTGCAAATCTTCAAGGCTCCAAGAATACACTCATCCCTTATGGAATGTTCTTGACACGCCTCTATCATAATGTTATGCACTTCCATCCTCAATTTCAAAATCCGTTGTACGTACTTGTGAACAAAATGATGGAACCGCTAAACATATCTCTCATGAAGACCTTCTTCATTCTTGATTCCACCAACACTCATTAATCACATAATGATCCTCCTAGCGAAAACACTCAAGAAACCTAGTAGTATTCCAAAATAGGATCAATTCTCTTGTACTCGTGCTCTATCAATGTAATCCAATTTCTTTCATGAAATAAAACATCTTATATTTGATATCTTAGTATTAGAACTCTTTTAGACTATCCTTGAGATATAATGCATTTTCAAGATCATTGCATACCTTTAGTAAAGGTCCTTTGACGCGAGATGGGCGGATCCCAAGATTGTGCTAGACGGATCCTCACACTTAGGGAACCGTGGGATCCGTCAAACGTAAAATGCAATTACAAGCATTATATTTCAAACATATCCTTAGAACACCTCACACTAAGCTAAACAAAGTGTCTTAAGGAAAATTAAGTCCTTATCAAAATAGGTTGATCTTTCCTACTCACACATAACTCACCTAGATCACACTCTAAGACGCTTGTAGATCTACCGTTTCATTTTTAATCCATTACTCTTCCGCTCTCAAACTCACACTTCATTTTTTACTTGATCCTCACATTTAGCCTTAGAAATCTTTCGATTATGGCAAAATCGATCATAAATCATCCTTACCTCAAAATTGATCAAAGTTGATCAAACTCATTTTTCCATCTCAAAGCTTCAAGGATATTTTCCAAAACACTATCCTAAGTCACAACCCGATCTCTAGGATCATTTAGCTTCAATTGACACTCTAATCTTTAGTGTCATCCATGCTCATCCATTGGTACTCTTGAAAGTTTCAAATCCTTCCATAAAAGGCAATCATTAGCTACATCATTCATTACCTTCAAGTACTTAAGCACCCCTTCATTTAAGACACTTAGGAGGACTGAAACACTCAAGATATTATGGGTCTTAGATCTTAGAAACATCATTTCCACTCTTTCATAGCTGCTGAGAGCCGGATCCCTAGGATTAGCCTAGACGGATCCCTCTGAGGAGGGAACCGTAGGATCCGGATGACAGTTTATGTCAAATCTTGCTAAAAATATCATTTCAACTCATCTTCCTAACTCAAACACTCCATCTAATCTTAAATGAGTTCCTAGATCGGCAACCTCAAGTTGACTCTTGTGCATGTTAATCATCACATTCCAATGAATCCTAGTGGCTTAAGGCTTAAATGCACTTGCCAAATCTCTTGTTTTATAAACCACTTTGTTAGGACCTCCATAGTCATCACTCTCATCCTAACTTTCAAGACTTTAGAAACCCTTGCAAACCTCTTAAAATCATCTCATCATGAGGAAAACCCCAAGTAGTAACTTATCCACCAAAGAACCACCCATGAAAAGGTGCATGTTATACATGAAATCTCTTCAATGAATCATCTCCGTCAAGCCAACAAATGATAGGATCCTTCCTCATCCAATCAAACCAATTCCTAAAAGGATAGTACCCACAAAACTACCAACGCCAAACACCACCATATCTCCTAGGCTAAACAATATCATCTCCACTAAACCATCACCATTGGTTCCTAGAGCTATTTCATTTACATCCCACTATCATCACCACACCTCTACAATTTAGAGGACTTGCCTCCTAGGCCGCCTCATCCGCTCACGACAACATTCTCCTCATTAGGAGGAATAATGGTTCAAAATCAAGGTGTTGAGTCAACACTTGCTCCCTTCCTTTTCACCGTTTCCATCATATAATCCCATTTGGATTATGAGAAATCATCAAAGTCAACCACCCGACCATATCAAGTTGACACTTTCTACCACCACCATCATTCTTGGTTGAGTCATTCTCAAATGCGCCCACCAATCCCTCCATCGCTTGAAGCTCCACAAGCCGCTTCACTTGATCCTTCGCATCAAGCCATTTCATTTCTTCCACCACCACTACCTAGCTATGACAAAGATTGCTATCATTGTCAACATGTTAAAAGTTTGATACATGAAGTACGCAGAAGACCAACGTTTCATGTTCTATCATCTCCTCGAACGTTTGGCGAGATCAAACCTAAACAAAACTTGAGCTAGAAGATTTTTAGTGGTGTCCTAGCATCAGCGATAGTTGGTTTAGAAATTCCTAGTCATGTATTTTCTTATTTTCTTAGTTTTTGAGTCATGTATATCATAACTCTAGTTTTATTAAATGGAATTACATGCTACTTGTTATTTTTCCGAGCATATGTTTACCTTGTATTCATATCTCATTTTGTGATAACATTACTTGTTATATCACCTTTCTTTGAAATTAATCAAGAACACGATCCTCGAATTTCTAGACGGATCCCTACTAGGAGAGGAACCGCGGGATTCGTGAAGACAAAGCTATTTTCTACTAACTTGGACCACATTTGCGTGGAATTGTGAATTATACTTGGTTTCTAACCTTTGTTTTGTAGTTATTCACATGAAGACTTTGACATCCTAAAGCTAGGGGAGCTTTATGTCAAAGCAACATATTGCAAATTACTTGCAATATTAGGTTTACATTTCGTGACATCCCTCGCATAATTGCAATCATCAAGGGAGCACATTCATCACTTAGACGAAATCTTTGTAAAACTACTTGCAAACAAACTAGATTAGTATCACTTTCTTGACGCCTCACATAGGGATGGACTCGTCAAGGGGAGTAAAGACAGATCCTTTCCTGCTACTTGCTCTCTATTTCGCTTACTTTTATTTCTTTCACATGTTTTCTTAAAACGATGTGTTGCTTTCCTTCAAACACTTTTGTTTCGACAAAAAGGGAGAAGAAAGTAAAACTACAAATAAACTTTTACTTAATTTTAACTTTTCCTTAAGATAATTTTATTTTTGTCATCAACAAAAGGGGAGATTGTTAATACAAATAAGCCGTAAAACGTTTATTTATATTTTACGATCTTCAATGTTTTGTCGATAACAAACGTAAAATCATTTTAACGAAACAAATAAAATACGTAAATGGTTTGAACTAATAGTTTCTAACATATTCACATTTTCACATAAAACACTAAAACAAATATAAGTGATTTTATGATTTAGTAATACATATGTACAACAACTAGTGTTTACATATTTGGATAAAATATACACATAACTAGTATGTAGTATATTTGGTAATATAAATGGGTAGAAACTTATGTATCACAACCCATTGGGCAAATACATTGAATGTAGTCACACAACCCATGGATCTTGACCCATAAACCCATTGCATGACATCATGCTTATATCATACATGGATGATATCCATAACCCATGGATCAACCCATACCCAAGTGACTAAGTGCATTGCACCTCAAAGATACATTGTATCTAGCCAAAGATCCATGGTTCAACCCATGACCCATGACCCATAACCAAAATATCCCTAGCTTTGTGTGTCACACCCCAAATTACATTGCTTTGCAAATTGGAATGGAATTCGGGAGTCGATTGTCATAGCATCACAATCAATATTATATTGAACGACCTAAAGTGTCGTTTTGAAAACACATCGCTTGATTTAATAAAACAATCGAGTTTAGAAAGTATAGGTCCCAAATAAAAATTATCATGTGCGGAAATAAGTTTGATACAAACCAAACGATGTTTTAAAGTGCATAAAATCCCTATTAGACGCGTCGTCACCGCGACTCTATGATAAGCCCACATGCATGCCATGAAGTGTATGCCTTAGATACCTGAGATAAAACATGCTAAAAGTGTCAAAACAAAGGTTGAGTGAGTTCATAGAGTTTGTGTTGTTATGAAGTAAACCTTTAAAGAATGTTCATGCAGCAAAGGCATTGCAAATCCACTCAGTTCCAAGTTCCGCCCATACAAAACTTGCAACTTGTGTGTTTACAACCCATTGCAAAAATGTGTATAGTTTATGTTCAAGCGCATGATGTCAAATGAATTCACAATAGTACCTAACTCGACGTAGAACCATAGCACATAATCAATAGTACATGACTCAATGTATCGATGAGTCGGTGATATAGCACATTATTCGACGTAGAACTATAGCACATAATCAATAGTACATGACTCAATGTATTAGTAGTCACCGATATTTTGGATATTGGATTTCACAAACACTCTAAACCATGATCAAAGTAGGCGATAAGTATGTTAGAGAGAGAAAGTTCTAGTGAGAGAAAGGAAGAGAGTCGGGAACTATAGTGAGAGAAAGAAGAAAAAATATTATGAGCTCAACTCTACCTTGGAAGGTAGAGTATTTATAGTCTTACAATAAAATGCCACACAACGGTCATGGATCGCATACAGCTGGTAAAGACCCGTCTGCCCTCCACGGTGTTACTTAACTAAATACTACTTAGCTTAAAATAACTACGAATACGAGCTTTTAACGATTACATGTACTTGAGGTGACCGACTTTAATACCGAATTTCTAATTCTAACAATCTCCCTAAGGAGGTCACCTCAAACATATACCAAAATTACATTGAATACAAACAGATATTACATTAACAAATGTTCTTGCATTCTTGATGTAGTACTTTGTTCAAGCTCGTAGTCATTGAATCTTCTCATTGCATGTTTGGTTAATCCAAGTGGAGGTCTTTTACCGATCCACGGATGATACTTTTGAGCCACTTTTGAGATCATCGCCAACAAAATCTCTAAGACATCCATTGTGGTGTTGGTATTATGTGATGTTGTATCTTTCGGATCGACATGCTCACATTCTAGATCATGATATCTTCTCATCGAGTAACTAAGCTTTCGCTGATTCATGATATTGGCAAAGATCATAAAGCATGGAGTGAAAATATCGAGTCATTGATGCACTAATCATGATTTCTTTTGAGATGAATGTGTTAAGTGAGCATGCGGCTATGGATTGACCGCTTTATTCTCGATCATTGCAAACATAGGGCGACCAGATACAACAGCTAGCAATAAATCGCACAAAGTGTCTTTGATCACTTTCATTGAATTGAGGTACACGCCCACGGTTCCCTGATCAAGACAAGTACCGCGATCGTGTATAATTCAAGAATTTCCTTGACGGTGGTTTCGAGGTGCTCTAGCTATTCTCAAACCGGAATGTCTCAAAGAAGACAACATGGAGTGAGTGAACCAATGAATAGAGATTCACCGATTGATGAAAGATATTTGAAAACAATCGTGTATTGCTCAATAGAAATTGTTTTTGCAATACAACGAAGGTTTTAATGAAAATCAATTATCAACCATAAACACCTTTTGATTTGAAGTATTCGACATGGTCAAGTGCTAAAGAAAAGAGTTTTTAAGCACAAAGACCGGTTTTTCAAAGGTATCCGTCAATCCATAACTCGAACCGTGATTGATTCAAAAGATTGAATCGCTCCATTGTTTTCGCTCAGCTTGTCACATGGTTGATCTATTGAATAGATCTCACATGCCACCTACCGTGAGCTTGTTTGATGTTGGCTCCGTAAGGCTTTCCATGTTCATTGTGAATATTTTACATATCACTCGGATGTTCTAGCAATACCACAAGGATAATGCGTAGGACTCAAGATATAATCTCTCTTTCCATATTGTGTGAAACAGAGAGTCTTCATTGAAAGTGTCCTAATGAGATTTATAGATGATCTCGTGGCTCTAGACTCAATTTGTGCATATTTGGTTCCTGTGCCAGAGACTAGGGAGAGGGTCTCCTTCTTCAATATCAACAATCTCTAAGAGAAAGTTGATAGGTTATGTAGGTTCCCCGTGAGAATGAAACAAGCCCTTTTAAGAGGAACTTGAGTGGTTTGGGAAGTTAGTGTATAGAGCGTCATTGGGTCCATGACGCCTTGTCTTCAATAACCGATGTTACCATCGGTAGCATATGAATTGTACCAGGAGTTCTCTATGGTTGAATAAATGGAGGGCTATTTCTTTTCACCCTTTCTCATTCAATTCATTTTCATTCTTCAACCCCTTGCTTACCGAGACTTCATAGCAAGAACCTTGTTGGGTTTATTCCAAGATTGCTCGCCCCTCACCGCACTCTTCCCATATCTCATTTTTCTCCTTTTATCATCATACCTAAGGACTTCTACACTAACTAGTGGATTGTCCTCGGTAGATCCCTCCGTTCGTGCGGATCATGGAACAAATACCTAACCTTATCATCCTTATATCACCGTACATAAAGTACATTTGGTCGGTCTATTTGGTATTGTTCATTTGCCATTTGAACCAATTGAAAACCATTTGAATTTTTAATCCGTGATACTTGTGATATATTATCAAGATATTTTGTACCGAATTGTTTTTGATATTTTAGAACAAGTGCTCCCCTCAACATGTGCATCAAATGTTTGAAATCGCTTTTGCACACGGAGGCAAGAGGAAGAATTAACTTTGATTACCATTTTCTAAAAGATATCAACCTCACTTCCCGATCAAATCAAGTAGATAAAGCATTTTGGGAAGGATGAGATTTTCATAATTTTGCTCCCCTCAATATGCGCCTCGAGATTTGAAAAGAGTTTTGCACATACTAGAGGAACCCGCACATTGAGATAAGTGATCACGTTTCAAATCATAGGTTTAAGATAGATGCTCCCTCAACATGTGCATGGAAAATTTGAAATCGCTTGTCACATGTGGGAAGGAGAGCATGTACATCCTTATAAAACCATTTACCAAATTATCGCTTTAAACCAATTTAAATCACACGTTCTCCCCCGATCACAATTATCAAATCATTTGAGATTTGTGATCTTCTTATAGATTTAAATTGATTTTGAAAGCTTTTAGGGAGAATTGTGACTTGATTATGAAAGCGTTTTAACTAATAAGGATCGGATTTTAAGATTTAAACTCCATTTATAAAACATGCATGAATATCTTTTAAAAGAATTGAATGCCAAATAACTTTTTAATTTAATTGAAATCATTCTCCCTCAATCAATGACATAGGTTGTTGATTGAGATGATATTTTGACAAATAAGTCCGATGATTATCAAAAATAGAGTCCGAGTTATTTTTCAAAGCGCTTAGTTTTCGCAGATGAATGTTAATAGAATCGAGCATGGAATTTTGAAAACATGATAAAGTATGGCTCGTTTTTCTTTGAAAAACGGTTATACCGAAAAGACAATAAACCATTGTTTCTCTTTCTCCCAAAAACATTTTTTTTTTAAGAATTCGAGCAACATCTAAAGTCCCGTGTCATTCTTTGAATGACAGCACAAAGACCGTAGATATTATCGAACCGAGAAAAACCTAACAAATTGACAATATTTTTAAGAATTCGAGAATTTTTCAGATTTTTTATGGATTTTGAAGGTTTTATATTTTTCTATTTGATTTTTGAGGATTTTATAATTTTGTATTTTGTTTTTCGAATAGATATATACAAGAGATAGATGAAGATATACCTTTACTCCTCGCCTTCCTCCTCGAAGACGTTTGAGTGTTTCGGTTGAAGACTTTTCAAGCCAAGACGTGGAAGAATAAACTCAAAACGCTCTCTTGGAAGAGCTTTGGTGAAGATGTCTCGCTAACCGATATTCGGACCTCACAAAATAGAGTTCCACCACACCTTTTCCACTTGTTCACGATGAAATGATGTCGAATGTCGATATGCTTTGCTCTTGAGTGTTGAACGTTGTTGCATGAGAGAGCAATAGCACTTTTATTATCACAAGACAGAGGGATTTTGTTGAATTCAAAGCCATAGTCGATAATTGAGATCTCATCCATAAGATTTGAGCACAACAAGATGACATGGCTATGTATTCACCTCTGAGAGGAAATAGAAGTACTCATTTGCTTCTTTGAAGACCAACTCACAAGCTTATCACCCCCGAGCACCTCCGATGTACTTGACGAGTATCTTGACACCGCATGATCAAGATTCGCGATAGGTCGTTAGTAACATACCGGTGTCCTTCGGGTACCAAAGACCCATATTGATGGTTCCTTGGAGATACCGAAGACCCGCTTAACCGCTTCAAGGTGCCTTTAGTAGGCTTAGCCGGTATCTCGCACACATGCAAACAATGAACAAGATGTCTCGGTCTACTAGCAGTGAGGTACATCGGGATCTAATCATACTACGATATTTCGCTTGGTCAATCATGATCCTCAGTGGTCCTCATCTAGTTTGGTTCGATCAATCATGGGAGTGTCAACAGGTCACTTGAATCAAATCCAAATTTCTTTAAGATCTCGGTTGCATATTTAGATTGATTTATGAAAATGCCTCCCGGACTTTGTGAAATTTGTAATCCTAAGAAAAATGACATTTGTCCCATCATTGACATTTGAAATTTTGAACTCATTTCATTTGAAAACGGTCACACCTCATTGGGGTCATCGAGGCAAAGACGATATCATCAACATAAATTTGAACATGAATTAAATGTTTTCGACTTCTCGGTGAACAATGTTGGATCAATCGCTCCTTTGCTAAATCCGGTAGATAGAAGAAACTTTGACAAAGGTATCATACCATGCCCTGGAGCTTGCTTTAAACCGTAAAGAGCCTTCTTCAAACGATAAACGTGAGTAGGATGCTCTTGATTTACAAATCCTTCAGTTGGTCGACGAGACGACTTCTTTAAGATCTCCGCTCGTAAATGTCGCCTTCACATCCATCCGATAGACTACCATGTTCTTACTAGCATCATTTGCCAAAAGATTCTCGATTGCCTCGATTCAAGCAACTGGAGCAAAAGATTCTTCAAAGTCAATACCCTCCTCTTGACGATATCCTTTAGCAACTAATCGAGTCTTGTTCTTCAACACATCACCATGCTCATCAAGTTTCACTTTGAAGATCCATTTAAGGGCAATAATCATAGCATAGTCTGGAGCAGGTACTAACTCCCATACATCAAGTCGTTCAAACTCATGAATTTCATCTTGCATGGCATTGAACCAGCTATCTTCATTCATGGCGTTTTAACATCTTTTGGTTCGATCTTAGATAGTACGGAGTTAAAGAAGCACCATAAGGCATCTGCTGCAAGTTGTTTCGTGTTGATACAGATGTAGAGGGATTTCCAATGATGTTGTCTAGTGGATGATCGTGAGTCCATTTTCTAAGGTGTTCATGTGGCGCTTGTTGAGGGACCGAGGTAGTAGAGTTGATGTCTCCTAAAGAAGATGGTTCGATGATGATTCAGAGCAAATATGTTTTCAAATGGAGCATCTTCGTGAGTATCAAAGGGATTAACTTCATCATTGATGCCGTAAATGGGTTCCATGATGTACATTTGAAGAATGATAGTTTGTTGATGAGATCAAGGATCAGAAGTAGTGCTTCTTGACTTAAAGATATTGAGACCGAGGGTTGACTTCATTCTCGTGAATATGAGCACCACTGTTGTAGAAATTGACACCTCATTAGTACTTGGCTCATAAAGTTCATCAAACATAGGATCAAACAATTTCTTTAAATCATCTTCGGATGGAGGTACATATGGAGTTTCTTGAGAAGAGTTTGGAACAAGGGATGAACCGATGGGACTTTTTGAAGTCGGGTCTTGAATCGAATTGTCCAGAGCCATTTGACCGGTCACCATCAAACGTAACGTGAATTATTTCCATGATATTTCGAGTTCTTTTGTTGTAGATTCGTATCCTTTTTTTGGAGCATACCCTACAAATACTCCAATGTCTCGCTTTAGCTCTAAGTTTGCCTAAGTCTTGTCCTCATTAGTTGGATAACACAATGCACCAAACACACGAAGGAAAGAGAGATTAGGTTTTCTTGTGGACAAGTTCATATGGAGTTTTTCCATGAACAATTGTGAATCGGGGAACGATTTTGTGTGTAGTATGCAGGCAATAGCTTCAATTCGAGAAACATTGGAACTTTTGACTAAATCAAAGATTGTTCTAATGGCTTCTACAAGAGTTCGATTGCCTTTCAACTACACCGCTCGCTGATGAGTTCGAGGAACACTTCTTTTGATGGTTGATTCCAACACTTTCATAAAATTCACTAAGTTGTTTGTTGACAAACCGGCCCATTGTCTGCTCGATAATTACGACGGCTTTGTTAAGTCGAACTCCGCAATTGCTTGATGAGTTTGATGATGATATCGTGAGTTTCATCCTTTGTCCTTAAGAACTTGACCCGGTGAATCTAGAGTAATCATCAACCACAACTAACACATATTTCTTCCCAAAATATTATGCACCTCATTGGTCCACATAAATCCATATGAATCATATGAAGAACTTCGTGATGTGAGTTAGTAGGTTTGGGTTTATGGGCATACTTCTTGCTTTTTCCCAATTGACATGTCGAACAAAGATGATCCTTTTCGCACTTGAGTCTAGGTAAACCTACAACTAAGTCCTTTCGTGAGATCATTGATGGTGCAAGTTCGTGTGATTGAGACGACGATGCCATAACCATGACTTTGTTTTAGAAGCCTTGACAAAGAATCAAATTGAGAAGACTTCATCATATCTTCCATAGAGATGGTGTATAGATTTGAACCACGTGAACCTCTTAAAGTTCCTTACCATCAAGTTCTCTAACGAAGGTGTATGTTTTTCAAGGCTACTTAGATCGTAATCGCAGAATTGACCAACAAAGAACAAGTTGTGACCAAGACCTTCTACATAGTAAACCCCGGAGATAACACTTTGCCAACAACATAGTCTCCATAACCCATAATGTGAAATGATCATTCCGAATCTAATCGTCCCGATGAATTTGCTCACGGTTCATGAGCCGTGACCGTCGCCAATATATGCTTGGAACAACTGAGTCCGTACCACGTAACGATTTGAACGATCCGCAGCTTGAACACGACAAGAATGGATAATCGATAATTGGGATCCCCATGCAAGAATGGGTTCCATTTGGTTAGTAACAATGGTTGGAACACCCATATCCAAAATAGAAGCATTCATATCGTAAAGTAAGGCAATGGAATCATTGTGAATAGATGTAGTACTAGTGTCCATTAGCCCTGCTCACAGTGTGCTCACTTAAGGGAATAGTTCTACCAAGAGGCATCCATTTTCTAGTGGGCATTGTCTCGATTAGTCTTACGACCAACCGGTATCCAATAATAGCCTATCTTACCGAATGTTCTTCCTGTGGGTATCCATTTTTCTAACTTTTTTCGCTTTTTGCCTTTTAGCCTTCTTAGCATGAATTTTAGCATTAACAATATTAATCGGACAATTAACATCATTAGGCAAAACATTAACACCACATTCATGATTAGAAAGAGTTCAAGCGTACCATCAATACAAGGTTTGCAAATAGTATCGTAATCTGAATTAATTACAAGACGCCTATGGCTAATACTAGAATCAACACGATTCGCTTTATTCGGTTCAAACTTAAAGTTCCTCGATTGTTCTTCTACTCTTTTCCAAAGGCATTCTTAGCTTTGAGGTCCTATCATTCCTTGGATTGTCTTGAGACTTTGACCCGCTCCCTTTAATGTCACCGACACTCTGTAGAGGAATGGGAACATTAGTTGGTTTTACAACTCTTTGCATCACTGCTTAGATGTGTTGGGATCGAACTACATGCAAGCACACTAAGGTTCACTTTCTTAAAACTAGAAGTCTGGGATTTGTACTCCTAGAAGGCACTCTTGAGTTCTCTTTCTTAGCATTGATGATCCGAATCGAACTACTTAAAGGCACATTAGGGTTCCTATTCGTAACATTTGGCATTGAATGACTTGCATGCTTGGCACTAGGCATAGAACACGGTATCAAGGGATTGACTTGCTCACCTAAGGTTTTAGGGCATATTGTAATTAGGCATTCTAGAAGTTCTTGAGATCGTTTGGCATATAAGCACGCATGGCCAATTTCATTATCATCTGGTTTCTCTAACTTATCCACTTCTACAATCTCTCGGAGACATTCTAAGCTGTCCTTAAGGTACGAGAAATATGTTTGAATAGCAAGTTTGTTATTCCTAAGATGAGGAGGAACATATTTCATAGACAAAGCATATTTATTATAGACATGTACCTTTGATACACCATTCTCCCCATTGGTCATTGGCATCTTCCCTTTTACCTGACTCTTTAGATTCTCAATTTCTTTTTGTAACAAGGCTACCATTTCGTTATTTTTGTTACGAGTGACCTTTATAGATTCAAATAATTCATTGAAATGACGTTTAACCTTTTCGTTTTCTTCAAGAAAACCTTATTTTCCTTTTGTAAAGCATTTACTAAGTTTTGAAGATAAAAGTTTTGAGAACTCTGAGAATCTAAAGGAGGAGCCATTTAGGGACCAGTCACATAGTTCGTTTGACCCTTTAATTGAGATATTTGGGCTTTCAACTTTTTGATCGTGTTGCAATGAGCTTGAATATGTTCATCACGTTTGTTAATTTGAAAAACTGCATCAAACTCTGGAGCATCCGAGGATGTCTTGATATTTGAAGTTTTGACATTTTCTTTAAGATGTTGATATTTTAGTTGTAAATTAAAGTGCTCAACTTCTAGTTTAGAAAAATGTTTGACCAAATTGTCGTGATCATCCAGTTCAATTTTCTCATTTAGTTCAGAATTAGATTTTTCAAGCTCAATGACACGATCATGGGAGACTTTCAAAGCAATGGATAGTTCATGGAATCGAGAAGCGATAATAGAACGATTTAGTAGTAGTGTAGAACACATCTTGAGCAATACATTCAAATCGTGTTCTCATTTAGTGTATGCAAGTTCTTCCTCTCAATCTCATTATATTTTAGTGCTCGCTCATAGTCACTAACCTCAACTATCATTGCATCAAATTCCTTTTCCATTCCCTTAATATCAAGATATCTATCCCCTTTTAAGACTCTCAAAGTGATCTTTAGAAGTTTAAAGAAAGGCATGACCTCGCTTAAATAGCATTCTTTCATTTGCTCAAAACCCTTTCTCCTTCGATTATACCGGTGGGTGTGATCCTTTTCTTGCAAGTTTTCTCAAAATCAACAAATAGTTGAAAGATAACATATTGGCTAATTAAGGTCTTGCTTTTAGTGGCAATTGTTCTAGGAACAAGATGCATTGGTGTATTAGGAGGATACACAATCGCTTCTAGGCATTTTCCAAAGGGAGGGTTTGTTTCAACAATATTTTCGACTTTCTCGCTTATCTCGGATCTATTTTCCAAAAACTTATTCGGGAGTCAACAATGTCTCGAGGCTTAAACTTGTTCAAGGAAATCCAGCTTTTCCTTCTTGTAATCATGGGGTGTGATCTTTATTTTCTTCTCTTTACATTTAGGATCATCTAATTTCTTGTTCATCTTTTCCTAGTCACTTCATCGATTTCTTATCTTCCTCGATTGCACTCAACGCAACTAGGTTTCTGTCTAGGTTTAAGCATTTCATTGCCATCATAAAGAACCTTATGAGCATTTCTAGCCCTTTTAATAACCTCTGGATTTGGTTCCTCAATAAGGGGAATGCTATGCTTATCGCTAAGACTCTATGCTTAGTGATCATGTGAAGCGATGCAATGGTGTTCCTTGTATGTACAACTTGTTTTCAAGTTTGTTTCTCAAAGTTTCAGATTAGAAAAATCTTTCAAGAGTTTTGATTCCTTTGTATTAAATTCTTGCTTAAGCATTTTCACATTTTCTTGAAGTTCTTGTTTTTGCTTAGTAGTTTTAGAAAGCTTTTCTTGCAAGGAATTTAACTCTTGTTTTAATACTTCTTCTCGAAAATTACTTTTCTAATGATTATGCGTACTTGGTCATCCATTTCGCTCATGAGTGGTCAACTCAAATTTTGCACGTTGTTCATAAATAGCAACACGTTCTTTATAGGCATTTAGTTCGAAATTACGGAATCATCGAGGGCACATGCAGTGTATTCATAAAAATATAGTCATTGTTGATCGCGAAGATGCATCACTTGGTGACTTCACTTTCACTTTGTTTCACATATTGATCATATGGGACAACATTGATATTATCCATATTTTCAATATTTGATTCAATAGTTTCAGATTAATTGTACTTTGTCATGCATCTTTGCACATCAAGATCATCGTATAGTTTTAATACCTCGAGATGAGTTTGTATTTGGATGGGCCACTTGTGGTGAAGATGAGACCTTGGGAGAAACCATTGGAGAAATGCTAGCCATAAAAATTGTGTGTGCGATGGGTCCATCATCCACATCAGTCGTATGCATCACAATCGGCGACTTGAAAGGCATTCGATGATTGTGACATATTTCACGAATAGGCCGCTCATCCACATCAACATCATAGGTCTTGGCATTGCCCTCAGAAGAAACAACAACTCCTCTTCATCCAAAGCAAGACCATTATCCCGAGCTTGTACAAGCAAGATCTTATCTTTAAATAATCGGCGATTCGTGGGCGTTTTAGAGATGTGCGTTCCTTGCAATGTGTCCCTCACCACCACAGTTGTAGCATTTGATCGGCTTAGTTTGACCTTGATTACCATTCCTTCCTCGATTCGATTACCAACATAACCTCTACCACTCCACCTCTTCCCTGCTCATCTTGTCTTTCTGAACTGGTTGCACCACGATTCTCCCATCTTTAACAAGAGCTTGATTGTGTGGGTTAGATGTGTTACGAGGTTGTTGTTGGTTTGTGGGAGAGAATTCATGTTTTGACTAATCGGAAGAGCTAGTTGATTAATGATGTTACCCACGTTTGCATCAAAGATCGACTTGTTTGAACATAGGATCGGAATGAGTTTGTGATTACCATTACCCATGGGTATGACTTGTGAGGCTTTGGTTGTGATTCCGATGTTTGAGTAGAAGGCGCTTGAGTCATTAGATGAGCTAGTCTCTCCTGGTTGGTTTTGAACCGATTAAGAATCATCTTTTCAAACATGGCATGTCTCTCATTCGAAGAAGGAAGGCATAGAGTTGCTCATAATTCGTATTCTTCAATCCTTTAGTGAGCTTCACGTAGTAACAAACTTGTGCCATTCGGGATTCATGTTGTTCATAAATTTTGAGTTGGTGAATGTTAGGCATAGTCATTCGATGTTCCTCATATCATTCACCGACTTATGAAATCTCACATAGTACTCATAGACACTCTCATCTGGTTTCATCTTGAAGTGTTCAAATTCGTCATAGAGTTGTGATTCTCTGTCTTCCATAGTTAATTCGGAACTGTGAGAAGCATCTTGACATTATCCCATCACGCCTTTGCATCGGTGTTGTGATTGATCGCCTTGTAGATGTCTTTAGGAAGACGTTGAAGAACAATGTTAGAAGCCCCGATATCGAGATCGAATCTCTTTTCTCCTTATCATCAAGCTCATCATACATTTTTGGTCCATTCATTCCGTAATTCGAGTTCCATCTTCGCAGATCAAGTACATCTCTAGTCGTCTCAACCCGATACGGTTCTTCATCAATGGATTTGAGAATGTTGACTCCATTTTCCTTTCCAAGATAGTACAATCTAATTCGTTGAGCCCAAGAGTCGTAGTCGGATTCTGTCAAGCATGGGTGGACGAGTATCCGAACCAATTGCTTGAACATCCTCGGCAGCGATGGAGATGATAGTCGGAACGTTTGTTGACATGTTTCAAGCTCTACGGATTTTACTATTCTTTGATTAAACCGGAAATTGATTCTTTCACGAGATTTTACTAAACCAAAAGAACAACCGTAAGAATGTATCACGAAGAATTAACAAGCCTAAATGAATAAGTACCTAACTACACAACTCGCTTGCTTAAGTAATCAACTCGCTTAATAGCCAAGTCGCATCGGCATCAACTCGCAGACCACGGTCAACTTGCTTAATAAATCAAGTCGCTAAATAGCCAACTCGCTTTAGTATCAACTCGCAACACAATCAACTCGCTTGAACACTAAGTTAAACAGAAACTCGCTAGCGTTACAACTCGCTAAATAGCTAAGTCGCTTTAGATCTCAAGTCGCTAAAGAAACAACTCGCTTAGAACCCAAGTCGCATAAATATCAACTCGCTAAACAAATTAAGTCGCATGTACCAACTGTGATCAAATAACAAAGCAACTCGCTTTGAAGAAACACAAGTCCGAGACTCAACTCGCTTAGTCCTTTTTCACAAATAACCACTTTATCAATCCAAAACAACCAAACCACAATGATTTAAGCCTTCCAATTCAAAACATAAACACTTATGATGATCCTAAACACAAAAGTACAAGCAAAATTCAAACTTTACCACTAGAATTTGTTCAAATGAATCAAACTCTCCTAAATCCTTAATACACCAAAAACCTTATGAAATCCACCAAAACAAAGAGCATGAAAGATGAGTGATCAAACCATGGCTCTTGATACCAATTGTTGGATATTGGATTTCACAAACACTCTAAACCATGATCAAAGTAGGCGTATAAGTATGTTAGAGAGAGAAAGTTCTAGTGAGAGAAAGGAAGAGTTGGGAACTATAGTGAGAGAAAGAAAATATTATTATGAGCTCCAACTCTCTACCTTGGAAGGTAGATGATTTATAGTCTTACAATAAAAGCACACAACGGGTCGTGGATCGAGGCATACAGTGGGTAAAGACCGTCAAAGTCCTCCACGGTGTTACTTAACTAAATACTACTTAGCTTAAAATAACTACGACTACGAGCTTTCTAACGATTACATGTACTTGAGGTGACCGACTCTTTAATACCTGGAATTTCTAATTCCTAACATGATATAACACATTATTCGACGTAGAACTATAGCACGCAAACAAGAAAAATTGATATAGTACAACATTCGGTTTTGAAACGATGGTGATCATGATAGAAGTTATCCTTAGAAATCTAAAGTACTTGTGAAAAATAGTTAAGCATGTATCTCCCCCAAAAATAGTACAAAACAATTGAAAGTGGGGCTATGAAAACTCACCATATGATAAGATGATAGCGTGAGTGAGTATATAATGACGATACGATAACCTCGAGTGTAGACCTCCCTAAACACGACCTTACGCGTCTACTGGAAAACCCCAAACTCACAGAAGCTAAAACCTTTTTATGCTGAACTAAGTTAAAAGCTAGTCAAGTTGATTATTAACTGGAGACATATATTTGGATAGTAATATTACTTTCACGTCATTTTAGCTTCTTTAGTTATACAAAGAGTTTATATACTAAACTTAAAAACATTTTGACAATATGAGTTGGATACATGTAACTAACCATTGACATCTCAGTATTTGATGTTATGCATTAAGTGGCATATGGAGGTTTTAAGTGTAAAATTATATGATTATCCTAAATTCTAGTACTCCCTCCGTCCCTAAATAAGTGTCAAGTTTGACTTTTCAGAATCAAACTGGTTCAACTTTGACCGTAAATATTTTTTTTGTGTTATATAATACTTGATGAAAACTATATCAATGGAAAATACATTTAAAACCCAATCAATTCATATATTTTGCATCAAGTATTATATAACACTGCAAAAATAGATATGGTCAAAGTTGATCATTGACTTTGAAAAGTCAAGCTGAACACTGTTAAAGGACGGAAATAATAGTTTAGGGTATATGGAGTATAGTTTGATCCGGTAATTGCTAACGTTAAGCCTTTAAGTCATGAAACTTAAAATAGGACAACATAAAAATATAATACTTATAAAAATGTCTAAACTTATCAATATACTTCATATTAGTTTTGATATGAAGATGCCAATGTAAAAACGTAAAGTTTTTAAGTTTGGGTGACACTAACTATTTTAAAATAGTTTGAGCATATCATAGAAATTTATTTGACGTTAAATAAAATTGTAGGTCGATGGTACGTTCATAACACGAGAGTGCCTAAAGGAAGTAAACAAAATAAAATATATCAAATTCATAAAAATTATAAAAATGCATTCCTCGCAAGTATTGGGTGAATAATAATTATCAAATCGAACTCACGTAAACCGTCGTAAATATATATATATATATATATATATATATATATATATATATATATATATATATATATATATATATATATATATATATATATATATATATATATATATATATATATATATAAGGAGGCATTTGGCATTAATGCCACCTCAATGCCACCTCATTGCCACCTCAATGCCACCTCATCAAATTTCATGCCACATAATCATTTGTTGTCCAACTAAGCAATTTTTAAATCCACCTAAGCAATACTAATTATTTTCATGCCACATAAGCATTTGTTGTACAAGTAAGCATTTTTTTCAATTTAATTTTCATTTTTTTTTTAATTTTTTTCGGATTTTTTTATTTATTTTCGATTTTTTTTTTTCAAATTTTTTTTCGGATTTTTTTATTTATTTTCGAAATTTTTCTATTAAATTTTCGGATTAAGGCAATTAGTTAAAAAATGACAGTAGAGAGATTCGAACTTGGGGTATTTGTAGCATTAATACACATGGTAACCACTAGACTAACACATTTTTTGGATTATATCTTGCAATTCCAAATATATAAATCTCTACAACACCATTTTGTTTAGTTTGAAAAGGAATGTATTTATCACAAAAAAAAATTGTATTGCACATATCCATTCCTTAATTATAGTTGCAGAATTATAAACTTTAACCTAATCTCATCTCCTCAAAATTCATGTGAATTACAAACACACACAAAACCTCTGTGTTCTTTCTTATTCTGCAAAAAGGTATTTTTTTTTCTTTTTCATTTGATTTAATGTTAAAATTATTTTATTCTATAGAAAATTCCCATGCTCTTTGTATCACGTTTATGGTTTTTGACAAATCACGTATAGGAAAAAGGTATGCCTCTTTTCCTTTAAAACCTAATGATAAAATTTTGTTATCGTGTATGCATATGTTGGTTTGTTTGCGCTTTTGCAAAGGTTAGTCTTCACCGATTTGTGTGCATGCATCCTATCTGAGAACCAAACAAAGCTTGTTTGACGGTTGACCGAAATTCACTACTTCTATTTTCCAAACCACAAGCGATATAATAGAACTTAATAAATCAAAATTAAATCCATCACCAAGCTTCATAAATCATTCTATTCTTCATATAATAAAGCTTGCTATGGCAGGTTAGTAATTCAATTAATAGCATGTCGTTAGTATTGAATTGATCGTGTTTGTGTTTAAAATAAATTTGTCATCTTATTACTTTTTGGCTAATAACAACTATATGTTTCACTACAGATATGGTGATCTAATGTTGGAAAAGAGACGAAGTCTGCAATTACCAATTGGATGATTTTTCTGAATATGCTTTACTAGCTCGAAAACTGATCAGTGAACGACGCATATATTACTGATAGTAAGTATAATATTAATTTACATCACTTTTTACTACTATTGCGCTCTACTTCTTACTAGATTAGTTAACATCACTCTGACTGTCTGACATGATCAAGCATGTAGCTACTCCTATGAGGACTAATATTAGCTCAGTCGTTCCAGTGTATGCATCGATATCATCTTTAACCAAGTTTCAAGGTTCTGTTATGTAGTTTTGGGTTATAATATGAACAGTTTTATTTGATCTTAATGCTTCATGTGTTTAATTTCATTTTTTGTTCCCATATGTTTATTTCAGTGCCATGTTGGTTGTGGATGTGAAACATTGAAGTTTCCAGCAGTTTTCATTTTTTGTGCTAATAACTATTTGTGGACTATTCTGGCTATAAACCTTCTAGCTGATAAGTTTTTCAATTTTGCATGTTTGCTTTTGCTTAAGGTCTAATTTGGTTTTGCAGTGAAGGCATTCCCCAAGGATAATCCTACCAAACCATGCACACTAACTGCCTTCTTAGGATACAAAGTCGGAATGACCCAAATTGTGAGAAAAGTTGAAAAGTCTGGGTCAAGTAAGTTATTTTGGTTTAGTTTCTTATTTTGGTCAAGTAAGTGGTATAGCTGGTCAAAATGAAATCAATGTTCTTGATGGTGATAATGTTAATAGTCTTGCTTCCAATGTCTTATTTGTCGATTACTTGGATATCTATAATGTTTTCAGATAGTCCTTTCTAGAGACGCAGTTGTGTGTGTGGAGCACACCTGGTTTGAAAAGCAAATCAATGATTGGTTGCAAATTCTCGGGCGTGTTCTTTGCTCCCTACGATGATCAGTATGCAGTTTCATCAAGATCGGACACATTTGTTAGTCGTCCATGAAACTCAGGATATCTATTTTTGAAGCACCTAGACTGGAATGCACGAAATAGGTCTGTAGTCATCTCTCTTGAATACATGTAAATAAGTGCATTATGGTGAACTGTTAATTTACATTATATTTCTTTTCTCGGTGTCTTCATTACAAGCGATAATATATGGTAGCCTCGATGTATTGCCTATATTTGTTTCTAATCGCCTAGCTTTGTTTCTGAGTTTGGTTTCTTACAAAATCTACCATCCCAACATTGATAAGGTTCGTCATTATACCCAATCGGTATTTCGTTTATGGTCATTTGACGTTTCTCTTTTCATACTATTAGCCTTATCCATGCGACTTGGCAGGATATGTCTTGATATACTTAAAGAAAAATCGAGCCTGACTCTCAGACCGACACGGTACTCTTGAGGTAAAATGATTTGACGATTACACAATTGGTTGAGTCACGATTAGTTACAAGTACTTTACTTAAATTATGCGCCATAAACACCTTTTGAATTTATCCCCACTTAACGCTCACATTAACTACCAACGTTACTCTCTTATATATCATTGAACTACATGTGTAGCATTCAAGCACTTTTTGGTGCTCCAAATCCAGATGATCCGCTATCTGAGAACGTAGCAAAGCACTAGAAAACAAATGAAGCTGAAGTTGTTGAAACAGGTATGTTAGTATAGTTTGGCAGTTGAGTGAACGAGCCTGCCAACACTTTTTCTCTGGCTTTTTCGATTGTTTTGGATTTTGTATATGACGACCTTTTCCATAAAAGGCAAAGCCGCAAAATGATGAGGACCATTCCTACAGAAAGATCCATTTGAGGGCTGAAGATGTTCAAGGGAAGAACGTATTGACCAATTTCTGGGTACATTGTGCTATTTAACTCATTGTGTTTATTTGTTTTTGGTGTAATATCCATATGTATTACAATGAGTAATCACTTTGCTTTTTTTTTCAGGGCATGGACTTCACCACAGATAAGCTGAGGTCACTTATGAAGAAATGGCATCTTTGATTGAAGCACATGTTCATGTTAAGACAACTGGCAACTACACATTGAGGATGTTCTGCATTGGCTGCACAAAGAAGAGGGCTAACCAGGTCAAGAGGACCTACTATAACTGGAATGACAAGCCCTCCTCATGTTGAGTTTATCTATATTATTGTTTCTGGAATGACTAACTATAACTGGAAAGCAGGTGCAACCGTGCACCCCACCAAAGAAAAATGTGTCTCTGCATCCCTTGGTGCCTTTTTCACGGCTTTATAATCAGCTGAAATGTCATAGTCATTAGTAGGGAACGCTCCAAACCACACATTTGGTGGCGTCGTATACTACAACAGTTGGTTTTGTGTAATATCTTGTCCAATACATGTTAACTTCACACTCCCATCTTTCTCATTGGTTCAATGCTTAGCATTTGTGTAAAATCTGCTTGCATCAATAATTTATCTTTTGTGTGCTAAATTTTATTTTTATTTTAACATCATTAGATCCGTCAGAAGATGAGGGAAATCATGGTGAACCAAGCTCAATCTTGTGATGTTAAGGAGTTGGCAGAAGTTCATTCTGAATCTATTCGTAGAGATCGAGAAGGCAACATCTAGCATCTACCCATTGCAAAACGTTTTCATCCGCAAAGTGAAGATCTTGAAGGCACCCAAGTTTGACATTGGCAAATTGATGGAGGTAGGTTTCTGTTCTTATCTTCATATATACTTTTGCTAAATGATGCTGAGTTTTACATGAACAAAAGTAATCGTATAATCTTATTCCCACCAGTATTGTTAAAACCTTTGAGTCGCTATTTGTTGAACTCCAATAAAAAAAACTCGTCAAGCTGCTATAACTATATATGATAAGGATTATATTTTTGCGGACCAGTGATTATTTCCAAGACATGTATGATTTAGCAGTTAAGCTCATAGAAAAGGGTTATGCCTATGTTGATAACCAGGTTTATATTTTCATTATTGGTCAGTTACATCTTTTGATTTTATCTCCATGGAATCATAGCATGATTTTTTTTTGTTTGTAGACTGGTGATGAAATAAAGGAGTATAAAGAGAAAAGGATGAGCAGCCCCTGGAGAGATATGCCAATCGCAAAATCACTCAAACTTTTTAATTATATGAAGGATGTAGGTTTGATGAGGGAGAAGGTACAGTTCGCATGAAACAAGACATGCCATGCGACAATGGTAATATGTACGACCTCATTGCATATAGGATCAAGGCAAGTATTCTTACATTGATATATGTTTCAGTAGATTTAATTCAGCTATGGATCCTCAGTTCTTTCCTCATCCAAATGCTGGAGACAAGTGGTATCTCTATCCCGGTTATGATTATGCACATTGCATTGTGGATTCCCTTGAAATTCAGTCTGCTTTCTTAATATTTGTTCATATTTGCTAGAAATTAGTAAGAGTAGGATATGTCCTAAGCTTCAATCTTGGGTCATTTTAACATAATTGATTGCTGATCAAATTGACAAAAAGAAACAGCGCGAGACAAGCAAAAGTGATGATATGGTTGCTGTGTTAAACAATGTTACAGAGATGCCATATGCATACACTTCAAGTTTTCTTCTTACCTGATGTAGAATATTAAAGATCCACGAGTCTTTCTTAAGTATCTTGGAATTAAGGTATAATTACTTCTAATCTGTTTCGTCTTTTGTGTAATGCGGAATATTCAACAAATGCTCATAATTCTCACAGTTATCTTACTGTCATGATGCTTTTACGTGTATGATGATTGTCTTCACAACCAAACTGTTATGGAATTCATGGGAGGAGTTAGAAGTCAATTGACTAAACTTATAACCGTCCTCGGTTCATCACAAGATTTAGCTCCAATGAGTTGGGTTTAGCTCATAGTTTGTATCGACACAAGCTTAGGTTGTGCTGATAAGGTTACCTTCTTGCACAATATTAGTTTCTGTATTTTTAAAATTCAACAATCGTGTTACACTCGAATCAATAGAAACCCTAATTCAATTTGCTAATTTTTTTTAGTTAATTGATTGAATTATATGCTAATTCGATTTTCTTATTATTAGTTTTCCCAGTTAATTAATAATTTTGAGTTCGTTTTGTATATTGGTTTTTTGTTTTGCAGTTAATTGAAAATTTATTGATGGTTGTGGCTAAAAGTTCATCCAAAGTGGAGGTTTGTATTTTTACATGCGTTAATCCATGTATTTAGTTTGATATGAGATACAAGCTCCTTGGACTCTTAGTTGGCCTATTTTTTTTAATGCTTTAAAACAACTTGATATGCATATTCACTGTCAATTAAGTTATCACCAAACTTGGGTTGTTGGTGTCTTAGTTAACCCATGCACAAGTGGCTTAGGTGAATTAAAAGAAATCATACCAATAATTCAGTTTCTACAACTTTTTCAATTAAGAATATTATCGCTATTTAGTTTGTGTTGAATCGTGTATGTGTTTGTGTCATATTATGGACAAATGTTTGGGCAAGAGTGTTTAGTGTCCAACGAATTGCATCACGGAATCGATAGTTTGTAATTACATAGTATTTTTATAGCTATAGATATCATTATTATTATAAACTCTTTTCTTGAATTTGTTTATTAAAATGTTCAAGTGCGTACTGTTATCGTAATTTATTTAATAAAACACATATTTTAATATAAAACTAACTAACTAACTACAAATAGTAAGTTGTATATTTGTGTGAAAATATGCAATGTAGAAAGTAGAACACATTGACGCGTGAAATGTCAGATTTTGGTAAACTGGTGTGGTTTATTTGTTGTGGAAATGTCGATAATAAGCTTCAAATTGGTATTACGGATGTTTTTTTCATAAGGAAAGAACAATGGTTATGGACGTCATGAACTTTGATTTGCAAACTCTATATGGAAATAGGAATTAAATCTTCAATGCATACATCATAAGGGTAGAGAGGAATGCATGCTTTCTTTAGATACAAGTATGCTACTTCAGAAATGTGTTGTTTTTTCAGATCCACTTTTGTTTTGTACGTTTTTTAAAACAACGTGCAAGCATTGTCACAGGATTTCTCTGTTGATGCTGCATGATCACCTATCATGTAGTGAATTTGACATTTAAGTGTTAAAAGACATGATTGTGACACCACTGTAATTGTGAATTACAAGGATTTAATATTCTATTGTACATTTCTTAGATACTTGAAATTAGTTTGGGTGCAAATCTGAAGAATCTTTTTTCCTTTTCTTTTTGTAGGATCATTCTCTACCCATGGTTGACTATGATCAATATACTAGAGGATCCTGTATAGATATACTCAAGACAAGAGACGGGATAAATTGTTTAGCTCTTTACCACTCATAGTTGGAAGGTTTATTTATTACAAACTTGACACAAATATTAATTCTATTTCTTTATTATATTAGATATCATCGCTTTGTAATCCAGGGGTTGAATATGGGTTTTCTAAGTAATGAATACAATTTTTTGCTAAAATAGTGTATCAATAAGCCTTGCTTTATTTTTGCAACATTTATCGAACTTTTCTTTTCGGGAGTTGAAGTGCCGAGAGGTATTGAGGTTCTTTATTATATGGATTTCAATACAAGTAAAGAATAGAAATGTTGTCATGATTGAGACTTGGAATGAGACTATAAAGTCTCGAAAATAAATCTGAAGATAGTGAAAGAATATTTCAGTGTTGATATAAGAAATAGGAGACGGAGATATTTTGGACTGAAAGCATCTCAAAACTAATACTTGTCCAGGAAAGCTATGGTTATGATATAAGTAGAAATAGACCGACTGATATGTTTTGAAAAAATACCGATCCTGTAAATGAAGCTATGATATGACATAATCTGAATTGTTTTCATTATACTTGGAACCTAAGAATAAATGATAATCTTCCGAAGTGGCGATTATAAGACAATCACTTTCAAATTACAATGGCAAACACTAAGATTGATCTTTAATGTTGATTTGTGATTGGTTTTAGATGAGGCTGAGAGATCATGCTGGAAACGAATGATATCAGTAAACTAATTCCAGTAAATGAAGCAGATAAAGACAGGGCAATGGCTGATTTTGGGAGATATAGACAATTGCATAATGGTGTCAGATTTTGAAGGAAGAAATTTTTACAGTATTTTAAATATGCTTATAAGACATTATAGTTCTACAAGTTTTATTAACATATGCATTTTCCCAATTCTCAGGCCTGAAGATGAATCAAGGACCAAAGATGAATCGAAGATTACGCCTATAAAAAATATTAGTCCTATGGTCGATGGTGGCGAAAGCAAGATGTATCTCTGTATGGCATTTCCATAACCCATTTTTTGAGACAACTTGGAAGAACTGGGAAAAGAGTAGGTTTTGTCTCATTTTCAGTTATTGAGAAACTAACTTATAGACTCATCCATTTTTTGGGTAAAAATGGATATACATGCAGGTTTTTACTTGGAATACCGATGCATGGTGATGGTGGTATGGGAGTGGAACTGCTTCTTTCATGTTCTGTTAAGTTATTCGTTAAGAGTATCAACTATAAAGTAGCATCCATTGGCACGTTGGACGGCTTTAGTGTAAAGTGTGTAATCATGAAAATAGGATTATGCTATTTCTCCCTTGAAAAAAACAAATAATGGGCCAATTGGAAAAAATTGGTCAATACAATTTGTGAAGGCATATAGTAGTTGCATATTTTCATCTTCAACATGCTTTTTTCGTTGACATGTTTATATAAGCTGTTATTTTAGCTTTGCATATGTGAAAGAAGTATGTTGTACAAGAGCGGCAGGTTATCAATTTTTTATGTGTTAAGGCTAGGCACGGTAAGAATCGGATGCATCTGATATGTACCAAACCAAATTTGCCGCTTTATTTATCGAATGTAAATTTAAGAGGCTGCCTTTGGTCACCAAAGGTATGCCACAAGTTTTTAGCTGATAAGGAAACCCGCAATTTTCAAATTTCCAACTGTTTATTAATAGACCATGACTAATGTATTGGGTGTTGAAAAGCCATAACTATAGACCATAGTCTTTGGAATAGTATTTTCAGGTTTGTTAGCTAAATGTCTCTTGAGGCAAAATCCTATGAGGCTATGACCGCCATGTTCAAATTCAATGTATACATAGAGCCTCCTATACATGTGTAGATATCAGAGGGTACCCTATATCTACTGATTTATCGGAGGTCTGTACCCTCATAGCTTTTTGTTCTTCCCTATTATGATTGGTTTTTTTATTAACATATCTTATGATTGATGTTAGCTTAGAGAGATGAAACCAAGAACCTTGTCACATGAACTAAAAGAAGCTCTAGGCATGACTATCAGGTATGGAAACTTAAATTTGTGGGAGAGCTAAAGTTATCAGTTCCTTCATACGCTCTCTTAAATATCGTTGAACATTGTGAGTACTGTTTTATCCTATGGGTTTTAACTCTTTCTATTATTTATGGGACAGGTACTTCATGTTGCATTTTTCAAATACCATGCCAAGCCAAACCGACATCACATGGTGATCTATATCATGAAGGAAAGGAGTTTGAGGTAATATGCGACCACTTTTATTACTTATGTTTCGGATGTACACATAAACGAGGTTAGATATCATATAAATCTTCTCGGTCATAAGATAGGACCCGACAAAGAATACGTTTGTTACTATGATGATGGGTACCGAATGGTGAACTTGTCAGACACGGGCCCTTGAAGATGATGCATTAAATCGAATCACCTCGATGGCCCAACCGAAATAGCACAAATTGTGTTGACCGATGATGATGAATTTATGATAATTAGATGTGACGGGATATGGGATGTCATGTTAAATGAAGAAACATTGGGCTTTGTCCGGATACAACTAATGCAACACAATGACCCTCAATGGTGTGCTACAAAAGTCATTAATCAAGCGTTGCGTCTACACAAACGACAATCTCACTGTTATTAACATATCTGATCTACGTATCGAAGTCTCTACGTAGACCCGTCAAACAGTAATGATGGTTAATAATGACACTCTACATATACTTATGGTGGACATAAAGTGAGTCTATTGGTGTCACTCTCATGATCATCGATGAAGTCTCATTGAATCGATGACCCAACCAACCGAGCCAACCCAAACTACCTCGATGAAGTCTCTGTTGATATTTTAGAGCCAACCCAAATGAGCCGTTTGGTAGAATCGGTCGAATGTACCCATTCTGACCCATTTTATGCTGAATGGGTCTTAGGTGCTGCAAAGAAAAAAGAAGGATTATATTCATGAAGTTCAATTGTTAATATGTATTGTATGTCTATTGATTGGATTATCATGTATATGTTCTCATTATATGCATGTTCTATCTGATGACTTTTGAGGTTGCTATCAACACCGTCATTCAAGATGAGAAAGATTTCTGGATCATATCATTAACTCAACCAACATGAAGTGCGTCACTTTTCCGTATGTTACCTATCCTTGTCTATTTTTACAAATTTTCAAAACTTTCATAGTAACATATTAGGATAGTTGAACTTCTCTTTTATTAACATCTTCGGTTCCACATCGAGGCTAATATTTTAATTCCAAAATTCGACTCTATAACTGTAATATACTCATACATAGGACTACAACAACTTAAGGATGGAAAGAAGAATATATATCAGTAGTGGATGAATTAATGGAAGCTATTCATGCATATTGGCCAAAAGTAGTTGTGCGGGTTCAGTTCTTTCCAAGTGTTTGGTGGCTTACTGGCTTATATGGCTTTAAACTCATATGAACACAATTATCATTTATGATCGTCCATTTTGTATTTGTTTGAACACTTACAATTCAAGTGAGTTTTTGAATCTCTAGAAAGACACTATAAGAAGATCGCATATTCATTATTCAATGATGACATACAGGTTATCATCTATCTATTGATTCCACCACTTAATATGGATCACCAATAGAATTTCACTTACGTCCATTAAATTTGACTTACCTCCACCAATTAATAAATAAAAGTAATACAAATACATTATTTAATTTTTTTTTAAAAAAAACCGTGCGTGCGAGGAGAGCTCCAACAATCTACAAAATCAAGCCAAAAGCAGTAGTTTGGAGAGATATAATGATCCGGAACCTAGAGTATGTCTTATTGTCCTTGACTTGCAACAACCATCAAATATAGGAAAAGCTATACGTGTGAAGGTGTATCATAAATGGACGGTCATAGGTCCGAGGGGAGCAAAATAGGTAGAGCTTTGCGACAACTGAAGAATGATCAAGGATATAGATTAACCACCATGTTCGTGATTCCCCTCTTTAACCCGAACATCTGTACACCTCCAATTCAGTTTAATACCCTAATTCCGTTAAAAGAAACCCGAAAATGCATAAGTTCTTGCTATGCCGCTTTACACAACTGCGTGTCATACATTTAACTTTGTTACTTCATTTTAAGATTTTCTTGATGTGATCTTGTGATTGCAAAAAAAATGATTAAAAAAATGACCGACCAATCGTCTTATAATATTCTATGACAATTTTTAAAACATATTTACGCTAACAAAAACAACAAACAACTAATTATAAGTCATGCTCGCCCATTGGTGGCAACAGTATATATATATATATATATATATATATATATATATATATATATATATATATATATATATATATATATATAGTGAAACTTTATTTTCGAACCCACTTAAATGCGAGCTGAGAACCACTTTTAGCCATTAGATTAATTGATCAATGGTCAAAAATGAATGTGTCATTTATGTAATTCATTGAAAAATTAGGATGTCATTTGTAAATCTCAAAGGGCAATTTAGGTATTGTGCATCTATCCTAAAAAAGTCTACTCCAAAATATAAACGGATAAAAAACCTGACTTATATCGATCTTCTCTCTCCTCACTTAAACCTAAAAACCTCCATCAGATCTATCAGGAGCCGCCATCCTTTCTCCTTCAAACCACTCTCCATGTTCTTGTGTCATACCTAAAAACCCGCCCGAAGTATTAACCTTGATTATCTCGGAAAATGGTTTTCAAGCCACTTTGAGAGTGACGACTGATCTATTAATCTTGATTATCTAAGACCATTCTCCGTCATGGTATAGTTTTAACCGATACCTTGGCATCGCTTATGTCCGACTGATCTATTAATCTTTGTAATCGTCTTGATTATCTAAGACGGCGGAGGTTTTGGAGACGGAGGAAGGCGGTGATCCGCGGTGGTGAAGTGACGGTGGTGACAATCTTTGCCTTTACGGTGGCAATTGTGGAAGAGATGGTAATGAGCCTTTCTATTTGACTATTCTTTAATATTTTTAACTATTCTTTTAATGTTTATGCTATCGATGTGTACATAGGTTCTTTTGATTCTTGGTGTATTTTGTTTAGCATGTATCACGTGATGTCGTGAGCTACTTGTCAATATTGTGTGAAATTTGTTTTGCTCTAGTAGAATACTTAATTCATTATTTTGTTTTGTGTAAATGGTGATTTGTTTATTTATTCTCAGGTAATAGGTTGTTAATTGTTTTTCTAATTACGTAAATACAAGATCATATCCTTTTGGTACTATAGCAATGAATTACTAGATGGGTTTTTTACGAGATTTTCAATAAGTATTATTTTTTATGGTGGTGATTTTTTGTTGCCGAGAATGGTTTAGGTGCATAAGTGTTTTAAGAAATAGTGCATGCGTGTTTTAATAAGTAGTGCATAAGTGTTTTATGGTGCATATATGTTTCTAGTGGCGTGCATTGTGTTTAAAAAATAGTGCATACGTGTTTTAGGGTGCATATGTGTTTTTTGACTCGTCCAAAATCAATAAAAGTGATGTGTATATGTGTTTTAATGAATTTGGTGAGATTCTCAAAGTACAAACGCGTTTTTTTAAGGCGTACATGTATGTTTTTGAAAGGCGTGCACATATGTTCGAATCTGATGAGAATATTCAAATACATCCATGTTTTATGGTTAATATAAAATGGTGCATATGTGTTTTTATAGTTGGTATAAAATTAAGGAAAGAATTATGCATATATATTTTAAATTTTGCTTATACATAAATAAGTTTTGTTTCTTATTTATTTGTTGTTTAATTGTTTTTGTGTATGCCTTTTTCAGATTGATGAAGATAATAACCATTGAAGACTTAGAAGTTGATGAACACGTATATACATGAAGATAGATTTGTGAAGAGATGCGATTATTACATATGTGTTTTTTGTATTTGTAATTAATGAAATGTAAAATATAAGTATATGCATATGCATCTTTTTTTTTAATAAAGGCTCATATTTTTTATTTGTATTTTATAGAAATTTGTATTTTAATTGCATTTGAATTAATATTGAATTTTGTGTATATCAGTTATGTTTTTTGTTTGTTATAAGTTTATATTATTTAAAAATAATAGATACACCTTATACGGTATTTGAAAAACATACATGTTAAAAAGTTATTTCAAAATTAAAATTAAAAAATCAAAAACACATATGCACTAAATCATTAAAAAAAAAAAAAAAAAAAAAAAAAAAAAATTAAGTATTATAAAAACGGAATTTATTTAAAACCCAAAAATAATATAAAATGTCTTTATACCCTTTTGAATTAAATATAAATAACAAAATGCTATAAGCATTTAAATGATGTACATTGTGTATTATTAGTTGTAAAAGGTGGTTCTCAGTTCTCGCACTTAAAGTGTGTTCGAAAATAAAGTCCTCTATATATATATATATATATATATATATATATATATATATATATATATATATATATATATATATATATATATATAAATAAATTAAAACATCGAGTAAACTAATAGTATAATGTTTATAGCATTAAAATGACTATAAAAATATATAGGACAATTTGTCAGAAATGTCGGATCAATTGATCAAAATAAATGATCGTGCGATAGCGTTTATTTAATAAATAAATATACGTTAGTAAAATATGCAAATCCATGCATGAACTAATATGAAAATGATGTTGCTGATGATATGTAGACTAACTCTAGTCTATATGAAATGTTCTCAATGATGTTCCATGAATACGCGACTTAACCCTTGGCTACGCGAATTATACTCAGTAACCTAGTTTACAAAATGATTAATAATAATCATGAATAGAAATTTTTCTCTGGGAATGAATAGTATTTCGTGAATAGTAAAATTTTGAAATGACCTTTCTAAGTCTCAAACTGACTTCAAAAGTGATGAATAGTAAAATGATAAATAGTAAAATGATAAATAGTAATCAGTGAATAGTAATTTCCCGAGATGAATAGTGAAATTGTCAAAGTTTGATAAATGACCTGAAATTACGATTTATCACATTCGTCCACCCAAAAAGGAATTCAGTCCCTGAATTCAGTTCGTGTTGGTCTCTCAGGTTTAGGGTTTGTGATGAATAACGAGGAGAGAAGACATGAAGAAGTGTCGTTACGGCTATTTGGGATTAAGAGTATATAAAACATCGCGATAGAGAAAAATATTGGGTGAATCTCCCATGAGTATCACTACGACTTTTAGGAATATGTGAAAATTTTGTCTGCACTAAGATTTATAAATAACTGCTCCCAACATAACATGATCCCTCCAGAATTAGACATAGTTAGCTAGGCTATGTATAATTAAAGAACGATAATGTGATGTTCGGTTTAGTTGTTATAACTCTCAATGTTTAAACAGATTTGAGCCATGCCATTTAAAAGAGATGAGATAGAAGGTGATAAGTTTGAGGATATTTTCAAAATAATTGGCGGTTTTAGACAATGGGTTATGAGGTGTCGTAAGTATTCAAATGTATGACAATTTAGTGACTTAATGTGAATAGCGTCAACACGACATGTCGGTGGTGAAACAGAGGTGATAGCGACCGCCTCTTGAAGGCTTCGCTCAAAGATCTATTTGTTATCGGTGATGTGTTTAGTGCTGAGTCAACTGATGTTAATATTGTGATAGGGGATGTCAAGGTATCCTCCACGTTGGAATCTGAAGAAAGGATAATGGAATGGGTATCTGAAGACATCAATGTGACAAATCATAATTTCAGGTCATTTATCAAACTTTGACAATTTCACTATTCATCTCGGGAAATTACTATTTACCGATTACTATTTATCATTTTACTATTCATCACTTTTGAAATCAGTTTGAGACTGAGAAAGGTCATTTCAAAATTTACTATTCACGAAATACTATTCATTCCAGGAGAAAAATTCTATTCATGATTATTATTAATCATTTTTGTAAACTAGGTTTACTGAGTATCGAAGTCAGCGTAGCCACGAGGGTTAAGTCGCGGTATTCATGGAACATCATTGAACATATCATATAGACTAGAGTGAGTCTACATATCATCGATAACATCATTTTCATATTAGTTCATGCATGGGTTTGCATATTTTACTAACGATATTTATTTATTAAATGAACGTTATCGCACGATCATTTATTTTTGATCAATTGATCCGACACTCGACAAATTGTCCTAATATATTTTTATACTCATTTTAATGCTATAAACATTATACTATTAGTTTACTCGATGTTTTAATTTATTTAGTACACATATTGTTATATATATATATATATATATATATATATATATATATATATATATATATATATATATATATATTACGACGGTTCGTGAGTTCGATTCGATAATTATTTATTCACCCAATACTTTAGGAATGCATTTTATAATTTTTATGAATTTGATATATTTTATTTTGTTTACTTCCTTTAGGCACTCTCGTGTTATGAACGTACCATCGACCTACAATTTTATTTAACGTCAAATAAATTTCAATGATATGCTCAAACTATTTTAAAATAGTTAGTGTCACCCAAACTTAAAAACTTTACGTTTTTACGTTGGCATCTTCATATAAAAACTAATATGAAGTATATTGATAAGTTTAGACATTTTTATAAGTATTATATTTTTATGTTGTCCTGTTTTAAGTTTCATGACTTAAAGGCTTAACGTTAGCAATTACCGGGATCAAACTATACTCCATATACCCTAAACTATTACTATAATTTAGGATAATCATATAATTTTACACTTAAAACCTCCATATGCCACGAATGCATAACATCAAATACAGATGTCAATGGTTAGTTACATGTATCCAACTCATATTGTCAAAAATGTTTTTTTAAGTTTAGTATATAAACTCTTTGTATAACTAAAGAAGCTAAATGACGAAAGTAATATTACTATCCAAATATATGTCTCCAGTTAATAATCAACTTGACTAGCTTTTAACTTAGTTCAAAGATAAAAGGTTTTAGCTTACGTGAGTTTGGGGTTTTCCAAAGAGACGTAAGGTCGTGTTTAGGGAGGTTCTACACTCGAGGTTATCGTATCGTCATTATATACTCACTCACGCTTATCATCTTATCATATGGTAAGTTTTCATAGCCCCACTTTCAATTGTTTTGTACTATTTTTGGGGGAGATACATGCTTAACTATTTTTCACAAGTACTTTAGATTTCTAAGGATAACTTCTATCATGATCACCATCGTTTCAAAACCGAATGTTGTACTATATCAATTGTTCTTGTTTGCGTACTATAGTTCTACGTCGAATAATGTGCTATATCAGCTGACTACTGATACATTGAGTCATGTACTATTGATTATGTGCTATAGTTCTACGTCGAATAATGTGCTATATCAGCTGACTACTGATACATTGAGTCATGTACTATTGACTATGTGCTATGCTTCTACGTTGAGTTAGGTACTATTGTGAATTCATTTGACATCATGCGCTTGAACATAAACTATACACATTTTGGCAATGGGTTGTAAACATACAAGTTGCAAGTTTTGTATGGGCGGAACTTGGAACTGAGTAGATTTGCAATGCCTTTGCTGCATGAACATTCTTTAAAGGTTTACTTCATAACAACACAAACTCTATGAACTCACTCCAACCTTTGTGTTGACACTTTTAGCATGTTTTATCTCGGTATCTAAGGCATACACTTCATGGCATGCATGTGGGCTTATCATAGAGTCGCGGTGACGACGTGTCTCAATGAGGATTTTATGCACTTTAAAACATCGTTTGGCTTGTATCAAACTTATTTCCATACATGATAATTTTTATTTGGGACCTATACTTTGTAAACTCGATTGTTTTATTAAATCAACGATGATGTTTTCCAAACGACACTTTAGGTCGATCAATATAACTGTGATTGTGATGCTATGAAAGTCAACTCCCAGGAATTCCATTCCGCTGCAAAACAGGTAATTTGGGGTGTGACAGATTGGCATCAGAGCAATGGTTATAGAGAACTAGGTTGTATCATTGACCCTAGACTATAACTACATCATCATAGCATCTCATCATTTCATCATAAGTGCATATTCACTATACATGCGGTTTCATACGTACATTTTGCGGGATATTTACGGCGAACTTACTTTTACTAGAAGACATCATTTTATAAAAAGTACTCCATCGATGTTAAAAATGACCCTCAACATGGTCATTCGCGGCCGTAATGTTTTTCTATTAGAAAATATATTAGTTATGCTTATATAAAATAGTTACGGCAACCTTGTTTTAACGCGTGTAATTTAATCGTTACAAGTCCGTTTTCTACGTTTTATATGTCCTTAGCTTCGTGTTAAAGTATACTAATATATTCTTGATAAGTCGACTCATTTAATATTGCTTAAGACTCATTTTTGACTCGTAAAAGTTTGGGATAACATGTGAATTTTTCGAAAATATAGTTTTCGTCGTTAAACTTGAAAATAGCATAACTTCTTCGTTATAACTCGTTTTAACCCATTCAAGCGCCACGTTTTCGTTTTAAAGTATATTTTCTGAATATCTTGCCCAAAATTTTTACCAACTGTCGAAAATTCCGAATTCACATAAATGATCGAGACCCTTATATATAGTTGTGAAATGGATTTTTCTCGTAAAACTTATTCTAACCACTTCAAACCAACGCCAAAGCTATTCTAAACCTACCATACACCTTCTTAGGGTGTCATGGGTTCCTAGACATCATCAAAAATGATATGTTTCAAGGATAATCATAGGATGATATATATTCATTAATAGCACTTAAAAACAAATAAAGTGGTATAGATAATCATATAACTTGCATGTTTTCCTCAAGCATGATAAAATGACCAAAGTATGAATATGAAAAATAAATATGATCATGAAATGCTTACTAGTTAATTGATGAGGTTTAAAGAACAAGGGTTTATCCTTATACCCTAGGTTTTTATTCCAAAACCTTGATTAAGAGTATACTAAGGTTGTGAAATTAACTTGTCTTGAAAAAAATATGGACTTCTTGCTTCTTTCTTCCTATGACCGGTTGATGAGTGTGTAAATACTCATCATTTTAATCAATCTGAACTAAAGCGTCTAAAAATGCTCACAAATGCATCAAAATACTAAAATATTCCAAAATTGCATTTTATATGTTTCGGATGCAAAATGTTTAAAATCGGATGAAAAATGAGCAAAGTTTGCATAATTGGCGGTTTCAGTCCCTAAGTTTCTAAAATTGTCAAAAATAGTCCCCAGTCAAAATTTCAAAAGAAAAGTCACCAAAGGTCCTTTTAATATCATAACTTGTCAAATTTAGTCCTTTGGTGAAAAATATAAAAAGTTTTGAGAAAATTACAAATTGGTCCTTCAACTTTGAAAATTGGCAGAAATGGTCCCTGGAAAATGTGAAAATGGCAACTTTGGTCCTTGTAATATTAACACTTGTCAATTTCAGTCCTTGGAAGCAACTTTGAGATATTGGCAGCCTAGATCCCTACAGTTTCAGAAATTACAAGTTAGGCCCTTGTATTTTAAACCCCTTCACTATCTTTTGGCCTTGTCACAATGCAATTGGACCCCTGTCATATGCTTTTTGGACCCTGCTTTTGACCCCATTATTAATAAGGGTTATTATACAAAAAGTCACTAAAGTTTATGAAAAATTTGTCCTAAGTCACTAAAGTTTAAAGTTGTCATTCGTGTTACTCAACTTATGAAAGTTGTCAACAGTTCTTGAACTTATGAAAGTTGTCATCCGAGTTCTTGAACTTGTAAAGACATGACATTTTGTTACTTAACATATAAAAAAATAAACGTAAAAATTGCTAAAATTATAGACGTGTTTGCTTTTTAACGTTGAGTAACCTGAATGACAACTTTTAAACTTTAGTAACTTAGGACAAATTTTCCGCAAACTTTAGTGATTTTTTTGTATAATAACCCTATTAATAATCCAGTCAAATGAAGTTTGACCCACTCCTTTCCCTCTCTCCCTCACGAGATAACCATTTCCATCATCACCAATCCTGCTAATCCTCTACTAACACTCCATCCACTCCACCATCATCACTTTCACCCTCCTCCAAACACAAGAAGCCAAGAAAGCATTAAATGCCTCTAAACCTAACACTCAATCACCCCTAGCTGTTAAAACCAGATTTGGCGCCAAAAAGGTTTAAATGGCCAAGATCAATTGCAGTGATCCAATGGTCATTTTTATTAGTGGGATATGTCCAAAGAAGTGAGAGAAGATGATTGGGGTGTATAAAAGACCAAGGGAAGCATCAAGCAAGTAGTTAGTTTCTATTTTTTCTAGCAATGTATGTCGTTTCTGGTTTCTTAGTCTAAATTAGATTTATAGTCGAATTTTAAAGTTCTATTGTACTCAAGTAAACCTTTTCGGTGTATTTCAACTTGATTCAGTATCAATTTTAGTTCAAGTTCAACTTCCATATTATATGCTCATCTGTTGAAATTTACACTTTCAAAATCCTACATCAAATCTTCTAGTCACTGTTGTTAGCTCAAACATACTCAAACTAGCTTAGTAAAGCTTTCCATAAGCTCACATTGAAGTTTCATTCACTTTTGGACCTTGGTCAACAAAAGTCAACATAAGCAAAAAATGGTGCGAAATGGAAAGGGTTGATGCGAGGCATGGAAATGGGTTGAGTTATAGCTTATTGGGTTGGATTTGATAGGTTAGTGGTCTTTGTTTCACGGTTGCTAGCCATAGTGGCTTTGGACTATTGTAAGTGATTTACAAGTTTTTATACAATCTGCAATTGTAGTTTAAATCTGTAAAACACTGTTCTAGTAGTAGTAATTTAGTTATATTAAGTTAGTTGGATCATAAAAATAAGTTGAATCATTGTTTAGATCTGTTTTGTTGCAAATCGATGTACTTAAGAGGTGTTTGGTTTCTTGATCCATCATCTTAAAGATATATTCATTGGGTAATTTCTCTTGTTTCATGTTTGTGTAGTCTAAGTATGTTCATTTGAGTCAATATTTGGCACTGCAACCACTAAAAGTCAAATGGCACTTAAATCATCTTCTTGTCAAACTGTTGAGTTTTAGGATTAAAATCGATATTTTGTGTTTAGAAATCATCAAGCTTGCTTGCATTGTACTTATTACACCTTATTACATCAACATAAGTCATAAAATTGGATCTAAAGTTCATTTTAGTCAAAGTGCTCAATTGCTTTCAAAAGTCAAATAATGTGAAAAACCTGTTTGAGCTCAGTTAAAAGGATTTTTCTTGAACTCATCTTGGGGTCTTATCAAGTGGGAATTGGCATTTTAGAAACTTCATCTGGTCTGGTTACTTATTACCATTTTAGTTAAATTTTACAAATTTTTTATAAGCTTCAAACAGGCCTCTCTTTTAGGCGAAATGCCTGCACTACGAACTCGGTTGATCTTGAGTTTTCTCGATTCTTCGGCGGTGTCTGAGCTCATAAGAGCTTATCATAGTCTGATTTTTGGTACAATTGATCTCACCCAGGTCTAGTCTAGGTTCCAAGTTGTAGTTTTCAGTTTGAGCTTATTTTTAAGCTGGTGCTTGTGTTCAAACTTGCTACCCAGAAATCTGTTTTGAGCAAATAACTCATACATCAAATCTGTACTAGCCTGCTAATCTGAAGTTATAACCTGTTGTTTTAAGTTGTATTAGAGTTATTTTAGCATAATAAGGCTTCTGTAAACAGTTGGTGCCTTTTGGTGAGCTTTTAGCTTATCAAAGTGCTTATTCATAAGCATTTTCCATATCAATTTCATATTTTTCCACATAAGTGCCTGTTTTTCCATTTTTCCTAGATTCCAAATATAATTTTAGACTTTTCCTGAAATTTTCAGATTTTTCTAAGTTGATTTGCTATTTTTCTTAATTTAAATTAGTTTTTAAGCATTTTTAAATAGCATTTAATATAAAAAAATTCAGAAAAGGTTCAAAAAAATAATTTTTCAAATTTCTTAGGTTTAGATAAATATAAAAAGTGAAAAAAGTAATTTTTCAGATTTTTCTTAGTTTATTTTGTAATTTTTAATAATTTAATTAGTTTTAAATAGTTTAAAATCCATAAAAAATAGAAAAATAATCAGAAAAATACAAAAATAGTTTTGAAAATTCTAGTTTGTTATTTTAGACTTTTCTAATTCATAATTTTATTTTTCTAGCTTTATTTCCTAATTTCTTGTATTTTAGGTAATTATTAAATAGTTAAAAATAGTTTTTAATTAATAATAATTAATTAAATAGTTGTAAAAATAATTTTCTTTTCTAAATATTTTCTTTTATCATTAGGTTTGTAAAATATCATTTCATATTTTTAGGGTTAATATTGCTTTAGTTTCACTTTTTATTTTGTGCGTCGTAGATTTTAATTTCGGTTTGTAAAACATAAAATAAAAACATCATTTTAATTATAGTGATAGCGTTTATTTAATAGATTTTATCTTTTAATTTTCTTTAATTTGCATTTAAGCCGTTGATATTTGTTGGCTTTTACGTAGTTTTAATCATATCACAAATCCTTTTATCCGTTCAATTTCTCGATCACTTTCGTTTGATAATTCATCGCATAGCTCACCGGGACATAACGACGGGGAGACCCTATACTCTCGGATCTTCATTGATTTCGTTCTGAGCCGTTTTAAGCTTGTTACGATGCGCCATTCACAAGTGGCGGGCTTGTATGATAAAGCTTGATCGTTCTTGGCGAATCACCTGGGTTCTACAAGAGGATAGGAGAGTATATGTTTTTTTTCACTAATAGAATGTGTAAGTATGTGTAGAATTAAGTTTATATATTTAAAATATTACATGGAAGTCTACACATGCTTAAGTGTTTCATCTAGTTAAGATATTTACCCAATTGTATGGTGTGTCATGTATTTTGTCGACCAAGGATAAAACAAAAGGAGAAACATGGTAAAATTTAGTAAGTAGATATATTATATCAATATTTGTAGTGTATGTTTGATAAATAAAGTATTATTTAGTGTAGCGTTAGCTAGAAATAAATTTTAACGGAACAAAATAAAATATATCAAGTCATAAAAATTATAAAATGCATTTCTTACAAAATTTAGTGAAATAATAATTATCGAGTAGTATTTACTAAAACCCAAGTAATTATATAAATATAACAATTTATATACAAAATAAATTTAAAACACCGGGTAAACTAATAATATTATTTTATAATCTTAATATGTGTATAAAATATATCGGGATAATTTTGGAAGTGTCGGATCAAATGTTCAAAATAAATGATTACGCGATAGTGTTTATTTAATAGGAAATTATCGTTTAATGTAAAATGCAAAACCATGCATAAATTAATATGATGATGATGTTACTAATGATATGTAGACTAAATCTAGTCTATATGAAATGTCCTCGATGATTGCTCATGAATTCAGACTAAACCATTAATGTTACGCGAATTTGATACTGTAAACCTAGTTTACGATAAATGATGAATAGTGAATCATGAATAGTGATTTTCTCCGGAATGAATAGTGTTTCGTGAATAGTAAAATTTTGAAACACGTTCTCGGAATATCAAATCGACTTGAAAACGATGAATAGTAAAATGATGAATAGTAACCGATGAATAGTAAGTTCTCGAGATGAATAGTAAATTTTCAAAGTTTGTCAAACGGAGTTGTAACGAGTAAAATACGGTCACTTAAACTTTTAGAAAGTTACCCTTAAACAATATTTTGGTACAAGTACCCTACTTTACCAATGTTTTTCTCCATGATCGAGACCTCTATGATAAAAACTTAAATGCTAAAACTTTGAGATAATGCTACAAGCTTTCCAAAACCGTTGAGTTTGTTTCCTAACACTCGATGTGCACCATTTTACGACTAGCTTTTCGAGGCCATTTAGTCACTTTCATGAATTATCAAATGACATTGTTTTACGACGAAAAGTTATAATTTCATAATAAATCATTAAATGATTATCGTAGGATATCATTTCAACATAAATACTTGTAAAGTAATTTATAAATTGTCAAGACGTTATAAGATTATTTTTTCGACGAGAAACGTTATTTTCAAAAATTCACAAGTGGTATAGATATCATACGAATTGCGTGCATAACATTACATCATAACTTATTATAGATCATATCATTCATAATAGGTCACGGTTAGAGATTTGCGCTACATTTCAGTGTACTCACTTTTGCCATCGCATCATTGTCCAAGTGAGTTTTCATAGCCCCACTTTCAATTGTTATGTACTATTTTTGGGGGAGATACATGCTTAACTATTTTTCACAAGTACTTTAGATTTCTAAGGATAACTTCTATCATGATCACCATCGTTTCAAAACCAAATGTTGTACTATATCAATTGTTCTTGTTTGCGTGCTATAGTTCTACGTCGAATAATGTGCTATATCGGTGACTGCGATACATTGAGTCATGTACTATTGATTATGTGCTATAGTTCTCGTCGAATAATGTGCTATATCACCGACTACGATACATTGAGTCATGTACTATTGATTATGTGCTATGGTTCTACGTCGAGTTAGGTACTATTGTGAATTCATTTGACATCATGCGCTTGAACATAAACTATACACATTTTGGCAATGGGTTGTAAACACACAAGTTGCAAGTTTTGTATGGGCGAAACTTGGAACTGAGTGGATTTGTAATGCCTTTGCTGCATGAACATTCTTTAAAGGTTTACTTCATAACAACACAAACTCTATGAACTCACTCAACCTTTGTGTTGACACTTTTAACATGTTTTATCTCAGGTATCTAAGGCATACACTTCATGGCATGCATGTGGGCTTATCATAGAGTCGCGGTGACGACGCGTCTAACAGGGATTTTATGCACTTTAAAACATCGTTTGGCTTGTATCAAACTTATTTCCGCACATGATAATTTTTATTTGGGACCTATACTTTGTAAACTCGATTGTTTTATTAAATCAAGCGATGTGTTTTCAAACGACACTTTAGGTCGTTCAATATAACTGTGATTATGATTCTATGATGATTAACTCGAGAATTCCATTTCGTTGCAAAGCAGGTAATTTGGGGTGTGATGATTATTTGTCACATCACCAAATTACTGCTTTGCGCCGAATGGACTACTGGGATGACCGCCATAGCATCACGATTCTGATTATATTGAGCGACCTAAAGTGTCGTTTAACTACATCGTTTGATTAAGTAAGATAATTAGAGTTTACAAACATAGGTCCCAAAAGATTCAAAGTACCAAAATGAGTTTGTTACAATCAAACGATAGTTAAGTGCATTAAATATGTGAGAGACGCGTCACTCACCGACTCCATGCAAGCCATGATGATATGCTAATACGAGATAAAACATGCTTAAAACATCAACCCAAAGGTTGAGTGAAATCCATAGGTTTAATTAAGTCATTTGAACACAATATTCGTGAGTGTGAGTTACGTTGTTTCACACTCATCGTTGAAAACAAAACGACATTTATTTCACTAAGTTCATGACAACCAAAGCGTAAACCTCGTACCAATAGAAAGTGGTAAAATTGTTTCATCGCACCCTAGTAGGTAAACTTGCCAATTTACCTTATTGATTCGAATATAGTGCGTTCGATTTCCCCTAAGCGGGTCAATAAGAACGGGTGTGATAATTCAATAGGCCTATTCACAATATTCGCTCACTGCATGAAGTGAATAATGGTGCATGATGTAGGGACTTCAAACATGGCAATAGAATACTTAGTGACAATAAAGCATTTGGAAATAACATACAATTCAAAGCATTTGTGTTCGATTAAAAATATAGCATGTATCTCCCCCAAGAGTTTGTAAAACAATTAAGTAATAGAAAGTGGGGCTATGAACTCACCATATGATAAGATGATAGCGTGAGTGAGTATATAATGACGATACGATAACCTCGAGTGTAGACCTCCCTAAACACGACCTTACGCGTCTACTGGAAAACCCCAAACTCACAGAAGCTAAAACCTTTTTATCTTGAACAAAGTTAAAAGCTAGTAAAGTTGATTATTAAGCGGAGACATATATTTGGATAGTAATATTACTTACGTCATTTTAGCTTCTTTAGTTATACAAAGAGTTTATATACTAAACTTAAAAACATTTTTGACAATATGAGTTGGATACATGTAACTAACCATTGACATCGTATTTGATGTTATGCACTCGTGGAATATGGAGGTTTTAAGTGTAAAATTATATGATTATCCTAAATTATAGTAATAGTTTATGGTATATGGAGTATAGTTTGATCCGGTAATTGCTAACGTTAAGCCTTTAAGTCATTAAACTTAAAAGCAGGACAACATAAAAATATAATACTTATAAAATGTCTAAACTTATCAATATACTTCATATTAGTTTTGATATGAAGATGCCAACGTAAAAACGTAAAGTTTTTAAGTTTGGGTGACACTAACTATTTTAAAATAGTTTGAGCATTTCATTGAAATTATTAAATAAAATTGTAGGTCGATGGTAACACGTTCATAACACGAGAGTGCCTAAAGGAAGTAAACAAAATAAAATATATCAAATTCATAAAAATTATAAAATGCATTCCTCACAAGTATTGGGTGAATAAATAATTATCAAATCGAATGAAGTGCAATGTCTTTAATAGTTGGTTAATCTCATGTATGTATCCTCGTCTTGTTAAAAACTCATGAAATCTACAAGTTATCAAACAACATCGTTAATAACTAGGATTCCCTCTTGAAACATCGACTTTAAAATAAACAAGGAACTAATGGACCAAGAGTCTAAAGCGATTCCTATTAAAAAAAATTAAAAGCAATCTAAAGTGATGCACAAGCAAAATAAATAAGGAACCAATAGGCCAAGAGTCCAACACCTTCAAATCTGAAAAATCATGACATCATCAAGCATATACAGATCTAAACAATCTTGACTTAACAAAGGCATGTGCTTTAACCCAAGTTGCGTCCACGTATATTCTTTTAAAAATGGATCGAGTTTCTTCAGCCTTCTATTCCATTTTTCAATTTTAAAAGAAAACAATCAATTTGAATGGACCCAGTAATAAAGCTTCTTATGAAACTTTGAAAGCCAAAAACAACAAATGTGATAAAATAACTATATAGCAAAAGAAGCGAATTAAAAAATTCAAAAATGCTTAAGAAACACTTTTAAACAACAAATCTTTAACTTTCTTTGTTATGCGAGAATATATATATATATATATATATATATATATATATATATATATATATATATATATATATATATATATATATATATATATATATATATATATATATATATATATATATATATATATAACAATATGTATACTAAATAAATTAAAAACATCGAGTAAACTAATAGTATAATGTTTATAGCATTAAAATGAGTATAAAAATATATTAGGACAATTAAGTGTCGGATCAATTGATCAAAATAAATGATCGTGCGATAGCGTTCATTCAATAAATAAATAAATATACGTTAGTAAAATATGCAAACCCATGCATGAACTAATATGAAAATGATGTTAATCGATGATATGTAGACTAACTCTAGTCTATATGAAATGTTCTCAATGATGTTCCATTAATATGCGACAACCCTCGTACGCTGACGATTCGATACTCAGAAACCTAGTTTACAAAATGATTAATAATAATCATGAATAGAAATTTTCTCTGGGAATGAATAGTATTTCATGAATAGTAAAATTTTGAAATGACCTTTCTAAGTCTCAACCGACTTCAAAGTGATGAATAGTAAAATGATAAATAGTAATCGGTGAATAGTAATTTTCCGAGATGAATAGTGAAATTGTCAAAGTTTGATAAATGACACGAATTACGATTTGTCACATTCGTCCAAAAAGGAATTCATCCCTGAATTGGTTCCTGTGGTCTCTCGTGTTTAGGGTTTGTGATGAATAACGAGAGAGAAGACATGAAGAAGTGTCGTTACGGCTATATGGGATTAAGAGTGTATAAAACATCGCGATAGAGAAAAATATTGGGAGAATCTCCCATGAGTATCACTAGGACTTTTAGGAATATGTGAAAATTTTGTCTGCACTAAGATTTATAAATAATCGCTCAACATAACATGATCCCTCCAGAATTAGACATAGTTAGCTAGGCTATGTATAATTAAGGAACGATAATGTGATGTTCGGTTTAGTTGTTATAACTCTCAATGTTTAAACAGATTTGAGCCATGCCATTTAAAAGAGATGAGATAGAAGGTGATAAGTTTGAGGATATTTTTCAAAATGATTGACGGTTTCTAGACAATGGGTTATGAGGTGTCGTAAGTGCTTCAAATGTATGACAATTTAGTGACTTAATGTGTGAATAGCGTCTAACACGACATGTTGGTGGTGAAACAGAGGAGTGATAGCGCCCTTCATGAAGGCTTCGTCTCGCATCCGATGTTATCGATGATGTGTTTAGTCTTGAGTCAACCGATGTTAATATTGTGATAGGGATGTCAAGGTATCCTCCACATTGGAATCAAGAACGGATAACGGAATGGGTATCGAAGACATCTATGTGACAATCGATGTGAAATGAAAGTAAATATCCCGCAAAATGTACGTATGAAACCGCATGTATAGTGAATATGCACTTATGATGAAATGATGAGATGCTATGATGATATAGTTATAGTCTAGGGTCAATGATACAACCTAGTTCTCTATAACCATTGCTCGATGCTAATCACACACCCCATTTCGTGATACGCAGTGGAATTCAAACTGGGTGTTACTTCATGGCACAACAGTTATAATAATAGAAAACGATCTCTAATTGAATCATTTTAAAAGATTTATCATTCGAATATCAGAGTTTAGAAAATGAGGTCCCAGTAGTTTCGTAGTTTATTAAATAAGGTTTCGAATGATAATAAAATTTATAGCCTTCTTGAGTATCCGTGTTCCTCCGTGCCAGCCTCGTTCATTATGGACCTGAGATAAACATGCTAAAAATGTCAACGCAAAGGTTGGTGAGTTCATAGAGTTTGTTGCAAATACATTGGAAGCCTATAAACAATGTTCATGTAGCAAAGGCATTGTGAATCCACTTAGTTGCAAATTCGCCCATACAAAACTTGCAACCTGTGTGTTCACAACCCATTGCTAAATTATAATGTGAATAAAACAATTGATTTCAATAGTTTCAAGTTCGGGTGAATATTTGTAGTAGTTACAAATATTGATAAAATAAGTAGTGGGTAATGTTATACACCCATAATTAGCTTACTTGCCCTAACGGGTCAATCACAAAAGATAGTTTTTGGTTGCCCTAACCGGTCAACACAAAATAGTTCATTTGTTTGCCTAACCGGTCAATCACAAAGATATTTTGTTTGGTTGCCCTAACCGGGTCAACACAAAAGTAGTTCGTTTGTTTGCCCTAACCGGGTCAAAGTTGAATGAATCCATAGGATTTATATGCAAAATCAGTTTAACACAAGTTTCAAGTTTAATAAACAGTGGGCTACGTTGGTATACGCCCATAATAGAAACAGTGGGCCATGTTGTTAGCACCGTAGTCCGATGGTTGCGATCAGTATCATTACCGTCATCGTGTTATTGCTCTAAGTCTCATGAGCGCAAACCTTAATGGTTGGACATCATAAAATGATGTTAGTACGCAGACATCATAGGGATCTTTATGCATGTGATTCCCTCGGCGGGGAGCTTGCCATTCTCCCATTTGTTCTTCAAATAACGTGCATTTGGTTACCTATCCGGCTAACACAAATGGGGCGTCGACTGCCAATAGATCTATTCATGATATTCGCGTTCACTCGCAAGTGATTAATGGTTCATGATGTGAGGGACTTTGAGTGGCAAAAGTGTGTCTTAGGCAATAACAACCAGAATAACATACAGAAAAATACTTGCGTTCATATTTGTAGCATGTATCTCCCCATGAGATAGAAAAACGTATAAAAGTGGATTCATGAATTTACGCTAATTCGTATAAGTTAAAGTACTTGTGTAAGTAAAAACAAGTAGTTGAGCATGTATCTCCCCCAAAATAGTATAAATCGGTTAAAATAGAGTAAAAGTGGGGCCATGAAACTCACCTGATAATAACTGATGAATGATACTAGCAAATTGGCGGCTCAAGCATCTAAATTCAAAAATCCATTTCCTAAACTATAAAAACCTCTATATCACCTCATATCTACCCCTGGTCATTTTCCCATTTCCTTTTGTTGTTGCTAGTTTGGTTGTTGTTGTTGTTGTTGTTATTGTTTTCCCCCTTCACAACTTGGGCCATGAGTTTTGTGATACCCGATAGATTCTTCAATTGTTTGCGTATCAAAAGAAATCACATCACCTTGAATAATCTGGGAAGTTCTCCCATGAAAGCTTCAGTAGTTTTTCATTGTCCGAAACCATAGATGGACTTAATGCACCAATTCTTGAAACCTTCGAATGTAGGTCTCGATTTCGCACTCCAGATCACTAGCTCATAAAATTGCATTTCCAACTTCTTCACCTCGATTCATGGACAATACTTCTTTGTCAACAACCCTTTAAATTGCTCCTAGGTGAACTTGTAAGCATTTTCCATTCCCATAGGTGTGCATACGAGTTCCACCACGACATTGCCCCATCTAAAAGTGTACTTGTAGCGAACTTAACCTTGCAATCATCGTGGAAATTGCATAAAAAACACAGACTCCATTTTCTCAAACCATCGAACCATAGCAAGGGCCCGCCGGTGCCCTTGAATTTAGTGGGATCTCGCTTTTAAAATCCTTATATGAACAACTTGAACCCTGCACCTCACGGAATCCTGCAGCTGAGGCAAAGTGCAGCGAGCAGCCGGCAATTAGCTGTCGACCTCGGCGGCAGTTGCAAGTCTTATGGCCTCGTGATGAGCTGCAGCTTCAGAAGATTAGCAAGTCAGCGGGCGGCGATCGCCGCATGACCTCAGCAGCACCGCCATCGTTGCTCTTTCGTCCTTAATGCCTCGGCTATACTATCCTCACATACTTTTGCATAGCCGCTTGTGTCATTCGGTGCGACTTTCTTTGGCGCCATAACTCTTTAAAATAAGAGGAAAGGTGAGGCGTAGCAAAGTCCTATGATAAGAATAAGCGCCTAAAAGATATGATGTGAGATGATAAGTTTGAGGTTATAACAACGACAACCAAAACCGTAACACTAACCATCACCAACAATGAATAGAAGACAAGAAGTCGTCAAGGTCTATGTTCTTTGCACCAACAAAGGGAAGAGCTTATCTCGAAACTTACCACGATGCCACCAATGCACGCTACATCATAATGGTCCATGTGGTATATGCTTTAGTCGTCACAAAGTGGGACACCTTGCTAAGGACCGCAAGGAAAGACCATAGTTACATGTTACGGATGCGGGAGTAAGGACACTATCGGAACCAATGTCCCCAAAACCAAGGTCAACAAGTTGAAGGTGCTCTTGGAAAGCATACATGTTAGAAGGAGGAGAAGCTCAATAGGATTTCAGCAATGCGGAAGACTAAAGAAGTTCGGAAACTAACAGTCTTATTTTCCTTATGTACTATGTCGTACTAAGTTTATGTCTTCCATCGTATCCGGATCTTTATAACTTAAGATGTATTACTGTTTGATAAATGACCTGAAATTACGATTTGTTACATTCGTCCACCCAAAAAGGAATTCAGTTCCTGAATTCAGTTCGTGTTGGTCTCTCAGGTTTAGGGTTTGTGATGAATAACGAGGAGAGAAGACATGAAGAAGTGTCATTACGGCTATATGGGATTAAGAGTGTATAAAACATCGTGATAGAGAAAAATATTGGGAGAATCTCCATGAGTATCACTAGGACTTTTAGGAATATGTGAAAATTTTATGCGCACTAAGATTTATAAATAAGCGCTCCCAACATAACATGATCCCTCCGAATTAGACATAGTTAGCTAGGCTATGTATAATTAAGGAACGATAATGTGATGTTCGGTTTAGTTGTTATAACTCTCAATCTTTAAACAGATTTGATCCATGCCATTTAAAAGAGATGAGATAGAAGGTGATAAGTTTGAGGATATTTTTCAAAATGATTGACGGTTTCTAGACAATGGGTTATGAGGTGTCGTAAGTGCTTCAAATGTATGACAATTTAGTGACTTAATGTGTGAGTAGCGTCTAACACGACATGTTGGTGGTGAAACAGAGGAGTGATAGCGACTTCGCCCTTCTTGAAGGCTTCGTCTCGGCATCTGATGTTATCGGTGATGTGTTTAGTACTGAGTCAACTGATGTTAATATTGTGATAGGGGATGTCAAGGTATCCTCCACGTTGGAATCTGAAGAAAGGATAACAGAATGGGTATCTGAAGACATCTATGTGACAATCGATGTGAAATGAAAGTAAATATCCCGCAAAATGTACGTATGAAACCGCATGTATAGTGAATATGCACTTATGATGAAATGATGAGATGCTATGATGATGTAGTTATAGTCTAGGGTCAATGACACAACCTAGTTCTCTATAACCATTTCTCTGATACCAATCTGTCACACCCCCAAATTACTTGTTTTGCAAATGAATGGAATTCCTAGGAGTTGTTGTCATAGCATCACAATCAGTTATATTGAACGACCTAAAGTGTCGTTTGGAAAACACATCGTTTGATTTAATAAAACAATCGAGTTTACAAAGTATAGGTCCCAAATAAAAATTATCATGTGCGGAAATAAGTTTGATACAAGCCAAACGATGTTTTAAAGTGCATAAAATCCCTGTTAGACGCGTCGTCACCGCGACTCTATGATAAGCCCACATGCATGCCATGAAGTGTATGCCTTAGATACCTGAGATAAAACATGCTAAAAGTGTCAACACAAAGGTTGAGTGAGTTCATAGAGTTTGTGTTGTTATGAAGTAAACCTTTAAAGAATGTTCATGCAGCAAAGGCATTGCAAATCCACTCAGTTCCAAGTTCCGCCCATACAAAACTTGCAACTTGTGTGTTTACAACCCATTGCCAAAATGTGTATAGTTTATGTTCAAGCGCATGATGTCAAATGAATTCACAATAGTACCTAACTCGACGATAGAACCATAGCACATAATCAATAGTACATGACTCAATGTATCGATGAGTCACTAATATAGCACCTTATTCGACGTAGAACTATAGCACATAATCAATAGTACATAACTCAATGTATCGATGAGTCGGTGATATAGCACATTATTCGACGTAGAAGCTGTAGCACGCAAACAAGAACAATTGATATAGTACAACATTCGGTTTTGAAACGATGGTGATCATGATACAAGTTATACTTAGAAATCTAAAGTACTTGTGAAAAATAGTTAAGCATGTATCTCCCCAAAATAGTACAAAACAATTGAAAGTGAGGCTATGAAAACTCACCATATGATAAGATGATAGCGTGAGTGAGTATATAATGACGATACGATTACCTCGAGTGTAGACCTCCTAAACACGACCTTACGCGTCTCTTGGAAAACCCCAAACTCACGAAGCTAAAACCTTTTTATCTTTGAACTAAGTTAAAAGCTAGTCAAGTTGATTATTAAGCTGGAGACATATATTTGGATAGTAATATTACTTTACGTCATTTTAGCTTCTTTAGTTATACAAAGAGTTTATATACTAAACTTAAAAAAACATTTTTGACAATATGAGTTGGATACATGTAACTAACCATTGACATTTGTATTTGATGTTATGCATTCGTGGCATATGGAGGTTTTAAGTGTAAAATTATATGATTATCCTAAATTATAGTAATAGTTTATGGTATATGGAGTATAGTTTAATCCCGGTAATTGCAAACGTTAAGCCTTTAAGTCATGAAACTTAAAACAGACAACATAAAATATAATACTTATAAAAATGTCTAAACTTATCAATATACTTCATATTAGTTTTGATATGAAGATGCCAACGAAAGACGTAAAGTTTTTAAGTTTGGGTGACACTAAATATTTTAAAATAGTTTGAGCATATCATTGAAATTTATTTGACGTTAAATAAAATTGTAGGTCGATGGTACATTCATAACACGAGAGTGCCTAAAGGAAGTAAACAAAATAAAATATATCAAATTCATAAAAATTATAAAAATGCATTCCTCGCAAGTATTGGGTGAATAAATAATTATCGAATCGAACTCACGTAAACCGTCATAATATATATATATATATATATATATATATATATATATATATATATATATATATATATATATATATATATATATATATATATATATATATATATATATATATATATATATATATATATATATATAATATATAAAAACAATATGTACTAAATAAATTAAAACATCGAGTAAACTAATTGTATAATGTTTATTGCATTAAAATGAGTATAATAATATATTAGGACAATTTGTCAGAAGTGTCGGATCAATTGATCAAAATAAATGATCGTGCGATAGCGTTCATTTAATAAATAAATATACGTTAGTAAAATATGCAAACCCATGCATGAACTAATATGAAAATGATGTTCTTGATGATATGTAGACTAACTCTAGTCTATATGAAATGTTCTTAATGATGTACCATGAATACGCGACTTAACCCTCGTGGCTACTGTGAATTCGATACTAAATAAACCTAGTTTACAAAAATGATTAATAATAATCATGAATAGAAAATTTTCTCCGAGGAATGAATAGTATTTCGTGAATAGTAAAATTTTGAAATGACCTTTCTAAGTCTCAAACTGACTTCAAAAGTGATGAATAGTAAAATGATAAATAGTAATCGGTGAATAGTAATTTTTCGAGATGAATAGTGAAATTGTCAAAGTTTGATAAATGACCTGAAATTACGATTTGTCACATTGTGCTAGCCGGATCCCTTGTGGAAGGGATCCGTGGGATCCGGGGAACAGTAAGATTTTTCCTCTTTAAATAGTGAGCAATTTCTTCATTATTTGTCACCCTTTCTAACACACTTTCTCCCCGAGTTAAAACTCACTAACCTCGATCCAAGAGATCTATGTTTGTAGTTTTGTTTTGTGTGATCTTTTAGGTTCCTCTTAAAGGCAAGATCACCACCTTTGAAGTCAAGCAAGCTCAAGTCCATAAGTTGCCATGCTTCCTCATCATCAAGACTCTTGAAGTCTTGTTGATGGTTCCTTTCTTTCTTCAAAGAAGTGTAGTGTTAAAGACATTAGTGAAAGATGTCTCAAGTGTCAAGGCGAAGATATTAGTGAAGGGTATCTATCATCTATAGCATAATCACTTGTGGTAGGTGCTTAGAAGTCAAGACAAGAAGCATTATAGTGAAAGGTGCTTAGAAGTCAAGACTAGAAGCATTAGTGAAAGGTGCTTAGAATTGAAGACACAAGACATTAGTGAAAGGTGTCTTGTAGATCTAGTCAAAGGCATTAGTGAAAGGTGCCTTAGATGTACATTCGATATGGTGTGTTTCGGCGTACAAGATAGACTAGTATTAGATCCAAGGATATTGATATCCTGATGATGTTGTAGAGGAGTAAATCTCTTTTGGGATTAGTCGTTGGTGTAGTGTGGTAGTAGTTCCTCCATTGCAATGGAACTAGGTGCTTAGCCTAGTACCTAATAAAGGGTAGGCGATGTTGTAAAGGTATAGTTCACCTTGGAGTGAAAGAACTAGGTACTTAGCCTAGTACCTTATAAAGGGTAGGCGACGTTGTGTAGGTGTGGTTCACCTTGGGTGAAAGAACTCGGTGGTTAGCCTAGCAGGAAAAAGGGTAGGTGACGTTGTGAAGGCTTCTCCGCCATAAGGAGATTGGTGTAGTGATTACGAACTCTCGAGTAGGTGACTCGAGGGTGGAGTAGGGCAAGGAAGGTGTCCTTGTAGTCGAACCACTATAAATACTGCGTTGTGGTTTTGTGGTTCTTACTCTTATCTTTTCATTACTTACCTTTATATGCTTGTTTATCTACATCCAACACACACATCCAAATAGATTGACATAAGTCGATCTAAATAGTTTAAAAGGAAGTTTTTATTGGCAAAACTATTCAACCCCCCTTCTAGTTTTCCACACACTTTACTTTAGTGCATAAGTAATAAGTCAGGTGGATGGGACCAATTCTCTACCCAATTGGGTTGTGGTATTGTATGTCTTTCATGTGGTTTAACTTATAATTTTTCTAAGTATATTTTTGATAATATGGTTGAAAATGTTCAAAAGAAAAGCATAAATTTCTTATGTATCCTGATTTTTACAAATGATTTTAGACATAACAACCCAAGATAGAGTATTTTGTCATCTTCAAGTCCTTTTGACTCTCAATCTCCAAATGGTAAAGGGTATTCTATTTGGAAGGATTCACATAAGTGGAAGGTTGAGACTTGGAAATTTTATCCTATCCCAAGTGTGCATGTTGTGGAGACAAAGTGTGGGATGGCTGTGTGCATGTTCTCTGATAAGCTTTATCCTTTGTTTGTGAAATTGATGCAAAGAATGCTTAGAAAGAAGTTGGAAGTTCCTCCTGATCCAGTTGGGAATGATATGCTTCATGCTGAACAATTGATTGGATTGATTAAGACTCAGCTTCTACAACATCAAGCATCTTCTTGATTATGGTATCTTGTATTCTATCTTTCTTTCTTTATTTCATATTCTTAGTTTAAAAAAAACTATGTATATTCTTTGTTTGTCTAACTTTTCTTGCAGGTTTGTTGTACATTTATCTGTTGATGGTTATCAACTCACCAGCTGTGCCTTGTGTACATCAAAGAGTTGGCTAGTCCAAAGGGTCTGACTTTGGTAAAGACACATCAAATCATTGATAATTTGTAATGGTTTGCTCAAAATCATAGGGTTTGCAACTCACCCATGCTTAATTCTTGAGGGTTGTATGGTCATCAATTCACCATGGCTTATTCCTTTTGGAATCTAAGAATTGACTAGCCCACACGTATATGGCTTGTGGTAAAGGCGGTGGAATACCATATCGGGTTCTCAATTCACCAAAGGTGATTCTTTCCCCAAGAATTGACTATTCACGAGCAAACGACTACAAGTAAAGACATCTCAAATCCGTTTATAGTTGCTTTGCTTTAATAAATCGATGGTTATCGGTGTACCATAGTTTCTGAACTTAAACATTTGGCTACTCCGGTAGTAATGGTTATTAGAAGAGACATCAAATCCATTATTTTCAATGATTCACCTCTCACGAGTTAACACACCGGATGTGATGAGAATAGTATGAAACTAATATGTTTTGATGTACATTTTGTCATTTGTTGTCGCAAAGATCCGGAGTTACTAAGTTTTGCCATCATAGAGATGTGATTGTTTTGGTTCTTTGTTGTCGATGTTCGAATCCAATCCTCTTGTACTCAAGTGTTAAAGATCTATCAAGAAACCGGAACTTAACCTAGTCAAATTCCAGTTTAGGGAGGATTGTTGGGAATTCTACTAAGTAAGAATTATCTTTCAAGTTAATGCCGATGATTACGCTAAAGTGTTGTGGAATCTTTGAAGAAGTAATTCTGTCAAGTAATAAAACCGTGTAGTTGGTTTCGCAAGATAGATATTTCGCGTAATTTATAGTTAGTTAGGATATGCATGAGCTTTATTAGGAAGTGATAATGTATATCTTATTTAGTTTTAAGTTTATCGTTTCTTGGGAACGGTTTAGGGTTCCTTGTGTATAAAAGGAACACATTAGTATGAATGATGGACGAGTTAAAAACAAGTTTTAGTATTATTAAAAGATCCATAGAGGATCAAAGTATTCCTAGTTATTATTGTTCTTACTTGTGTTTGATTTCCGCTTTAGAATACAAGTATTAGAGACTTTCTATTAGTGTGTTTGTGATTACATAAGCATTACTAATGATCTACGAGTGCTCAAAGATCTATCAAGGTCTTAGTTTCAACAATATGCTGTTAGTGACATATCGGTGTCCTTCGGATACCAAAGTCCTATGTTAATGGTTCCATGGAGATACCGAAGACCCGCTTAACCGCTTCAAGGTGTTTTTGGTAGGCTTAGCCTGGTATCCGCACACATGCACACAAAAGAAAGAATATCGGGCCCATCGGCTATGAGGTACATAAGGGATCCAATCATACCAAGATTTCGTTTGATCAACCATGATCCCTGAGTGGTCCTCATCCAGTTTTGTGCACTCCACCATGGGACTGTCAACAGGGTCACAGGAATCAAATCCAAATTTCTTTAAAATTTCATTTGCATATTTTGATTGATTGATAAAAATGCCTCCGGGACTTTGTGAAATTTGTAATCCGAAGAAAAATGACATTTGTCCATCATAGACATTTGAAATTTCGAGTCCATCTCCTTTGAAAATCGGTCACATTCATTAGGGTCGGTTGAGGAAAAAATAATATCATCAACATAAATTTGAACGTGAATTAAGTGTTTGCCTGACTTTCTGGTGAACAATGTGTGATCAACTGCTCCTTTGATGAATCCATTTGACAAAAGAAACTTTGACAATGTATCATACCATGCCCTTGGAGCTTACTTCAAACCGTAGAGGGCCTTCTTCAAGCGATAGACACGGGTAGGATGCCCTGGATTCACAAAACCTTCGGGTTGACTGACGTAAACCACTTCTTTGAGATCTCCATTAAGAAGCGGTCTTTACATCCATCCGATAAACCACCATGTTCTTGCTAGCGAGATTGGCCGTGAAGATTCGATAGCCTCAATTCGCAACCGGAGCAAATGATTACTCAAAGTCAATACCCTCCTCTTGACGGTATCCTTTAGCCACTAGCCTTGCCTTATTCTTCGTAACATCACCGTGCTTATCAAGCTTTACTTTAAAGATCCACTTGAGAGCAATAATCATAGCACAACTGGATCGGTACTAATTCCCATACATCAAGACGATCAAACTCATGGATTTCTTCTTGCATAGCACTAAACCAGTGTCCTCTCTGACATCATTGCTTTGACATCTTTAGGTTCGATCTTTGATAATACGTAATTGAAGAAGCACCATTAGGCATCGTGTATAAGTTGTTTACGAGTGGATACCGGGCAGAAGGGTTCCCAATGATGTTATCCAGTGGATGATCATGTGTCCATTTTCCGAGATATTCATGTGGTTGATGATAAGGCGATGTAGCGAGTTTGGATCCCATGATGAAGATGGTTCGTGGGCAACACGTTCTCAAATGGGGCATCTTCGGGGTAGCAAAGGGTTATCTCCATCATAATTAGAATCTACATTTCCATGATGTACAACGGAATATTGAGGATTCAAGAGGATGATGAGTGATCGACAATGGCGCTTCTTGAGATAAAGTCATAGAAATGGATGGACCATTTATATTGGTTGATTAGTGCAAATTGCAGTTGGTGGTCTAGAATTGTCATTAGTCCGAGGTTCATAATGTTCATCAAACATCGGATCAAACAATTTATTCAAATCTTCTTCGATGGGGGTACATATGGCTACCGTAGGGGAGTGATTCTATACAAGAGAAGAACTAATAGGACTAATTGATAAAGGTTGAGAAGCGGGTCTGAACTAGATTGTCACGGGCCGTATGCTCGCATGACTCATCGAACATTACGTCAATAGATTCCATGATGTCTTGGGCTCTTTAATTGTAGATTGATGTGCCCGGTTTGGTGCATAACCAATGAAAACTCCGATGTCCGCCTTATGTTTCAATTTACTGACCTTCATTAGTAGGATAGCGTAAGGCACCAAACACACGTAGAAAAGAAAGATCCGGTTTTCGGTTGTGGACAAGTTCGAAAGGAGTTTTCCATGAGTTGTATGAATTAGGGAGCGGTTTTGGGTGTAGCATGCAGTGGCAATGGCTTCCGCCAAGAGAAACATTGGAGCCTTTGAATAAATCAGCATATTCCTTTGATAAGGATTTAAAAGGTACACTTTTGAGGGGCCATTTAAGCCCTTAATTGATCACTTTTGTATCCGATACTAATTAATTTCGTTCCTTTTCACTTTTTAGGTCACTTGAAGGCAAATTGCTAGAATGACACTTATTCGGACGAAAAGGCGCGAATATACGAAAAAATGGCCAAAGTCAAGAATCGAGACACTTAAGCTCTTTGGAATCGAAGGGACGGCGTCACGGCTAATAGCGACGCCTTCGCAACACACCTTGAGACGACTCGAGAGAAAATTGCTATTTTACAAGTGACGGCATCGGGTTTAAAAGAGTAGGCGCCACAACTCGAGACGGCCTAGATTTGGATCCCGACGGTGTCATAGGTTGAAGCCGACGCATCACAAGCATAAGGTGATGCCGAACGAGTTGACGTGGCCAAGACGAAAACCTAATGGCGGCGACCCGACGGCGCCACAATTAAAGAGGACGCCATCGCATATTGTAACTCTATATATAGAATTCAATTTTCGAAGATTTTAGAGAGGTAGTTTTGTGGAGTAAAACCTAAACCGAACATAGGTCAGATTAGGCGATATCTTAGGGTTCCATACCCTATTTTACAACAAGATAAGTGATTTACTTCATTAATTCAATTATGTCTTCAATTGTTTGTGTGTATTCTTGCATGTTTTCCATGTCCAAGCTAATTTACTTGTGTGTTTGCTTAGATCTATGAAACCTAGGTATTGAATATCGATTGGTTGTCTCTTATCTTAATTGTGATTGACCTAGTATTGCGATAGGTCATTCGTTGTGTTTTTAATGATTGAGTAATCTTTGTGAACATTAGTTTATAATCACCTAGATTTATTGTAGTTAAACATCCAAAGATAACCTTAGAGTTAGTTTATGAATCCTAGAGATTTCGTAGAGGCAATAACCTTAGGGTAGACTTAAAGAGTTAGGGATAAACGCATACCCTACGACCTTAGAAGACACAACGCGTTAAGAATAAGGACGTGGCAATTCAACCATCAATAGGAGATAACTAGGGAGTACTAGCATCTAAGTAAACACATTTTTAATCATCATAAGAGCACACAACAATAGACATAGACTACACTCACCTTAGTTTAGATAATTAGATAAGTAGAGTAATCGGTGAAATACCACCCCCAAATCCAATACCCGAGATTCGTACCTTTCCATTTTCTAAAAACATAAAAAGATAAAAATAATCTTCCTCAACCCCAACCTTAGCGTAGTAATTTCTCACTAGCATTCCTATTCCCCAGAGAATGATATCAATTCCCGAGGCTTACCCTAATACTACACTACAATGATTAGGTTCATCGCTTAGGGTGTTGAAAACTTGCTCGACGAAAAGGAAGTTCCTTTGACCTCGAACGCGTTGTAATGGCGTATCATCCTTGCGGCTTCTATAAGGGTTCGATTCGTCTTTCAACTACACCGCTCGCTGAGGATTACGAGGAACACTTCTTTGATGGTCGATTCCAATGCTTTCATAAACCGACTCGGTTCTTTGTTTACAAACTCGGTTCCATTGTCGATTCGGATAATTTCGTCTGCTTTTCTTGAGCCGAACTCGGTTGTTTAATAAGTTTGATGATGACGTCGGAGTTTCATCCTTTGACCTCAAAAACTTAACCTAAGTAAACCGAGAGTAGTCATCAACCACGACTAACACATATTTCTTCCCGCTTATAGTTTGCACTCTCATGGGTGCAAATCCATATGAATAGTATGTAGAACTTCCATAATCGAGTTTGCGGGGTTTGGGTTTATGGGCTCATTTCTTGATTTTTCCCAATTGGCATCTCGAACAAAGATGATCTTTTCATACTTTAAATGGGCAAGCCTCTTACGAGGTCCTTTCTAGAAAGATCATTTATGGTTCCGAAGTTCAAGTGATTGAGACGAAGATGCCATAACCATGACTTTGTTTTAGAAGCCTTTGACAACAAACGGATTGGAGAAGACTTCATCATATCTTCGATAAAGATGGTGTACAGATTAGTGCCACGTGTTCCCTTTAAAAGTTCAACACCATCTAGTTCTCAAATAAAGCAAGTGTGTTTTCTGAAGGCCACTTCAAGATTAGAGTCACAGAATTAACCAACAGAGAACAGATTATAACCGAGTCCTTCAACATAATATACCCGGGAAATCACACTATCATCAAATACATAATCTCCATAACCCATAATTGCCCTAAAATGGTCGTTCCCAAATCTAACAGTCCCGATGAATTTATTCACGAAGTTCATGAGCCGTGAGCGATCTCTAGTCATATGCTTTGAACAGCCTGAGTCCAAATACCACATAACAATTTGTACGACCTGCAGTTGAACACAAACAAGTATGGATGACTGGATAATTCGGATCCCCATACGAGAATGGGTTCCACTTGGTTAGTAAATGAGATTGGAACACCCACATCAGAAATAGAAGCTATGACATCATTAGTAGTGGATGTAAGACTAGTAGAAGCACTTGGCCTATGTGTAGTATGACTACTTAAGGGATGATTCTACCAAGAGGGTTCCATTCCTTAGTGGGCATAGATCTATTCCTATTAGGACAAAATTTGTTAACTTTGAATGTCCGGCCAGTGGGTTTCCATTGATAACCCACATTATTGAACTTTCTCCGTGTGGGTTTCCATTGATAACACACATTATTGAACTTTCTACCTGTTTAGCAATTCTAACATTTTTGACTAGGGATTTAACAACATTTTTCAACTCATTTATAGCACATTCATGATAAATACCAGAAACCAAACATTCATTACATGTTTTGCAAATAGTAGCAGAATTCGAATTAATTACAGTACGCATATAGCCAATACTAGAATCAACACGATTCGTCTTATTCAACTCAAACTTATTGTTCCTAAGGTGGTCTTTTACTTTCTTCCCTTGATCACTCTTGGCTTGCGAGGTCCTATCTTGCTTTGTATTGCTTGGAGGCTTTGACCCACTTACCTTAGTGTCACCGATTACTCATGTAGAAGTAATGATGGGAACATTAGTTGGTTTCATCGCTTTTTCATTCTCGGTCTAGAAGTGTTGGGATCTCGAGATTCTAGGAGGTACATCAAAGGTCACATGCTTGACTTTAGGCCTAGAGCAAGGCATAATGACACTATCTTTCCTAGTACCATTTTTAGGTCATATAGCTATTAAACATTCTAAAAGTTCCCGAGATCGTTTGGCATATAAGCATGCATCCCTAATCGCATTATCATTTGGTTTCTCTATCTTATCCTCTTCAACAATCTCGAGACATTCTAGACTATCCTTAAGGTACGAGAAATATGTTTGACATGCAAGTTCATTGTTTCTAAGATGAGGGGGAATATACTTCACAGACATTGCATATTTAGTACAAGCAGGCACCTTTGACGCAATATTCTCACCATTGGTGATTGGCATTTTCCCTTTTACCTGACTCTTCAGATTCTCAATTTCATTTTTTAAAGAAGTTATCTTTTCATTGTTTTTGTCACGAGTGACCTTAATTGATTCATATAACTCTTTGAAATGCAGTTTAACTTTTTCATTTTCTGCTAGAAAACACTCATTTTCATGTTGTAATACATTAATGATGTTTTGAAGATGAAAATTCTGAGAATTCTGAGAATCTAAAGGAGGAGGCATATGGGAGCCAGTCACTTCATTCTTTTCTCCTTTCAATTGGGAAATTTGGGCTTTCAACCTTTTGATCGTGTTGCACTGAGCTCGAATCTGTTCATCTCGTTTATTTAATTCAAAAGCAGATCAAACTCAAGAGCATCCGAGGATGTCTTGGCATTCGAGGTTTAATATTTTCTTTGAGATGTTGATATTTTAATTGCAAAGCAAGAAATTCAACTTCAATTTATAAATTTGTCGACCATGTTATCATGATCATCCCTTTCAATTTTATCATGCAATTTTGAATTGTGGTCTCAAGCTCAATGACACGATCGTGGAGACTTTCAAAGCAACAAATAACTCATGAAATTGAGAAGCAATAATAGAATAATTTGTGATGTTGTAAAACACATCTTGAGCAATACATCTAGAAATCAAATTATCATTTAGGATGTGAAGATTCTTCCTCTCAATCTCATTACTTTTGAGCTCACATTCATAATCTTTGACCTCGTTTTCCATTTCATTAAACATCCTTTTCATATCTTTAACCTCAAGGTATCATGGCCTTTTGAAGAGATTCAAATTGTTATTTTAGTTGTTTAAAGAAAGGCATGACCTCGGTTAAGTAACATTCTTTTGTTTGTTCTAAACCCCTTTCCCCTTCAGTAATTCCCGTTGGAGTAATTCTCTTCTTACATGTTTTCTCAAAGTCAACAAATAGTTGGTAAACTACATACAGGCTGACTAAGGTTTTGCTTTGAGTGGGAAGAGTTCTAGGTATTAAATGCATGGGTGGATTTGGAGGATATACAGTAGCTAGAGGCAATTTCCTATAAGGGGGATTCTTTTCAACAAGATTATCAGCTTTTTGTTTATCCATATCTTTCTTCCAAAACACTTGTTCAGGGGTCAGCTGAGTCTGAGGTCTAAACTTATTGAATGCAATCCAGTTTTCCTTGGCATAATTCGGTGTCTTAAATGTGATATTATATGCTATGCACCAAAGATCTTTTAGTTTCTTATACATTTTATCTCTAGAGGCATCTTCTAATTCTCTATCCTCTTCGGTGTATTCAACACACGAAGGTTTTTGTCTAGGCTTAAGGATCTCATGGCCATCACAGATTACCATTTGAGCAACTTTAGCTTTCTTGCCAACCTCGGATTAGGTTCTCTACAATACTAGTACTATGCTCATCGCTAACACTCTATGCTTATTGATCAAGTGAAGCGATCGAATGGTGTTCCTTGTACATACAACTTGTTTTCAAGTTTGTTTTCAAAGTTTTAGGTTGGAAAAATCATTTAAAAGTTTTGTTTCTAGCATTGAATTCTGTTTAACCACTTTACATTTTCTTGCGTTCTTGCTTTTGCTTGCAGCTTTATTAAGTTTTTCTTGTAAGGAATTTAACTCTTGTTTTAATATTTCTTCCCTAAAATTACTTTTTCCGATAAGTGTGCGCATTTGGTTATCCATTTCCCGCTCGGGGTAGTCAACTCAAACTTAGAACGTTGTTCGTATATAGCAACTTGTTCCTTGTAGGCATTTAGTTCAGTGGCTATGGAATCATTAGGGACATATGCGTGTATTCATCAAAAATATAGTCATCATTGATGCTAGAAGATGCATCACTTGGTACAATTTCACTTTCATCTTGCTTCACATATTGATCATATGGGACAATATTGCTATTACCATATTTTCAATATCCGATTCAATTGTTTCAATTGATTGTGCCGTTGTGAATCTTTTGCACATCAACCACATCGTATAGTTTTAATACCTCGATATGATGGATTCCTTGGAGGACTCGGCTTGTTGAGGTGGAGAGACCATTGGTGTGATGTTAGCCATAAAGATGGTTTGAGCCGTTGGTTCATCATCAACATCGTAGTCAAATGCATCACAATCGCCACTTGAAAGACATTAGATTGATCCGCCCACACCATGCAATCGTTGTTCATCCACATCCGCATCATAATTTTGTCATTTCCTCAAAGAAGAAACAACAACTCTTCCTCATCCAACTTTGCTCCATTGTCTTGAGCTTGCACTAGTAGCATCTTATCCTCAAGTACTCGGCGATTCTGTGGACGTTTTGGTTGAGTCGCTTTCTAGCAATGTGTCCTTCCTCACGGTTGTAGCACTTGATTGGCTTCCTCGACCTTGAGCCGCAATCCTTCCTCGATTCCGATTTCCATAACTTGCAACTCTGCCCTGCATTCCCATAACCGCTCCAACCCCAACATTTCCTTGCTCATTGTGTGGTAGATAAGCATTCGCCTTCCTTGTACGTTTTGCACTACTACCCTTCCATCTTTAACGGTAGCATGATTGTGTAGGTTAGATGCAGTTCTGAGATAATTGTTGGTGTGGGAGTAAGGTTCGAGTTTGCTTAACCATTAAAGCCAGTTGATTGATAAGGTGTTCCATGAATGAGTCTGAAGGCTTATATCCTGTATTCGGAATAAGTTTGTGATTACCATCCCAAGTAGGTATGACTTGTGATGCTTTGGTAGTTATTCCCACATTTTTGTAGAACGCAGTTGAATCATTTGAAGAACTTGCATCTCCAGCATTGGTATTGAACTTTTCCATGACCATTCGTTCAAATGCAGCATGCTTCTCATGTTGGAGCAAATAAGCATACAATTGCTCGTAATTGGTGTTCCTTAATCCTTTGTTTAGTTTGACTGCAGTAACAAATTTGTGCTATTCGGGATTCATGTTGTTCACAAACTTTGAATTGAGCTAGATATTTGGCATTGTCATCTTGATATTCCTCATATCATTTAGAAGCTTGTGGAATCTCACATAATATTCAGTAACACTTTCTCCTGGATTCATTTTAAATTTCTCAAATTCATCATACAACCGAGATTTCTATCTTCCTTAGTTAGTTCCAACAGAGAGAAGCATCTTGACATTATCCCAGACGACCTTGGCTTCGGTGTTGTGATTGATTAGCTTGTAAATGTCCTTTGGTAAAACTTGAAGTGTGATGTTTGAGGCTCTAATGTCAACATCATATCTCTTCTTTTCCTTATCATCAAGCTCATCATACATTCTTGGTCTATCCAACCCTAATGTAACATTTCCATCGGCCCATTTCGAGAATGTCCCTAGTCGTTCCAATTTGAAATGGTCCTTCATCAATTGACTTAAGGATGTTAACCCCATTCTCTTTTCCTAAGCAATACAATCTGATTGTTTGAGCCCAAGAGTCATAATCGGTTCTATCAAGCATTAGAGGACGAGTATCGAGATCGCCGCTTGAACGTCATCAACAATGGAAGAAGTGATTGTAGACATGATTACTATTTTCCACGGGATTTTACTACTTTGATTAAACCAGGAAATAGATTATTTCACGGTATTTTACTAAATCAAGAGAAAACCGTGAAACGTATCACGAAGAAATGATGAGTCTCAAAAGAAAATTGCACTACTAACAAACCGCTGTCCGCTAACTCGCTATGTCAAACGCTTAAGTTTCAAATCGCTAAAGTGACAAACGCTAACACACAAACCGCTTAACACACAAACCGCTTAACGGACAAACCGCTAACACACAAACCGCTAACACACAAACCGCTAAAGTGACAAACCAATTAACACACAAACCGCGGGGAACACAAGTACGTCCACTACTTCCACTACTTTGTCCTTTATTGTCTCTTTGTCTCAACACACAAATCGCTAGATGACAAATCGCTTCCACAAACCGGACAAACCACATAAAATGAGGTCAAACCGCTTCACGAAGCTAAACCCAAGAGACAAACCGCTTAAATGTTGATCAAACCGCTTCAATGAAATGTTGTACGAGGGACAAACCACTTCCTAGCAAAACTTCAAAACTAAACTTTTTCAATCCAAACACTAAAACCAAGATGATTGAGGCCTTCCAATTCAAAACCTAAACACTTATGATATTCTAAACACAAAAGTACTATCAAAATTCAAACTTTAACACTAAAATGATCCAAATGATGAAAACTACTCAAAACTCATTCAAACCCAAAACCTATGAAACCACTAGAAATCCAAGAACATGAAAGATACATGATAAAACCATGGCTCTTGATACCAATTGTCACATATTGGTTTTCACAAACACACAATCATACAATAATATGGGTCGAATAGAATGAGTTTTAGAGAAAGTGGAAGATAGTTGGGAACTTTAATGAGACAAAGAAAATGTATTATGAAAGCTCCAACCCTTTGCCTTGCTAGGCAAAGGGTATTTATAGGTTCTTACATGAAACGCCTCCTACGGTCGTGGATCGGGCATACGGTGGGTAACACATTCGTCCTCCAAGGTGTTACTTAACTATCCACTATCTATTACTAAATGACTACGACTACGAATTTTCTAACGAATACATATACTTGAGGTGACCGAGTCTTTAATCTGGCTGGATTTTATAAATCCCAACAATATATAAGGTATTACAACAATGCTAATAACTATACTTTTTGTTATTATAAAGATGTTTAGTTTTCATTCAGTCGGTCTTAGCACATTTAAGTTCTTTAGCAACCCGATAACATAAATTTAATAAATGTACTAAGATAACATATCATGAAACATGATATGTTTATAGTTTATGCAAATAGTTAAAATACAAAAAGGTCTTTGGGTTAAAATACAAAAACGATCTTTAGGGACTACTCAACCCGAGGATAACAATTTGAATGTTCATCATGTTTCCTCATTTCTTAAACATTGCTCAAAGTGAGAATGCCATTGCCTCTTGAAATATCACACGAGTCTCTTTATGTGAATGCTAAACAATATCATGAAATATTGAGGCGAAGTCGGTCACGCTCCAAGCAAAACTCAAAGAAGCTAATAAATGGCATAAAGGTTAGCATGCAAATGAAGATCGGCCCTTTTGTACCCCTTGATTGTGAATTGGTTGAACATATATGTAAAAGTCCTTCTTTTGACTTTCAGGCTTATCTTCATGAATCTTGGATATCAATATGTCATGATAAGAATAAGGCATGCAAATTAAGATAAGAACTCAACATCATCATGTTCATAAAGCATGTGTCATGCGTATACACTTAGTCTTATTCTTACTAATTTGAGCTTTATGTTAGTCCAGTAGATGTTTAGCTTACTTTATTCATTCTCAAATTCATGAATTAGTGTGACTCATATGGGTCTCAATCAAGGTCTTATGCAAAGATTAAAAGAAGGTTGTCTTGCACATCTAGATTTTAAAAACACTAGACGATTACCCGCGCAATAGCGACGACGGTGTATAGCAACGCTAATTTGTGTGTGCAATTTGATAAATTGCATAGCTTTTTATAAGTAGGGGCATCTTAGTCTAATAACATTACTCATTTCTTAAGTTTAAGTTTTAAGCAAATGCATTCTCTTTATATGTTGTATAGATATTGATTTGAGTGTCACATTGTTTGTTTACATTTTAAAGTTTTTAATTTTATAAAATCGTAAACTAAATTTTTATACAATGGAGACACTTGTTTTACTTTTTTTATCTATAGGGTATTGACATGGTGAGGATTATGTTTTCTATGAAATATCAACTATACATACTTAGCGTTATGATGCTTTGTATTCAGGTAACTCGAACATCAAACATGCAAACTAGAGACTTCGTATGCTTTCTCAATTCATGTATCTCAAAATACCATATAGTTTCATGAACGATGACATGATGTTCACCACAAAGTCCCTGAGAAAATTTGATTCGATAGTGTAACACAAACTATTTGTTTCATGTTATTGGACTTTTATATGTAAGGTCATTTTCAATATTTGTTTAATCTTTTCACATGTTTTGTATATCCTATAAGTTGCTATGCAAATAGTCGCTAATTGTTCGAAACTAACATTTGTTTCTCTAGATGTTTCACTCTTTTTATAACTTTTATAAGCCACCCGTGATTTATCAGGTCTATAAACTAGTATACTTACATAACAAAAGGTATGTAGATAACAAAAGTTTCTATTATTTTGACAAAATTGTAACCTAATAAATACGTAGTATATCATTAATAAGTAATTACTACATTAGTTCCACATTAAGTATTCACTATGACTTAAGTTTTTCTTCAATTTTGGCCTTAAATATGTTTGTTTGTGTTATATAATACTTAAAAAAATTATACAAATGAAAATACATTTAAAAACTTAATCCATTCGTATACCTTGCATAAAAATATTATATAACACGAACAAAAATATTTAAAGTCAAAGTTGAAGAAAAAAGTCATGGTGGACACTTAATGTGAGATGGAGGGAGTACTTTATTATACATTAGGCATGCGGACAACGCCGTTTTAGAGGCAAAAGGGATGAAACGATGATAAGGATTTAAACGACGCTTTTAGGGGTCATTTAAGCCCTATTTCGACACATTTTATATCCGTTCTCGCTTAATTTCGTCCTTTTCACTTTTTAGGTCTTTTGGAAGCAAAATGCTAGAATGAAGCACATTTGGACGAAAAAGAGCGAAAACATGAAGAAAATGGCAAAGTCAAGATCAAGCCACTCAAGGCGATCAGAGAACGACGGCGTCCCATCCTAAGGCGGCCTGCCTCTATGAAGCATTTGACTCTAACAAACACACACACATATATATATATATATATCAAATTCACTAATTGTAATTCTCATGTTCATGTTCTTCAAACACGTATGTGATCTTCCCTACACTTATCTTTTTGTAAAATACCTTTATATGTAATTAAGACGAGGTTAAAGACAAAATAAAGCATTTTCACAAAGTCTAACATGAGAATAAACAACAATGAAAAAGATATAAGACACAAAACAAGCAAACAAATAAGTATGGGCTGCCTCCCACGAAGCGCTTTTCTTTATTTATGAGTCTTGTAGTTAGACTCGAAGTCGTGCTCCTACGTTGTCTCATTTTTCATCCTTAATGAAAACTCTATCATATTGAAAAAATTCTCATCTACTCTATACCTAGGTCCTAGGGTCAAACAATCCCCATAGTAGAGCCTCCTTTCTCCCACATAAAGCTCAAGCCTTTTCAACATCTTCTTTGCTCTTTTCCTCAAAAGCTCTAATGTTATCTCGTTCATAGAGGATATAGGGCCATATCCGCTCATCTTCCAAGGCATCCTATATGTAATTTCATCGTCCCTTTCGCAAATCTAATCATTCCTCGGACTTGTTATAGCTTAACTTAGATTTTTCAACAAACGGTTTTCCTAACACAACTTAGGACAAGCTATAGTCGATGACACATCCTATATCTTCTAGGACCATAAACTCAACTAAGTAGGTGAAGTTTCCTACAAAGACGTGTACATCCTTGACCCTTCCCACAAAATTGCAAACCACAGGATACTTAGGGTCCCTCCTAATATTAAGTCGCTCATTCATTATGTCATTGTAAACAGCTGATGACATCACATTGATGGGAGAGTCCGTATCTATGTAAGCGTGCTCGACATTCCTATATCCAATCATACAAGGGATCTTTATGTTCCAGGGATTTCCTCTCCTAATCTTTGGGCATATTCTAATGATGGGTGATCGATGATTGTCGATTATGTATTGGTGGTATGCAACTTCTTCCTTAGTGGGATAACAATTAAAATAGGCACTAGTCTCCTCATTCTCAAACTCATTCACTAAGTCACCACTTGAACTATTGCTAATCATGGAGCCAACAATTGAAGTGCTAACCGCTTTTTCAACAGCATCCCTAATAGTATTCTCAAATACCCCACGCAAATCTTGAAGCTCATTGATTTTACTAACAATTCCGTTACGACGAGGGATGGAGGAATGTTGGTCGTTTGGTTGGCTTGGAGTGGTCGGGCAAAACTTAGCAAGGAAACGGGTGGTGAGATCATCCCAACTTGAGATGGATCCAGCGGGAAGTCGCTCAAGCCAATTACTAGTTTGGTCCCGTAGAGAGAATTGGAAGAGACGCAAGCGCGTGGTCTCCCAGCGTGGTAGCATCAAGGTCAATGGAGTCAACGATTTTAAGAAAGTCTTTGAGATAATAATTAGGATCTTAGGAACAAATTCCATGGAATGCACATCCGTTTTGCACCAACCGGATGGTATCGGATCGCAGGGCCGTAGTTTGAGCTTGATCGGGGAGCTCAATGGTGTTCCTATAGCCTTGATGGCTCGGTCTAGAGTATTCACCAAGAGTGCGACCTCTTGGTGGGTCAATTGGTGGTGGGACGATGGGAAGTGGTTGATTTGGTGGTGGGTTATCACCTTCCATGATGAAAAGTGATGGGGTTACGAACAAAGTCACGAAGAAGGGGGATAGACTACAAGGAAGCTAATGAAAATGAGAAAAAAATCTTACTTGGTAGGAATCAAGCAAGGGAACCTAAACAAGATAGAAATCTAACTAGCTACTCTATTCCCTGGAATCGATGCCAAAAACTTGATGCGCGCGAGAGGCGTGTTCAGGGTGAAGGAAACTTCCTTTTTGTCGAGCAAGTTTCTCAACCTCCTAGGCAGTGAACCTAATCGTTGTAGTGTAGTATTGGGTAAGCCTCGGGGATTGACATCATTCTCTAGGGGAATAGGAATGCTAGGAAGAAATGTATGACGAGAAGGTGGGGGTTGAGGATGATTCTTTTTTTATCTTTTTTTTGTTTTTTAGAAAGCTAAGGTAAAAATCTCGGGGCAATTGGTTGGGGGGTGGTACTTCTACCGATTACTTCTACTTATCTAGTTATCTAGTTATCTAGATACTACGGGTAGCTATGTCTAATTGATGTGTGCTCGTATGATGATTAAAAATGTGTTTACCTAGATACTATTACTCCCTAGTTATCTTTTATTGGTCGGTTGAATTGTCACACCTTATCTTAACGTGTTGTATTCCTAAAGTCGTATGCGTGCCCCCTAGTTCTTTAAGCTTATCTCTCATATGTGACCTACGAAGTCGGCAAGCCTAAGCTATTTCATCCATAGAACACATCATCATAAAGCATACTCAAGCATTAAATACAACGAATGATGCCTAGTTGCACTCCTAAGCCAATTTACAATTAAGTTAAGAAACAACCTAACAATAATCAATAACTAGGTTTCATAGATCTAAGCAAACACACAAGAAATTTAGCTAGACATGGTAAACAAGCAAGCATACACACAATCAATCGAATACGGGATAGACATAATGTTACTTTGGATTAAAATATATCTCGATGTGTAAAATAGGGTATGGGACCCTAAGATACTGTCCAATTCGGACTACAAACGATTTAGGGTTTTTTCTCCAAAAGTCTACCTCCTTAAATGCAGAAAAATCGAATTCTATATATAGATTTTCAAATCATGGCGGTGTCACCTTTTGTTTGGGACGCGTCACTCGCCATCATTAGGTTTTGTCGGGCTAAGTCATCCATGGGACGGCGTCACCTTAGAGTTGTGATGTCGTGGGTCTTCATTGGGACGCCCTCTTGATTTTAGATCCGGGCCGTCTGGTTGAAAAGCGTGAGTGACGCCTCAATATTAGAGCGTGGCGCCATCAGTTGTAAGACCGAAATTTTCACCGAGCGTCGTCGTGCATGTTTTGATCAAGTATTCATAGAGGACGACGTCGCCGCTTTGGTGGGGACGCCATCGCAATCGCTGATCGACTTTGAGTGACTTGATCTTGACTTTGCCATTTTTTTTCATGTCTGCTCCTTTTCGTCCAAATATGCTTCATTCCAAAGATTTTGCTTCCAAGAGACCTAAAAAGTGAAAAGGAACGAAATTAAGCAGTAACGGATATAAAATTGGTTGATTTAGGGCTTAAATGACCCCCTAAAAGTGTACGTTTTAAATCCTTATCACATACAGAGGATATGTACACTACATATTTTTTGAATACAATCAAAATGTCCGGACTTCCACACCATAAATTAGTTATGAATATTGGCACTCCGGTTATGTGTATTCGGAACATTGATCAACGAGGCTGATTGTGTAATGGAACAAGGTTGCAAGTATTGAGAATGGGAATAAATAATATTGAGGCAAAAATTATATCAGGTGGTACAGTGGGTGAGGTTCGTTCTATACCTAGAATGATTATAAGCACATATGACAAGAAGATGCCTTTTCAACTTAACAGAAGACAATTCCTTATTTCAGTTTGTTTTGCCATGACTATAAACAAAAGTTAAGGCCAAACGTTGTCTAAGGTTGGGCTTTTTGGAAAGACTGTTTTTCACACGGACAACTTTATGTGGTCGCCTCAAGAGTAAAAAGCAAGAGAGGTCTAAAGGTTTTGTGTTGTGACAAAGACGACAAATACACCAACTCTACAACCAACGTTGTTTATAGAGGTTCCTATAGATTATAAACTTTATGTAATTCGATTCTTTTGAAAATTAGTTTTTGTTGAACGATATTAATTTATTGATAAGTGCATATTTATTTTATTCATTTTCTCTCATTGATCTGACTACATGTTCATACTTATTTTTTATTTATTTTTATCATATAATGAAATTTTTAAAGCTAGCCGCCCCATCGAAGCGGGCATTGGATCTAGTGTGTGAATATATATGGCGTTATTGTGGTGTACAACCTTAAAATGAAAGAAAATAGGCACAAATCTGAACCGTTGGATGTATAAGTGATTATGTCATTAGATCTTATTAATGGTGTCATCGGATTTTATTAATTGAATGGCATTTCTGTAAATACCTGAAATAGTAAAGCCAATTCAATTTATTTATCTTTTAACAAGTTTTTAAACCAGTTTCAGATAGTGGCGAACTTGCGATGCATCACATTTTAAATTGTATAGAATATTTTATAATCTCCTTGACAAATCATAAACCATACTATTTTTTAGTATATTTTATACAATACCGGTTTCTTTGATACACATCGACTTGGTACTAAACTACACTAAAATTTTAATGTGTGTATAAAGTGACACACTAAAATTTTAGTACTTTTAGTGACAAAGTACCAAATTTTAATACATTTGTAGTGACACATTGATTTTTGTAACATATTTCAAGTGACAATCAAGTTTTTTGACACATTTAGTTTAATGATATATTTCTAGTGACACCATAAGTTTTTTTTTTTGACACATTTTTTAATATATTTCTAGTGACACACTATGTTTATCACACAATTTTTTTTATATGTTTGTAGTGACACACTAATTTTTGTGACACGTTTCTAGTGATAAATTAAGTTTTTTGACATATTTAGTTTCATGATATATTTTTAATGACACACAAAATATTTTGACACATTTTTTTTTGACACACAAAACAAGTCCATTTGTACCCCCTACAAAAGGAAACAAGTTTTAATATTTAATGTATAAGATCTCGTAGATGTTTAAACAGCAAAATCTTTTTTTTTTTTTTTTTTTTTTTTTTTTGTAACCTTCGACATTCAGTGTCTTTCAGTAATATGAAAGTTTTCCTAAGCACAACAAATATATGCACACTAAAATTAGTCCAACAATTTAATATAACTTAAGAGCAAGTAAAACCACACACATACCACTTCATCTATATAGTCAAATGATAGAAAACAAAATGACACGCAAGTAATATTTAGCTGAGACATTGACCAAAAAATAAAGTGACAACTACTACATACCACTTAATCTATATAGCCCAATGATGCACAACAATAAAAAGTGCCCATACATGTAATTATAAAGCTTATACATGCAAAATAAAAGATAAAAGAATTATAAACAATTTTCATCCACTGATCTGCATTACTTACCAATATATCTTCATACAGTAGGGGGTGAGATCAATAAAGATCACATAAAAACTAAAGATCAAATGGATCAATCTCGGTACCACTAATTTTTATCAAATTAATTAAATTCACTTTCACCCTTATATTTAAAAAGTAAATATCTTACAAAGAGTTAATAGTTAGATAAAACTAATTATACCATTTCACATGTTAATAAAATTATCTTTCTATAGAGATCCAATATCGTATACTTTCTGACTAACTTATTTATCGTTTTTGCGGGTTTCGATATATTACACTATAAATAAAAATTTAAAATGCTTTCTTTTTGTTAACACAACCCCTAAACTACAAACCCCAAATCCTAAAAATCCTAAGGTTACCCCAATGAGGTGAATCCCCATCGATCGAGGCACATGGATGATCGATTGGTGTCGATCGTGTCAATGTGAAGACAATCGATCGCCTCCATCTTTGCCCAATCAAATCGTAGCCGATCGACTCTTCTAACGTTTAAATCTTGTGTACGTTGCAATCCAAAACAAAAACAAAAAAAAAATTACCCTATAAATACAACTAAAATCTCATCACAAATCTCACAACATATTTACACACTAAAACTCAAAAATCTCACAATCCTCTCTATCAAAAATCTCACAATCCTCTTTATCAAAAATGTCTAAGAAAACACCACCAACCAAAGGCCGAAAATCCCGCTTTGTCACAAAACGTCTCCGCATATTTTAACACCGGATCCGAATTTCCGTTAACCTGTCTCACCAATAATCAATTTTCAACCCCTCGCGTCAATATCAATCCCAACAAGCTCTACAACAACACCCTAACAATCCATTTAGTATGAATCGTCCATTTGTTCCACCGCAACAAAACATCCACTACCAACAACAACAACAAAGCTACTCCCGTGGAAGCAACCAATCTATGTATGGGTCACACGAATCTGTGTACCGTCCAACAATGGATTCATCAACGTCTTCATATTCAAATTATCAAGAATATTCTCCGGTTAACCGTATCAATCTTGAGGGTTTTGATTTCGACGACCAATTGTACAACAATCCTAATTTTATCGCCGGACCGGATCGGGTTATCCGGCCAAGAGTATCACGGTTCGCACCGGTTCGGCTCATGGATCGTATCACGATTCGGTCAACCTTGATGACGTGAAGAAGAAGAATGTCGAGAAGAGACGCCACCGGTCAAACCAAAGAAACGAGCTACAAAGGCGAAGAAGAAGGTCGGTCGAGAAAGAAGGCAAGAATGATTCGCTGCCTTGGACCAAGAAGAAGAGATCGCGCGTGCAACGGTTGGTGTGATGTATCCAGAATAGTGTAATCGAAACAACCAAAATGCTAAAGGATTTTGACAGAAAGTCATTGCATACTTTGGTAAGGAGGTTCTTTGGAGAAAGAAAGTACAACTCTATCATTACAAAGTGGAAAAATAGGATTCAGTCCTAGAGTTGGTCATTTTGTGCCATTTACAACAATGTTTGTCAGAATTACTAAGTGGTGATGAATACCAGTAGTGTGTGGTCATCCGCTTGTTTTGGATCATTGTTGGCGATTTTGAGGACCATTCGCTTGAAGGATAATGAGATGCCGGCTTTTTAAGCCAAGATGAGGTCTCAAAAAGCAAGGACTTCAACCGACTCGGATGTGCCTTCGTTTGTGCCTAATAGACCAACCGGTCGTGATGCCGCAGAAGAATAAAAGAAATCTTTGAGTCTTCGAAAGCTATGATTATGGAAGGTGTTCTTAGAAGTGGGGCAAGATCAAGTCCGTGGCATTCGGGTGAAGAAGAAGGAGTGGCAGACTGCACTATGGTTTGAAGAAGAAAGAGCTAGAACAACGGCAAATCGAGTTGGAGCTACATCAACAAAGAGAAGCAAGGGAAGACAAAAAATTGGCACTAGAAGAACGAAAAGTTGAATTAGAGACTCAAAAGAAATATGATGCAGATCTCATGTTCTATTGCACGCCAATCGACCCATCTTTGCCCGCAATAGAACGCCAAACAATGTAGAAACTCAAAGAGGCGATCAAGGCACGCCACAACCTAGATTTTGAATAAGTGTTGTAATATTTTAATAAGTTTCGTAATGTTTTAATTTTATTTGAATTATTATGTAACGTTTTAATTATTAATGAAATTTTATTTTGTGTTAAAAAATTTATTTTAAAAAAAAAAAAAAAAAAAAAAAAAAATTGAACTTGGTCGCCTTACTAGGGCACATAATCGTCAAGGTCGCCGGAGAGAAAGGCGTGGCGGCAGAAAAAGAGGGATTGAATCCCTCATGGGCTAGCCTAACCCCTAAACTCTAAAACCCTAAATCCTAAAATCCTAAACCCTAAACCCTAAATCCTAAACCCCTAAAACCCCAACCGCTAAAAAAAAACTAAACCCTTCCGCTAAACCCTAAGAAACCTAAACCCTTAACCCCTAAAAAGTTTAACCCAAAAAAGTCAAACCTCTAAACCCTAAAAACCTAAACCCTAACCGTAAACCCTAAACCCACAAAAAAGTCGAAAAAAAAATTCATCGAAAGTATATGATGTGATATCAAATTAAAGGTAATTTTATGCTTGTCGTGATGATATGATTAGTTTCGTTTAACGATCAATGGTTTGTAAGATATTTAGTTTTAAAATGAAGGTGAAAGTTTATTTTCTTTGTTTGATGAAAAAAACGAATGGTTGAGAATTGCTCATTTGATCTTTAGTTTTTTTCGATCTTTATTGAACCAAACTCTATACAGAGATGATGCGCAATACAAGAAAAAGACCACGACACAAAAATAACTAACAAAAGTAGTGATATAAAATTTAAGATCCTAAAATACACAAAACGCTGTGTAAAGACGCCATGGTGGTGGACTTGCGGCGCTCATGGATAGTCGATCGATCCGATCGTTAGAAAAGGCCGATCGATGGCAACATCTACTAGTGGTTTTATTTGAAACACCGATCTTGACAAAGGTTTTCGGTTGGTCACCAAGCGGTTTCATCTTGAAAACCACCGAGAAGATACTCACGGAATGGGCGGACGCAGTGGAAAGTCACGGAAACTCATGCTAGATCACGGAGAACAAGGATGTATGCGAATAGATCGAACAATGACGGTGCAACGACTAAGAAGAGGGTGGCTTTGGCGAGATCTTGTTTATCAATGAAAGAGAAGATAGAACCAATCTTTGTTTTTTATAAAGATATAAATGATTGAAGCTTTTATAGGAAAGATTGTTCGGTTTGTATAGGATTTTAGAGCATTCAATATTACTATAATACCCCGAATATAAACAAATTACTTTTGCTTTTCTTTTATGAAACGCCACATGGCATATTTTTATTGATGCCTATTGTAATGATATTTTAAGTGTTCACCACATGAACACAAATATATATATATATATATATATATATATATATATATATATATAGTAAACTTTATTTTCGTAACACTATTTTAAGCCATGAACCACTTTTTAACCATTGATCTTTTCATCATGGAAGAGATGACTTGTGCCTTTTGTGTAATTATTGTAATTTAAAGGAGTGCTAGATAAACAAAAATTAAATTAGTCAGGGGTAATAAGGGAATTTCGAATTTAATAATAACCAAAACCGTCCCACTTTAACCTCCCCAAATATTAGGTCAAATTGATTCTCTGCAAAAAATTTTACGCCTCCTTTTTTTCTCCCCCATCTAAAAATTCAATTTATTATTGTGCTTCATTATGTAATGTTTATATGTCTTGGGTATATAAAATAAGGCATAATCTATTTTTATATTTTGATCCATGGGATTAACAGGCTCAACCGATTTCGATATCTACTCTTTTAGTAGAATTTCATTTTGGTTTTGAGTAATGGTATTCGGTTTTTATAATTGGGTTTTATTTTGGACAAGAAAAATGGTTCTTGCTATTAGGTAAGTTTTATATTTGGTCTCGATTTCGATTGGTGATTTTAATTGTTTTCGGCGTCGGTTTCAATAACAAATCGGGCTGGGTTATGTAGTTTGTTAGCATTTTTGTCAAGTTATGGCGGTTGCATTTTCGCCGGCGGATGTGTTCTTGTTTCTCGCACTCCAAAAGGGATCACTAATATGAAGGACCAAATCAAACTACTTAGAGGTCTGCTTTCTTCCATTTTTAAATGTTATTTATAATAATTGAAGCTCTTTGTTGTAAACATGGCAAAGATACCCAGTCAAATATGTTGGGAGTTTTGTATTCAGGTTGAAAGGTTGGGTTGACTAGAAAGTTGCTCCATCGCAATGATTATCAAAACTACATTCTTTTTGTATTAGCGGTGAATTATTTCAAATAATGGACACCTGGATTATGTCATGCGTTTTTCAGGTGGTTTTGGAGGATGTGTTGCGTTCTTTCTTGGTGGGTCAAGGAGGTTCAAGTTGTGGTTCAGGTGGTGGTTTTTCACATTCGCAGTTCCAGGTCGTTGCGGTTTTACAAAGCCACCTGGTGTTTTGATGCTATTTTTTAAGGTATGTGTTTGTAAAAACATGTGTTTTGATGGTCCTAGTACAAGGTATTGTTTTAAGAACATTACTTTTTAAATCGACTTTAACAACAATGTTCTTGGTTCAATATGTCCTGCCATAATCTTAGCTAAGAATGAAATCATATATGTTTGAAAACATGTATGTTTTTAAACATGTACGTTCAAAACATGTATGCTTAAAACATTTAGATTAAACATGCTAATATGAGAAGGTGTGGTTTGTATAAGCGTGCATATGTGTTATGACAGTTTGTATACGTTTCAAGGGGCGTGCATGTGTGTTTTAAAGAATGGTGCATATGTGTTTTAAGGAATGATACATATGTGTTTTAAAGTTAATATAAAATTAAAGATAAATGGATGCATATATATTTCAATTGTGCATATTTGTTATTTGTTTGTGGTTTAATTGTTTTAGGGATACCAAATTAATGAAGATGATGATATCAATGAAGACCAGGGTGGATGCACGTATGTTCGACTTCTTAAAGTGACGGCGGCGTGCATATATATCCGACTTTTAAAAATGTTGATAACAATGATTGTGCACATATGTTTGGTTGCGTTAAATATTATTAGTGTACATGTATATATCGATTAGATTCATGTATGTATGGTTTTTAGAAATTTATATTTTAATTGTATTTCAATCGATATCGAATTTTGTGTATAAGATTTATGTTATTGGTTTGTTATAGATTACATTATTTAAAAACACATATGTACCTTACGATATGAAAAACATGCATGTTGAAAATTTATTCCACAAAGAAAAATAAGAAGATTAATTTCTGAAAACATGTATGCACTAAATCATAAACACTGGAAAAACCGAAACAAAAAAAAAAAAAAAAAAAAAAAAAAAAAAAAAAAAAAAAGTTTGAAAATTAAGATTTAGAAAAAAACGAAATCTTTTAAAAAAAATCAAAAATAATACAAAATATCTTTTACTATTATACCCTTTTGATTAATTAAAAATATTTAATATTTAAAAAAAATATGATTGGTTTAAAGTGGTTCTCATAGATTACCGAACATAAAGTAAATTAAAATAAAGTCTATATATATATATATATATATATATATATATATATATATAGTCATGGCTCTGCAGAAAAGTCAGTAATTAGAGAGAAAAGTGAGAAAAAGTTATAGGTCTATTTTGAAATATCTCAAACTTGTGGGTAAGTTTTGAAAACACCCCCACCCCACTTTCTAACAAAAATTTTTTTCCCAAAATTTTTTTTCTGGGGCCAAAAATTTTTTTTTTTACCAAAATTTTCCGCCCAAAATTTATAAGCGTGATGCACTCTCTTTTTGTGCATCTCGTTATAAAATCAGTCTTGCATCATAGTTATAACTATTTTTTTAACCGCGATTCACTAAAATAAAAAGTGCATCGATCGCATATGTTATTAACTTATTCCGAAAATGTTTTGAATTAAAACCTTCATCCTTTGTGTATAAAAGAGAGATTTTTCAAATGATTCAACACGTTTATTTTATTAATCACATGGTTAATATACAATGAAATCAATTATCCTAACATGTTTCGAGTTATTTTTTTACTTTTCATCAATTCACGATGGTTATATGACCTGCTGCTATCCCAACGACAAAGATGTTATAACAAAGAGATGCGACCTACCATGGCTACCATCCGTCTGGTTGTACAACTAATGCCCTTATAGAGTATAGTACACTAAGTTATTGCAATGTTATAGGAGCATATTAGGTAACGATCGTTGGGTGCATACTCGGTTATAAAAATTCGTGCATCATAGTTATAACTACTTTTTTTAAATGTGATTCACCAATATAAAAGGTGCATCAATCGCATATGATTAACTTATTACGTAAAAACTTTGAATTAGAACCTCAACCTTTGTGTATAAAAGGAGATTTTTAACCGATTCAACACGCTTATTTTATTAATCACATGGTTAATATACAATGAAATCAATTATCCTAACATGTTTCGAGTCATTTTATTAATCACATGCTTAACATACTTTTCATCAATTCACGATTATTAATATGCACTTGCGTTATCCCAATGACAACGCATGCGGCGCTATCATGGCTACCATAGCTCTGCTCTCAGTTGTACAACTAATGCTCCTTAAAGACCATAATATACTAAGTTATTGCAATGTTATTGAAGCATATTAGGTAACAATAGTTGGGTGCATCTCGGTTATAAAATTTGGTGCATCATAGTTATAATTAATTTTATAACCGTGATGCAAAAAATAAAAAGTGCATCACGCTTATAAAAATTTGGGAAATTTTGGCAAAAAAAAAAATTTTTGGCCCCGAGAAAAATATTTTTTAGTAGCAAAAAAAAAAAAAAAAAAAAAAAAATCGGGGGATGGGGTGGGTGGGGGGTGGGGGTAGGGTAGGTCTTAATTTACAAAACTTCCTTAAAAATGAAGGAAAATACAATTAGGTCCCCAGTAGTTTGGTGTGAAAAATGGAGGGAAGAGAGGTGATCCAATGGTTGAGATTACTTTTCTCACTTTTCTCTTGAGATCAACTTTTAAATGATCCAAGTCTATATATATATATATATATATATATATATATATATATATATATATATATATAGGGTAAAGATCAAATAAAAGATGAATATCCAGTAAAAAGAATAAAAGAAATTTTTTAAAAATGTTCTTTAAAATTCCAAAAATACCACAAGATCGGTATGTTGGTACGTGAAAAAGTTGTGAAGGAAGTTTTTCTAAAGTGAATATTTTTTCCAAAAAATTTATAAAAATACGTCACAGATTAAATCTCTTTTTGTGCATCAAAAATCGCTTTTGCACCCAACTTCTTTGACTTTTTCATCAAGATAACATTCGCAAGATCAAACTAAAACAAGTTAAAATTTTGTGCATCAAAATTTTTTTACAGATCAAAATTGCTTTTTATGCGTTAAAAACGATATAAAACTCAAAATTAGAAAAACTTTTTTCATAAAAGTTTATGCAATATGCCCGATCTTGTGGGATTTTTTGAATTTTTAAGAACTTTTTAAAAAATTTCTTTTTATTCTTTTACGGATATTTTTGTCTTTTATTTTAACTTTTACTATATTATATATATATATATATATATATATATATATATATATATATATATATATATATATATATATATATATATATATATATATATATATATATATATATATATATATATATATATATATATATATATATATATATATATATATATATATATATATATATATATATATATATATATATATATATATATATATATATATATATATAACAAGATGCATTTCCACAAATGCCACCTCAATGCCATGTAATTTAATTTAATGCCACATAATCATTTGTTGTTCAACTAAGCAATATTTTTATCCACCTAAGCACTAATTGTAAATTTCGGATTTTTACTAATTATTTTTGTAAATTTCGGATTTTTATTAAATATTTTTGAAAATTATTTATAAAAAATGAGCCTTGCAAGGATTGAACCTTGGTTATTTGGATAAATAACTTGTGTGTTTACCACTTAGTCAACAATTTATTTTGATAATTATGTTGCATATTATAATCTATAAATGGCTATAATTTTATTGGAATCCTATAGTAAATAAAATTCTTAGAAATCAGATTCTTATATTAAGTAATTATCTTTTTAAAACATATTATACATATCTTTTCCTTAAATTATGTATTAATCCAAAGAATCCCTACAAATTATAGCCCTAATATCACGTTAAAAAAATCTCACTTATTCATAATATATTTTTTCTTGAAACCCTAATTTCATCTTTTTAGTCACCATCTCTATCATGATATGTATGCATGTAGCTTAGTCCACCAATGTTTGTATATTTTTGTTGCGTGTTTTGATCCTTTAACCTATGTTCATTCTTATTTCGCACAAAGGTATGCTTTTTCCTTTAGATTTAATGTTAAAGTTATTGTATTCGATATATATGTGTTCTTAAACCCCATGCGCTTTCAAACTTCGATCATAGATCGTTGAGGTTCGGCAAGGTATGCAAATTATTTACCATATAAGCAAGAAGATAAAGAGCGACATAAATAAAGAGACGGAGGTATGTATTATCGCATAACTAATTCTCATCTAAGATCAATGTTTTTATAAAAAGAAATCGCACTAAAGGACAACTCGTTGTTATTAAAGCGAAGAAGTCGGAATTCTTACGATAAAAGAACAAGAGGCCTTCAAGAAAGATACTGATATCGACAGAAAGTTGAAACTTTTGAAGGAATCCACACCAACGCTAGAAGTAAACACCTAAAGATACCAAGACATAGAACAAGAAAGGCTGAGAAACCGAGTCCAGCTAATCACCATGACCGAAATAGATCAATGACACTACTCGGTAAAACATTGCACTTATACACGCAATCTTTCTGTTATGCATGTCTTTTATAGATATATAGAAGATCAAGTGTGTAAACTATAAACATAAACCTCTACCATTAATCCACTAAATATCTTATAGCAATATATATATACCTTTAGTTGCTACTGAAGTTGTGAAGATTTTTTAACATGTTTTTTAATCATACAGTTGATAACCCATATTTGATTTTACCCTCAAGTTAATCTCAATTTACAAAGAATGATTGAAAAAACTAAATCACCAACGATCATCACTTTTGGTTGTGTGTCTATAGGTGGATGAACTATCGCAGATGGTTCCTATGAAGGATCATCTACTACATTTATGATGATTTGCGATCTTCCGTTTGGTTTGTGCAACGTATGATCGCGTTTAATTGTTAATTTTACATAATTGATGTATTAATGATGAGTCTTAAGTGCATATTTGAAGGTTATTGGATGCATTTATAACATGTACTTGGGCTATTAATAAGTTTAAATTTTACAACTAATTTATTGTATTATATTAGATAAACAATTTTCACAAGCAATCATAAACACCCTTCCTTTTACCTCTTTTAATCCAAATAAGAAATCGATATTAAAGAATATGCACATCATCTTACAACATTCACATGCCAAGGTTAACAATCTCATTCAGTTTTTATTTAATGTGATAAACACTTGAGCGTAATTGAAGATTTCGTAGCGGAGGCACTTGAAATTATAAAAAGTGTATCAAATGGAAGCATCGGAGACCACCAGTAGTAGTCATACTATTGTCAACCGATTGTACAATAGATTGCACTACAGCTCAATGATGATCAAAGGTATGAGGGTGTATGTTCCACCAAGACTTGTCTTTCACCGAGAATAACAAATACTAAAACACTACGTTAGAGTGATTACGCCAGGGTAGGACCTCGCGAACCACCCCGCGAGAGTAAGTATGAGTTATGGTTGTATAAGTGTGTGTAAGTAAAGAGATGAGTGTGAAATGAGCATACCATAATTCATTGCCTGCCTAACCTATTTATAGTGGAAGAAATAGGGTTAGGGGCACTTCTACGAATGTCGGAGATCATGGGGCGTTCCATGATTGTGGGTAACCGCTAGGGCTTAGGGACCCACGCTCAAGCTTGGCGGGGAAGCCGAAAGAGAGGAGATCGTGGGTTTGACCAAGTCATGAGGTGCTCCTATCCGTTACTCCTTCGTCACCATACCCCAAAGGGCTTAGGCTCGAATGGCTTAATTCGTAGGTAACCTTCGTGCTTACGAATGGTTCGACGCCTATGGATGTTCCTGAATCTAACTTGGGCCTTTGAATAGAAGGGCTTCGACACATCTCGGAGGAGTGTCCTTCGAAATGTCTGAGGGTACATCATCAAGGCCCCAATGAAAGTGATGCATATGAGCCAAGAGGCATTGCTTTCGACTTCATACTAAAAATACCCTTTCACGCTAAGCTTACCAATTAGAAGATAACTATGTGCCTAACTAGGACATTTAATGCTAACTAATCTCATGTTGCCCGCCATGTGAATCACAATTCCCCATTTTACCCGGAGACCAAAAGACCTTTATTTGAAATTTAAAATTATTTGATTCGGATAAGAGTAACTATTGAGGACACGTAGCAATTTTAAAAGACGGTAAAAAGAGTATTTAAGGAGAGGTTGTTGGAACCCTAAAACACTTTTACTATCTCCGTTTTCTTTTTCACGCAGTAAACCTTTTGAGCGTACACCATCTTCGAAAACAAAGGTAACTATTCCTGTTTACTTGTAGTTTAAAATAGAAGTATGGATTCCAAGTTTATCATTAAACAACAAAATTGTACGTTAACTGCACAAGATTTACACGATCACCTAGCTGATTATCCAATCCTCCTGAGTATAAAATCATGTTACCCAAGTCGAATCAGGGTATCTTTGATGCCCCACAAGGTTTTGTGGTTGTACACATGCATTTAGCCATTCCAACCTTAGGATTCCACTACACCCACTTATATTAGTAGTTTATGCAAGACTACAAAGTGCATATTTCTAGGTTCAACCCATTTGGTTTAGCCAAACCGACCACATTCATAGTAATGTGTAAAGCATACGGCTATGAACCAACTCTAAAGGTGTTAAGGGTTTTTGAATTTGTATCCTGGGGAAACTGGTTAACCTTGGATGAGTGTGTAAATACTCATCATTTTTAGTCAACCAACCGCAAAATGTTTAAAATGCTCAAATGCATCAAAATACCGAAAATATTCCAAAATTACATTTTATATGTTTCGATGCAAAATGTTCAAAATCGATGAAAATGAGCAAAGTTTGCATAATTGGCGCCAAAATCCTCAACTTTCAAATTTTGTCAAAACTAGTCCCCGAGCCCTAATTTCAAAAGAAAATCACCAAAGGTCCTTTTAAATCATAACTTGTCAAAATTAGTCCTTCGTGAAAAATGTCAAAAGTTTTGAGAAATTACAAGTTTGATCCTCCAAGTTTGAAAATTGGCAAAATTAGTCCTCGGAATTTTGAAAATGTCAAGTTTAGTCCTTGCATTATTAAAACTTGTCACTTTTAGTCCTTGGAGCAACTTTGCAGATTTGGCGACCTAGGTCCTTTGAATTTTAATTTACAACATTAGTCCTTGCCATATAAGCCTTTATTAAACCTATTGGACCCTTTATCAATATCCATTTTGGACCCCGCTTTTCCTGTGTCCCCTCACAATTGATTTTGGACCCTTCATTAATATCTAATATCCGTCAAATCCCATGGTCAAACAAGCCAAGCGCCAATTTTCTTTCTTCCCAACTGCTCGCCTCGCCATGCCTCGCAACTCACTCCAACTCCCATCCCCACCATATCTTGTTCCCTCCTCCACCTCAATCCAAATATCATTAATTGCCTTCCCTCTCCTCACTCAACCTCAACAGTCAAACCAAATTTGGCGCCAAAATCCAATGAACGGCCATGATCACTCTAAGACATCCAAAGGTCCGTAATAGTGCCGGAACTATTCGTAAGAGGAGAGAAGCATTTGAAGCTATAAAGAGGAAGAAAGAAGCAAGCAAAAGGAGTAGCTAGTTTTGATAATTTTCTTTAATGTCGCTTTTTTTTAAAGTGTATTAGTTTAAATCAAATGTTGTAATTTCAGCTTGTTTGTATCACATTTAAGTTGAAACATTGTTGTATTGTGCTTTTAAGTATCAATCTCAAGTTTTTATATAAGTTCTAAGCCCCATGTTTATCGTTGCCATTTCGCTTTAAAATTCTATTGTCAAAGCTTTTACTAACTTATTCTTAAGCTCAATTAAGTCATTTAAGCTTATTTTAGCCTTCGAGTAAGCCTAAATTCAATTTTAAGCAAGTTTGTTCCATGGTCAATGAAAGTCAAATGGGACTCAATTTGAAATGGAAGTCGATTTGGGTGGATGCGGACTTGGATTTGGGTTGAAATGGCTTAGTTTAGTGGTTTTGGGGTTTGGTTTTAGCTCGATACCAAACCGGACACACGCGAGTGGATAGCTCACTTTCATTTTAACATCGGTTTGCATATTTTGCTTGTACTGATTTGTAGTATTAAACTGTTCAAACTTGCTAGTTGTTGTATTTAGGATAGTCTAAGTCGCTTTAAATGTTTGCTTTAGCTAAATCTTTGGTTATCTCATTTTTCTTGCAAACAATGAATATAAGTGGTGTTTGAATTGCTTCTAAACCTGTCTTTAAGGTTAGTCCAAAGGATTAAGATTTGTTGGTTCAAGTTTGGTTAGCTCATAGGTGCTCATATCTGTCTTTAACTTAAGCCTGCAAAGCTCAAAAGTCAAAATTCCATAAAACCTATCTCAACAGCTTAACTGTTGAGTTTCTATAAAAGCATAAGTTTATTTTGTGTTCAAAGTACATAGAGTTAGATTGCATTAGGTCTATTTCATCATTTAACATCTCAATCTGTCCACAAATTAGCTTCAAAGTTCATTTTGGTCAACTTTTCTTAACTGTTTCAAAAAGTCAAAAGCTGAAAGTCAGTTTTGAGCCAACCTAAGATGAATTTTCATTGATTCATTCTTGGGTCATTTTAAGTGAAACTTGTGGCTTTTAAAACTTCTCTTGGTCTATTTTATCATTATCATTTTTGTCAAATTTTGTAAATTTTTCTAAGCTCTAAACTAGCTTGTCAAAATGGGATTAAACTCGCAGAGTAATCGAGACGCATTGTGGCTTGTCATAGCTTTTTGTAGCTCTTGCACGAGCTTATCCGAGCTCCTCTAAGTCTAGTTTTTGGTTTTAAGGTTCTTGGCCAGGTCTTCCAAGTTCCAATTGTCTGGTTTTCATATTCATTTTATTTTGAAGCTTGTGCATAAGCTCAAAGTTGCCTACCTAAACTGCTTTTTAATTTCAATAGCTTATTTCATCAAATCTGTTAATCTTGCATTCCAGTTGTTTAAAGATAGTTGTTTTCTGTTGTATTTTGTTCCTTTAGCTTATTTAAGCTTCGCTTTGGTTTGGTGCTTATTGGTCTCCATTTGCTTATTCAAAGTGCTTATTTATAAGCACTTGGCACATCCGTTCATATTCCTTCACACAAAGACCTGCTTTTTCTATTTTTCCTAGATTCCTCATAATATTTTAGAGTTTTTCTGAAATTTTCAGATTTTTCTAAGTTAGTTTGCTATTTTCTTCATTTTAATTAGTTTTAAGCATTTTAAATAGCATTTAATACAAAAAATTAAGAAAAGTTTCGAAAAATAATTTTCATTTTCTTAAGTTTAGATAAATATAAAAGACAAAAATATTTTTCTAGATTTTTCTTAGTTAAATTTGTATTTTTAAATAATTTAATTAGTTTTTAATAGTTTTTAATTCCTAGAAAACACAAAATATTCGAAAAATACAAAAATAGTTTTGAAATTTCTATTTTGATATTTTAGATTTTTCTAAGTCTTAATTTTATTTTTCTAGCTTTATTTCCTATTTTCTTGTATTTTAGGCTAATATTAAATAGTTAAAAATAGTTTTTAATTTATAATAATTAATTAATTAGTTATAAAATTAATTTTCTTTTTCTAAATATTTTCTTTTATCATTAGGTTTGTAAAAACATCATTTTCATATTTTTAGGTTAATATTGTGTAAGTTTCACATTTTCATTTTCAGACGTCGCAGTAATTTTTAAATTAAGTTTTATAAAAACATAAAACAAAAACATCATTTTGCAAATAGTGATAGCGTTTATTTAATATTTTTATCTTTTAACTTTCTTTAATTTGCATTTAAGCCTCGTAATTTGTTGGCTTTTTCTCAGAGTTATAATCATTATCAAATCTTTTTTGTTCAAATTTCGATCACTATACGTTGGGTGATCCATTGTATAGCTTCATTGGGACATAACGACCCGGGGAAACACTATACTCCCGTGATCTTCATTGAGTTCGTGCTTGAACCGCTTTTAAGTTTGTTACGGTCGGCCATTCACAAGTGGTCGGCTTGAGTGATAAAACTTGACCGCTCGGGAGCTTGATCAAATTTTAGCGCCATTGTCGGGAGTCAGGTCTTCGATTATCTTCCGCTTAGCGATTAGTGATTTGAATATTCACTTTGTTCATACCATCCATCTACATATATTTAGTTTAAAATACAAAATACTCTTCTCATTCCTCTTATCCGTATGATTCTATTTCTCTTACCCCTCGCATCGCTTTGATTCTACTCTTCTTTAACCTCAAAACCGTTTAATTCTATTTCTTTAACCTCTACATGTTTAATTTCATGGCGACGATCGATTATCCTCGTTGTTTCCACCGCAAAGCCGTATGGAAGAGGATCAACGTTGTCGTAATCCGGATTGTTTATGCAAGCAATGTGGAAGGACGGGTGTGATGAGTGTGTAAATACTCATCATTTTTAGTCAATCTAAACTGCAAAACGCTTAAAATGCTCAAATGCATCAAAATACGAAAATATTCCAAAATTGCATTTATATGTTTCGGATGCAAAATGTTTAAAATCGATGAAAAATGAGCAAAGTTTGCATAATTGGCGCTTCGACCCCCAAGTTTCTAAAATTGTCAAAAATAGTCCACGAGTCCTAATTTCAAAAGTAAAATCACCAAAGGTCCTTTTAAATCATAACTTGTCAAATTTAGTCCTTTGGTGAAAAATGTCAAAAGTTTGAGAAAATTTCAAGTTTGGTCCTCCAAGTTTGAAAATTGGCAAAATTAGTCCTCGGAATTTTGAAAATGTCAAGATTGGTCCTTGCATTATTAAACTTTGTCACTTTTAGCCCTTGGATCAACTTTGTGAATTTGGCGATTAGGTCCTTGAAGTTTTCGAAAATTACAAATATAGTCCTTGTTATTTAAACCCTTTTGCCATTTTGGACCCTTGTTTAAACCATGTGACTTCACAAATAAGCATTTGGACCCCTTTATATTTAACTCGGTCAAAGCCTTGGTCAAAACTCCCAACACGCGCCTAAAATCCCTTCTTCTTCACCGCTCGCAAAAACACCGCAACACACAAACTCCCTCCTCCACTCATTTTCCACCCACCTTGTTCCTCCAAACATAAGAATACAAGATACATTGATTACTTCACCCTCTTCACACTCAATCCCCATAATGGCTAAAATCCCATTTCCGCCAAAATAGATTCAATGGCCAAGATCATATTATCTCATCCAAGTGGTCGAAAAAGTGGTGGAACTCGCTCATTCTAGAGAGAAGGTGTTTGGTATAAAATGGAAGGAAGAAGAAGCACAAGGCAGTAGTTAGTTTTATATTTTTTTCCTTAATGTCGTTTTTAAGTTTTTAAGCTTTCTAGTTTATGTTTAAGTTTTCAAGTGCTTTGTAATATTATTGGAGTGTAATAAATACCTATTTCCATTTTCAATTCCAGTTTTTACATAAGAATTCAGTTTTTGCAATGTTTATGTCTAAATTCTCAAAATAATCAATTGTTGCTATTAGTTGTTATTATTGCTTCAAGCTTCTATAAGCTCTTAGGAAGCCTTTATAAGCTATCGAAACCTTTGAATTCAGCTTTGATTCATAACTCAAAAATTTCCAAAAATACTAAAAATTCAGTTAAAAATAAAAAGGCAAGGTAAATGATGATCAAGACCGCAACATGGTGACAATTGGATTGATTTTGGTTTAGAGCTTAGTGGTAAGCATATAGGAATGGTTATTTGATCTCGGTTCTACGTGTTGTGTCTCAACTCATTTTGTAAGTCATTTCATTAAAGTTTGCATTTCCTAGTTCAAGTGTTAATATAGAGTTAATTTCGCCCAATCGATTAATTATAGCTACTTTAAGATATTAGATGATTTCTTGGTCTATAAACTTGTTTTAACATTATAATTTGCAAAGCAAGAGATTAAAGAGTGTTTGGAATTGCTGCACTATCTGCCTTTTAGGTCATTACATGATAGATATCCTGTTGGGTCATGCTTGTTTAATCCTATTATACTCCTATCTGCCTTATTATTGTGCTCGCAAACATGGAAAGTCAAATTTTCTTGAAACTGTCCTTATAGCTTTATTGTTGAAATTTTGAAAGAGCAAAAGCTCATTTTGTGTTCAAAATACATAGGGGTAGATTGTAGTAGCTCTATTTCATCATATTAGATCATAATCGGTCCTAGGATTAGCTTCAAATTTCATTTTGGTCAACTTTTCTCAATTGCTTAAAAAGTCAAATTGCATAAGAGCCGATTTTAGCCCACATGGGAGGATTTTTCATGTATTCATTTCGGGTCAATGCTAATGAAACTTAGGGTCTTAGAACTTCACTTGGTCTTGTTTCTTATTAGCATTTTTCCAGATTTTTATCAAATTTTTAGAAGCTTCTAAAGAGCTTGTCAAAATGGACTCATAAGTGTCTGTGGTAGAGCATCAAGTCCGCATGGGACTTCAAGTGCATTTTGATGAGCTGTGCAAAGCTCATCATAGCTCCTCTAGGTCTCGAGCTTTGGGTTGTAGATAGCCACCCAGGTCTAGTGTAAGTTTCAAGTTTTGGTTTTTGGTTGCTAGCTTATTTGAGTGCTTATTCTTAAGCCCAAAGTAGCACCCCTTTAACTGCCTTAGCTCATTTGCTCAATTCATCAAATCTTGGTAATCAGCATTCCAGAGGTTTAGGACAGTTGATACTTGTTTCATTTTAGTTCTCTTAGCTTATTATAGCTTTTGTAAACAATTGGTGGCTTTTTTTCATTTGCTTATTCAAGTGCTTATTTATAAGCACTTGACTAATCGATTTATTTCCTCCAAACAAGCCCCTGTTTTCCATTTTCCTAGCTTCCTAATATTATTTTAGAGTTTTCCTGAAATTTTCAGATTTTTCCAAGCTTGTTTGCTATTTTTCTTAATTTAAAGTAGTTTTAAGCATTTTTAATTAGCTTTAAATACAAATAATTAAGAAAAGGTTCAAAAAAATATGTTTTCATTTTTCTTAAGTTAAGATAAATATAAAAATCCAAAAAAGTATTTTTCTAGATTTTTCTTAGTTAAATTTGTATTTTTAAATAATTTAATTAGTTTTTAATAGTTTTTAATTCATAAAAAATAGAAAATAATCAGAAAAATACAAAAATAGTTTTGAAAATTCTATTTTGATATTTTAGATTTTCTAAGTCTTAATTTTATTTTTCTAGCTTTATTTCCTATTTTCTTGTATTTTAGGTAATTATTTAATAGTTAAAATAGTTTTAATTAATAATAATTAATATAATAGTTATAAAATAATTTTCTTTTTCTAAATATTTTCTTTTATCATTAGGTTTGTAAAATATCATTTTCATATTTTAGGATTAATATTGTGTAAGTTTCAATTTTTCGTTTGTGACGTCACGTAGTTTTTAATTAGGTTTTATAAGTTTTAAAACAAAAACATCATTTTAAAAATAGTGATAGCGTTTATTTAATATTTTTATCTTTTAATTTCCTTTAATTTTCATTTTAGCCCTTGTAATTTATGTCCTTTTCCTTAGTTATAATAATTCACAATCCTTTTTCGCTCAAATTTCTCGATCACTTACGTTTGATAATCCATTGCATAGCTCATTGGGACATAACGACCGGGGAGACACTATACTCCCAGATCTTCATTGCATTCGTGCTTGAGCGGTTTTAAGCTCGTTACGGTCCGCCATTCACAAGTGGCGGCTTGAGTGATTTAGCTTGACTGTTTGGGGCGCGATCAAATTTTGGCGCCACGCCGGGAGTCAGGTCGATAATCTTACGCTTAGCGTATTAGTGATTTGGATATTCACTCTTTGTTCATATACCATCTGTATGTATTTATATTTTCTTATAAAATCAAAAATCCAAAAGATTTTCATTCTTTGTTTTGCGAAATGTTTTCAAAAATACCAAAAATATTCATCTTTACCCTCTTACCCATTTTGATTCTTTATCCCTTTACCCTCTATCCATTTGATTCTAACTTCTTCTATTCTCATGGAATCTCTCGAGGACTAATTCGGGACGAAGTTGAAAAACTTCGACTTTTTACACAAATGTCAAGAATTCGTGTTGTTCGTGATGATCCATTCATTCTGCGTAGGAAATGGATCGAGAAACCGGGGTGACAAAGGACCGGTACTTCCTTTTGATAATGGAAGTGCTAACACGTCCAACCTACGGTTATCCAAAGACCTAACCCTCAATTGCTCCTAAACCGCCTAGAATTGATTCTAAACTTTCACGATTTGGTTAAAAGCAAACATGCATTGGTCCGGTGACTAGCAAGAATGACTTGCTTAATCTTCACGCTTTCAAGAACCGTAACGAGAGACCATAACGGAAGTGGTGGAAATTGCTAGCTCTCGAGCACACCACTTGTCCCACCTCCGGATTTTTCAAAATGTTCTTGAGTCTTAATAGTCATTCGGATCACCATGTTGGTTTTGTTGATTCATTGAATAAACCGATTCCTTTTCATAACTCTCAAATGCAATCGTTTATTCCTTGTGTCGGTTGTGGTGAGCCTCTCTTTGGTTCACCACATCGTTGGTGTACGTGTGTACAATGTGGTAATGATATTCATAACGGAGTTGTTTGTTTTGTGGTTCGAGGAATTCATTTGATTATGATCCTAATCGAACTCATTTAACGACCCTCAAACTTTTCCAATTACCCACCACACCCGACTATTCTTCATACAATCAACATACCGCTGTGAATTTTGTGGAGGTCCTCACCAAGGATTTGAGTGTCAATCCGGAAACACGTTTGTCTATGAACAGTTTTCCGGTGATGCTCGTAACTTTGGTTATAACCAAAATCCATATGATTCACTGTCTGGACTCAGCGCTTTTATTGTTGTAGTATCTGTGGAGGTCCCCATTTCACTCGATTGTCAAATAGGGAACCCGGTTCCTTGTAACAATCATGACTCTTACATGTTTGACAATTTCCAACCTCCACAAGACCATACGGTTCAAACTCCACCGAGCCGTTGTCTCAAGAAATCTCCTGTGATTTTGAAACCGCAATGAAAACACTTGATGATATGATTAGTAACTTTAAGAATCAAGTGAGTGGTGAAAAGACCATGGGAGAGTTGCTTGTCAAGAACGAGAGGCCCGCCAATCTAGGGAAGAATTATTAGTCCTAGAGCATGCACTCTAAGGCGCTCCCAATTTCTTAAGGGCTCTTTATGATGATGACGAGGAGAGTTTTATCCTTTAGAGATAATATTTCTCAACTCCCTCGTCGGTTGATATTCCAAGCAGCTGAGATTCCATCTCAAACAAGCGCTATCACACCAAGCTCCCACTCACTCTCTAAACACGGGGACGAGCATCTTGACACCTGTTCACGAAAAGGAATCGGACGAATTCATAAAGTCTAGTGTTGAGAACCTTGTCCCAATCCGAGAGAGTCACAGGAACTTTGATCTTATGTGTGATTCTCTTCCCTCTTGAGTGTTCAAATGATCATTTGGAAACTTTCTCCGATTTTAGCGACGATTGTGCTTCCTTTGGAAACATCGAGTACATTGAGGCATCACTTCCACAACTCGATGTCGATCCCTTCTTGAGGAGTTCTCGGTGAACTCACTCACATCAATCCACTCTTTGATTTCAAGCCGATCTAGGAGAGCGAAAGTCTCCTTGATAATGATCGCTCACTCACTCTTATCCTAATAAATTCAATAGAGAATATTGATCACTTTGTTCCCGAAACATTCAAAGCTACTTTCACCAATCCTCTATTTGAATTCGACTGAATTCACTTCAATTTCTCGAGAATCCACTCTTTGATACTCAGATTGAGGATAGTGATGAGCCCACAATGGAACAAGAGTTCACAAATTCACTTCATGTAAATGATTCTCTTCATAAAGAGTTCTCCGGTGAACTCTCTCATGACATATCTCCTCCGGAACATGATCATTTCTATTTTGATCTTGAGGATGATATTGGCTCGGAGGAAGGTGTACTCTATCATACGAGTTTGCTTATTAATGATACTACTCTCACCCTTCCTCCCGATACGTCTGCATTTGAGGATGAGGAATGGATCTTGATTGTTATCAAGACCTTTCTTCCTTTCCTCAAATATCTTGTGATTTCCCTTCATCTTCACTCCTTTGGGAATGAAGACACTATCTTTGACCCCGGCATTATCATTTATCATTTTGAGCGGTTCTATGTATATCTCATCGGTGTGGAACTTTTACGTGCTTCAAATGTTTGTCCAAACATCTTGAATGAAAGTCCGATGGAGATTGTTTCTTCCACTTTGCTTCCCCATGAACCAATGAATTCGGGGTCGAGTCAAGCTAGCGACTCGGTAATCAAAAACAGTAGCTAAACATGGGTTTTCACCCGTGTGTCCCATCCTAGTGTGGGGAGTTGCCCACATGTTATATATATATATATAAGTTCTTAAAAAAAAAAAAAAAAAAAAAAAAAAAATCTTTCTAAATAATGGCCGTAGTATTTCCTTTTACGTTCTTTGTTTCGCATAACCGCGGTACTTTGAATATTGAGGGCAATATTCATTTCTAAGTGTGGGGAATTCTCACGAATTTTATCATATATTATACCTAATTCCCGTTTTGGCCAAAATTTTTTTTTGGAGTAAATGTTTTTCACTTACTCATCTTGGTTATCATCCGCCTTGTCTAAAAACTAAAGGATTGGCTAATCCAGAGCAAACGGCTCTTGGTAAAGATTTCTCAAATCCGCTTATATGGCTTGCAATTTGCCCAAAATTGTATGGTATTCAACTCACCATATCCTAAAAAGTGAAGAGTTGGCTAGCCCGCAAGTTTATGGCTTGTGGTAAAGGCGATGGAAAACCATAATTGGTAATCACTCACCAAAGATAATATTGATAATTTATCTAAGAGTTGGCTAGTCCGAGCAAACGGCTTCGTAAAGACAAATCAAACCGTTGAAAGTCGGTGGTTTGCTCAAAATCACATGGTTATCGGTGTACCATGGTTCTTACTTGAACTGAAACATTTGGCTACTCCGTAAGTAATGGCTTTTGGTAAAGAGATTCAAATCCATTAAGTTTTCTCAAAAGATTGCTAGGGACTAGCAATAGTTTAGTGTGGGGATTGATGAGTGTGTAAATACTCATCATTTTTAATCAATCTGAATCGCAAAACGCTTAAAATGCTCGTAAATGCATCAAAATATCGAAAATATTCCAAAATTGCATTTTATATGTTTCGGATGCAAAATGTTTAAAATCGATGAAAATGAGCAAAGTTTGCATAATTGGCGCTTCGGTCCCCAAGTTTCTAAAATTGTCAAAAATAGTCCCCGAGCCCTAATTTCAAAGTAAAATCACCAAAGGTCCTTTTTAAATCATAACTTGTCAAAATTAGTCCTTTGGTGAAAAATGTCAAAAGTTTGAGAAAATTACAAGTTTGGTCCTCCAAATTTAAAAATTGGCAAAACTAGTCCTTGAATTTTGAAAATGTCAAGATTGGTCCTTGCATTATTAAACTTTGTCACTTTTAGCCCTTGGATCAACTTTGTGAATTTGCGCGATTAGGTCCTTGAAGTTTTCAAAAATTACAAATATAGTCCTTGTTATTTAAACCCTTTTGCCATTTTGGACCCTTGTTTAAACCATGTGACCCCTGTCACAATAAGCATTTGGACCCCTTTATATTTAACTCGTCAAAGCCTTGGTCAAAACTCCCAACACGCCAAAATCCCTTCTTCACTCGCAAAAAAACCCCGCAACACACAAACTCCCTCCTCCAAACTCATTTTCCACCCACCTTGTTCCCTCCAAACATAAGAATACAAGATACATTGATTACTTCACCCTCTTCACACTCAATCCCCATAACAGTTAAAATCCCATTTCCGCAAAAATAGATTCAATGGCCAAGATCATATTATCTCATCCAAGGGTCGAAAAGTGGTGGAACCGCCATTCTAGTAGAGAAGGTGTTTGGTATAAAAATGGAAGGAAGAAGAATCACAAGGTAGTAGTTAGTTTTATATTTTTTTTCCTTAATGTCGCTTTTTAAGTTTTAAGCTTTCTAGTTTATGTTTAAGTTTTCAAGTGCTTTGTAATATTATTGGAGTGTAATAAATACCTATTTCCATTTTCAATTCCAGTTTTACATAAGAATTCGCTTTTGCAATGTTTATGTCTAAATTCTCAAAATAATCAATTGTTGCTATTAGTTGTTATTATTGCTCAAGCTTCTATAAGCTCTTAGGAAGCCTTTATAAGCTATCGAAACCTTTGAATTCAGTTTGATTCATAACTCAAAAATTTCCAAAATACTAAAAATTCAGATTAAAAATAAAAGGCAAGGTAAATGATGATCAAGACCGCAAGATGGTGACAATTGGATTGATTTTGGTTTAGAGCTTAGTGGTAAGCATATAGGAATGGTTATTTGATCTCGATTCTACGTGTTGTGTCTCAACTCATTTTGTAAGTCATTTCATTAAAGTTTGCATTTCCTAGTTCAAGTGTTAATATAGAGTTAATTTGGCCCAATCGATTAATTATAGCTACTTTAAGATATTAGATGATTTCTTGGTCTATAAACTTGTTTTAACATTATAATTTGCAAAACAAGAGATTAAAGGGTGTTTGGAATTGCGCACTATCTGTCTTTTAGGTCATTACAGTGATAGATATCTGTTGGGTCATGCTTGTTTAATCCTATTATACTCCTATCTGTCTTATTATTTGCCTGCAAACATGGAAAGTCAAATTTTTCTTGAAACTGTCCTTATAGCTTCTTTGTTGAAATTTTGAAAGAGCAAAAGCTCATTTTGTGTTCAAAATACATAGGGTAGATTGTAGTAGCTCTATTTCATCATATTAGATCATAATCAGTCCTAGGATTAGCTTCAAATTTCATTTTGGTCAACTTTTCTCAATTGCTTAAAAAGTCAAAATGCATAAGAGCCGTTTGGCCCAACATGGGAGGATTTTCATGCATTCATTTCGGGTCAATGCCAATGAAACTTAGGGTCTTAGAACTCAGCTGGTCTTGTTTCTTATTAGCATTTTTCCAGATTTTTATCAAATTTTAGAAGCTTCTAAAGAGCTTGTCAAAATGGACTTCGTGTCTCTTATGGCATCAAGTCCGCACAGGACTTGTGCAGATTTTGATGAGCTTGCAAAGCTCATCATAGCTCCTCTAGGTCGAGCTTTGGGTTGTAGATATCCACCCAGGTCTAGTGTAAGTTTCAAGTTTTGGTTTTGGTTGCTAGCTTATTTGAGTGTTTATTCTTAAGCCCAAAGTAGGTACCCCTTTAACTGCCTTGCTCATTTGCTCAATTCATCAAATCTTGGTAATCAGCATTCCAGAGGTTTAGGACAGTTGAGACTTGTTGCATTTTAGTTCTCTTAGCTTATTATAGCTTTTGTTTTGGTTTGGTGGCTTTTTTCTCCATTTGCTTATTTAAGTGCTTATTTATAAGCACTTGACTCATCGATTCTATTTCCTCCAAACAAGCCCCTGTTTTCCATTTTCCTAGCTTCCTAATATTATTTTAGAGTTTTCCTAAAATTTTTAGATTTTTCCAAGCTTGTTTGCTATTTTTCTTAATTTAAAGTAGTTTTAAGCATTTTAATTAGCTTTAAATACAAATAATTAAGAAAAGGTTCAAAAAATAAGTTTTCATTTTTCTTAAGTTAAGATAAATATAAAAGCCAAAAAGTATTTTCTAGATTTTTCTTAGTTGAATTTATATTTTAAATAATTTAATTAGTTTTTAATAGTTTTTAATTCATAAAAAATAGAAAATAATCAGAAAAATACAAAAATAGTTTTGAAAATTCTATTTTGATATTTTAGATTTTTCTAAGTCTTAATTTTATTTTTCTAGCTTTATTTCCTAATTTCTTGTATTTTAGGTAATTATTTAATAGTTAAAAATAGTTTTTAATTAATAATAATTAATATAATAGTTATAAAAATAATTTTCTTTTTCTAAATATTTTCTTTTATCATTAGGTTTGTAAAAATATCATTTTCACATTTTTAGGATTAATATTGTGTAAGTTTCACTTTTTTTTTGCGTTTACGTAATTTAGTTTTTAATTAGGTTTTATAAAACACAAAACAAAACATCATTTTAAAAATAGTGATAGCGTTTATTTAATATTTTTTATCTTTTAATTTCCTTTAATTTTCATTTTAGCCCTTGTAGTTTATGTCCTTCTCCTTAGTTATAATAATTCACAATCCTTTTTCGCTCAAATTTCTCGATCACTTTACGTTTGATAATCCATTGCATAGCTCATTTGGGACATAACGACCGGGAGACACTATACTCCCGGATCTTCATTGCATTCGTGCTTGAGCGGTTTAAGTCTGATTACGGTCCGCCGTTCACAAGTGGCCGGCTTGAGTGATTTAGCTCTTGTTTTTGCACGCATCGTGGTGCAAGCAAATATTGTTATTGGTGCGAATTATCCGATAAAACTCTCTCGATGATTCTCCAAGTTTTTCGACCATCCGCCACAACCCGATGAACCCGCTCAAGAACCGGAGACCATAACGAAGCGGGGAAATTGCTAGCTCTCGAGCACACCACTTGTCCCACCTCCCGATTTTTCTCGAATGTTCTTCGAGACTGATAGTCATTCGGATCACCATGTTGGTTTTGTTGATTCTTTGAATAAACCGATTCCTTTTCATAACTCTCAAATGCAATCGCTTATTCCTTGTGTCGGTTGTGGTGAGCCTCTTTTGGTTCACTTTGTCGTTGGTGTACGTGTGTACAATGTGGTAATGATATTCATAACGGAGTTGTTTGTTTTGTGGTTCGAGGAATTCATTTGATTATGATCCTAATCCGAACTCATTTAACTAACCCTCAAACTTTTCCAATTACCCACCACACCCCGACCTATCTTCATATAATCAACATATCATAGAATTTTGTGGAGGTCCTCACCAGGATTTGAGTGTCAATCCGAAACACGTTTGTCTATGAACAGTTTTCCAAATGATGCTCGTAACTTTGGTTATAACCAAAATCCATATGATTCACCGGCCCGCACTCAATAGTTTTATCATAAGAGTAATGTGGAGGTCCCCATTTTAGCTCGATTGTCAAATAGGGAATCCATTTCCTTGTAACAATCATGACTCTCTCGGGTTTGAAAATTTCCAACCTCCACAACACTATACGGTTCAAACTCCACCGAGCCGTTGTCTCAAGAAATCTCCCAAGATTTTGAAACCACAATGAAAACACTTGATGATATGATTAGTAACTTTAAGAATCAAGTGAGTGGTGAAAAGACCATAGGAGAATTCTTGTCAAGAACGAGAAGAACGAGAGGCCCGCAAATCTAGGGAAGAATTATTAGTCCCAGAGCAAGCGGCTCTAATGCGTTCCCAATTTCTCAAGGCACTCTATATGACGATGACGAGGAGAGTTTTTATCCTTTAAAGATAATATTTCTCAACCCCTCGATCGGTTGAGATCCTGCAGCTGAGATTCCATCTCAAACAACCGCTATCACACCAAGCTCCCACTCACCTCTCGAATACGGGGACGAGCATCTTGACACCTGTTCTCGAAAAGGAATCGGACGAATTCATAAAGTCTAGTGTTGAGAACCTTGTCCCAATCCCAAGAGAGTCACGTGGAATTCTTGATCATGTGTGATATCCTCCTCCTCTTGTCTTCCAAAATGATCATGTTGAGATGTTCTACGATTCGATGATGATGATTCGTTATCTTGTGGAGACATCATTTATGTGGAAGATTCACCTTCGAGCTTGTTAGCTTTGAAGAAGAGAATGATGAAGTTATCAAACCGAAATCAAAGATGAAGCACTTCGTGCAACATTCTCGAATGTCGGCCTTCTCATTTCTAAAATCGAGGCTTTCAAAGAGAAACCTATTTCATCTCGCACTTCATTAAGGGTAGTGACATTCTTCCGATGATTCTAATCCGAAACGAAAGCCTCCTGTTTTGATAATATGAGAGAAGATTAGTGGCGGCACCACTTTTCATTCTCATAATTCTCTCCCCGATTATGAATCATGTACATTGGAGGAGTTCACAGTGAACCCACTCATATCAATTCGAATATGATTCATTCACCTTCATGGAGTTCTCGATGAACTCACTCATATCATATCTCCGCCGAGTATGATAATTTCTACTTTGATCTAGACACCCCATAATATGTCTTGATCAAGCAAGCTTAACCGATGAGATTCATGAAACTATGAATTCTCCCACCGAGGATGAAGAGTTAGTCATGATTTCTATCATGATTTTCTTTCTTTTCTTCATATATTCGTCACTTCTCCTGCTCTTCACTCCTTGGGAATGAAGACATTATCTTGGATCCCGCATTTCCATGTACCATTATCTTGAGCGGTTCTATGTATATCTCATCGGTGTGGAACTTTCACATACTTCAATGTTTATCCAAACATCTTGAATGAAAGTCCGATGGAGAATGTTTCTTCCACTTTGCTACCCCATGAACAAATTATTCGGGTCGAGTCAAGCTAGCGACTCGGTAATCAAAAACAAGAGCTAAACATGGTTTTCACCCATGTGTTCCACCCTAGTGTGGGGGTTGCCACATGTTGTGTATATATATTTTCCTAAAAAAAAAAAAACAATATATATATATATAATAAAAATCTTCTTTCAAAATAATGGCCGTAGTATTTCCCTTTACGTTCTTTGTTTCGCATAACTGCGGTTCTTTGAATATTGAGGGCAATATTCATTTCTAAGTGTGGGGGGGAATTCTCACTTAATTTTATCATGTAATTATACCGCCTAATTTCCCGTTTTGGCCAAAAATTTTTTAGAGTAAGTGTTTTACACTTTCTCATTTGTTATCGATCCGCCATGTCTAATAAACTAAAGGATTGGCTAATCCAGAGCAAACGGCTCTTGGTAAAGATATCTCAAACCGTTGACGGCTTGTAATTTGCCCAAAATTGTATGGTATTCACCACCATATCCTAAAAGTGAAGAGTTGGCTAGCCCGCAAGTTTATGGCTTGTGGTAAAGGCAAAGGAAAAACCATAATTGGTAATCAGCTCACCAAAGATAATATCGATAATTTATCTAAGAGTTGGCTAGTCCAGAGCAAAAATACCGTAAAGACAAATCAAACCGCTGGAAGTCGGTGGTTTGCTCAAAATCACATGGTTATCGGTGTACCATGGTTCTTACTTGAACTCGAAACATTTGGCTACTCCGTAGTAATGGCTTTTGGTAAAGAGATTCAAATCCATTAAGTTTTTTCAAAAGATTGCTAGGACTAGCAATAGTTTAGTGGGGTTGATGAGTGTGTAAATACTCATCATTTTTAGTCAACCGAATCGAAAACGTTTAAAAATGCTCGAATGCATCAAAAATCGAAAATATTCCAAAATTACATTTTATATGTTTCGGATGCAAAATGTTCAAAATCGATGAAAATGAGCAAAGTTTGCATAATTGGCGCTTCAGTCCCTCAACTTTCAAAATTTGTCAAAACTAGTCCCCGAGCCCTAATTTCAAAAGAAAATCACCAAAGGTCCTTTTAAATAATAACTTGTCAAAATTAGTCCTTTGGTGAAAATGTCAAAAGTTTTGAGAAATTACAAGTTTGATCCTCCAAGTTTGAAAATTGGCAAAATTAGTCCTCGAATTTTGAAAATTTCAAGTTTAGTCCTTGCATTATTAAAACTTGTCACTTTTAGTCGTTGGAGCAACTTTGCAGATTTGGGTACCTAGGTCCTTTGAATTTCGTAATTTACAACATTAGTCCTGCCATATAAGCCTTTATTAAACCTATTGGACCCTTATCAATTTCCATTTTGACCTCGCTTTTCCTGTGACCCCGTCAATTGGATTTTGACTTCATTAATATCTAATATCCGGTCAAATCCCATGGTCAAACAAGCCAAGCGCCAATTTTCTTTCTTCCCAACCGCTTCCCCGCCATGCACTCGCAACTCACCCAACTCCCATCCCCACCATATCTTGTTCCCCTCCCCACCTCAATCCAAATATCATTAATTGCCTTCCCCTCTCCTCACTCAACCTCAACAGTCAAACCAAATTTGCGCCAAATCCAATGAATGGCCATGATCACTCTAAGACATCCAAAGGTCCGAATAGTGCTTGGGAACTATTCGTAAGAGAGGAGAGAAGCATTTGAAGCTATAAAGAGGAAGAAAGAAGCAAGCAAAAAGGAGTAGCTAGTTTTGATAATTTTCTTTAATGTCATTTTTTAAAGTGTATTAGTTTAAATCAAATGTTGTAATTTCAGTTTGTTTGTATCACATTTAAGTTGAAACATTGTTGTATTGTGCTTTTAAGTATCAATCTCAAGTTTTTATATAAGTTCTAAGCCCCATGTTTATCGTTGCCATTTCGCTTTAAAATTCTATTGTCAAAGCTTTTACTAACTTATTCTTAAGCTCAATTAAGTCATTTAAGCTTATTTTAGCCTTTGAGTAAGCCTAAATTAATTTTAAGCAAGTTTGTTCCATGGTCAATGAAAGTCAAACTGGACTCAATTTGAAATGGAAGCGATTTGGGTGGATGCAGGACTTGGATTTGGGTTGGAAATGGCTTAGTTTAGTGGTCTTGGGGTTTGGTTTTAGCCCCGCATACCACCGACACATGTGAGTGGATAGCTCACTTTCATTTTAACATCGCTTGCATATTTTGCTTGTACCTGTATTTGTAGTATTAAACTGTTCAAACTTGCTAGTTTAGTTGTATTTAGGATAGTCTAAGTCAGTTTAAATGTTTGCTTTAGCTAAATCTTTGGTTATCTCATTTTTCTTGCAAAACAGTTGAATATAAGGGTGTTTGGAATTGCTTCTAAACCTGTCTTTAAGGTTAGTCCAGTGATTAAGATTTGTTGGTTCAAGTTTGGTTAGCTCATAGGTGCTCATATCTGTCTTTAACTTAAGCCTGCAAAGCTCAAAAGTCAAAATTCCATAAAACCTATCTCAACAGCTTAACTGTTGAGTTTCTATAAAAGCATAAGTTTATTTTGTGTTCAAAGTACATAGAGTTAGATTGCATTAGGTCTATTTCATCATTTAACATCTCAATGGTCCACAAATTAGCTTCAAAGTTCATTTTGGTCAACTTTTCTTAATCGTTTAAAAGTCAAAACCGAAAGTCGGGCTGAGCCAACCTAAGATGAATTTTCATTGATTCATTCTTGGGTCATTTTAAGTGAAACTTGTGGGTTTTAAAACTTCTCTTGGTCTATTTTATCATTATCATTTTTGTCAAATTTCATAAATTTTTCTTAAGCTCTAAACTAGCTTGTCAAAATGGGATTAAGTCCCCTGTGCAGGGCACTGAGCTGCACAGGGCTTGTGCAGTTTTTGTAGCTCTTGCATAGAGCTTATCTGAGCTCCTCTAAGTCTTGTTTTTGGTTTTAAGGTTCTTGGCCAGGTCTTCTCCAAGTTCCAATTGCTGGTTTTCATATTCAGCTTATTTTGAAGCTTGTGCATAAGCTCAAAGTTGCCTACCTAAAACTGTTTTTAGCTCAATAGCTTATTTCATCAAATCTGTTAATCTTGCATTCCAGTGTTTAAAGATAGTTGTTTTCTATTGTATTTTGGTTCCTTTAGCTTATTTAAGCTTCTGCTTTGGTTTGGTGCTTATTGGTCTCCATTTGCTTATTCAAAGTGCTTATTTATAAGCACTTGGCACATCAGTTTCATATTCCTTCACACAGCACCCTGTTTTTCTATTTTTTCTAGATTCCTCATAATATTTTAGAGTTTTCCTGAAATTTTCAGATTTTTCTAAGTTAGTTTGCTATTTTTCTTCATTTTAATTAGTTTTTAAGCATTTTTAAATAGCATTTAATACAAAAAAATTAAGAAAAGTTTCAAAAAAATAATTTTTCATTTTACTTAAGTTTAGATAAATATAAAAAGACAAAAAATATTTTTCTAGATTTTCTTTGTTAAATTTGTATTTTTAAATAATTTAATTAGTTTTAATAGTTTTAATTCCTAGAAAATACAAAATATTCGTAAAATACAAAATAGTTTTGAAAATTCTATTTTGATATTTTAGATTTTCTAAGTCTTAATTTTATTTTTCTAGCTTTATTTCCTATTTTCTTGTATTTTAGGCTAATATTAAATAGTTAAAAATAGTTTTAATTTATAATAATTAATTAATTAGTTATAAAATTAATTTTCTTTTTCTAAATATTTTATTTTATCATTTGGTTTGTAAAACATCATTTTCATATTTTTAGGGTTAATATTGTGTAAGTTTCACATTTTCATTCAGACGCTGTAATTTTAAATTAAGTTTTATAAAACATAAAACAAAACATCATTTTGCAAATAGTGATAGCGTTTATTTAATATTTTTATCTTTTAACTTTCTTTAATTTGATGAGTGTCTAAATACTCATCATTTTTGTACAAAATAAAGCGCAAAATCATCGAAAACACTCGAAACACATCAAAATGATCAAAATATCACAAATCGGTGTTTTATGTGTTTTAAATGCAAAAATATCAAAATCGGATGAAAAACATATCAAATTTGCAAAATTGCGGTTTAGTCCCCAGTTTCAAAAGTTGTCAAAAATAGTCCACGAGCACATAATTTCAAAAGAAAAGTCACCAAAGGTCCTTTTAAAATCATAAGTTGTCAAATTTAGTCCTTTGGTGAAAAATGTCAAAAGTTTGAGAAAATTACAAGTTTGGTCCTTAACTTTCAAAATTGGCGAAATGGCCCTGGAAAATTGCAAAATGGCAATTTTGGTCCTTATACTTTTGAAGGTTGTCACTTTGGTCCCTTGGAATAACTTTTGATGAATTGGCGCTATGGTCCCTCAAGTTTCGAGTTTACACATAAGTCCCTAAGATATTAAAACACTTTAACTCATTTTGGACCTTTCGACCCTTGGACCCTGTCATATGCAATTGTGAACCCCTTTTATTATTAATACTGCTGGTCAATCTTGGTCAAAATCCTCAACCGCCAAAGTCTTCATCATCTACTGCTTTGCTCGCAAACTCGCGAAACCCCATCCCCTCCTCAATCCACTCTCCCATGTTCCCACTCCTAACTAACATCCAAGGTTCATTTATTGCTTCCCTAACCCTCACTCAATGATTGGATAGAAAGAGATTTTGGCGCCAAAATCTATTTAAATGGTTGAGATCATTTTGAGCAAATCCAATGGCTTAGATTGGTGGGAAACATTCGAAGAGAGAAGAAGAGATTGGATATAAAAAAAGCAAAAGGAAGCAAAAAGAGAGTCTAGTTTTTAGTTTTAAATTTTCTTATGTCGTTTTTATCTTTAAGTTGTCATTTAATTTTAGACTTGTATTATTTTGTTAAAATGTATTAAACTTAAGTGTTCAAGTGTATTGCAATCAAGTTTCAATCATCAATTCCAAGTTTATGTTTACATTTCATCTTTCATGTGCTCTTTGTTGAAAATTTCCATGTTTAAATCTTGTTCAAAAGCTTCATTAAGCTTTTTTAAGCTCTAAATAAGCTTATATAAGCTTATTATAGCTTTGTATAAGCTTAAATTCAAGTTTCCATTAATTTTGTCCTTGGTCAACAAAAGTCAAGTCAAAGGTGATTTTGGCTGAAAATGGAAATGGAAATGGACATGGGTTGATGCGAGGTGGAATTGGGTTGATTTGAGTTAGTTGGGTTGGTTCTAATAGGTTAGAGGTTCATTTGGTTGTTTGTTGCAAGCCATAGTGGCTAAAGGACTTTTGTAAGTTATTTTTAAGTTTTTATGCATAATCTGAATTTGTAGTTTAAACTAGTTAATTCTGTTTTAATAGTTGTATTTAAGTTACATAAATGTAGTTTGATCATTAATTTTAGTTGCTAATTGTTTTATCAGTTTAATTACAAATCGGTTGATAAATAGGTGTTTGGTATTCTTGATATACTCTGTCCTTAAGGGCTTGTTCGTTTGGTTCTTGTTAGTTCATGTTTCTTAAGCTTATTTGAGCTCATTTGAGTCTTAGTTTGGGTGCTGCAACACCACAAAGTCAAACTTCCTATCTTAATCTCTCTCTAAGCGCTTCTTGTTGTGGATTTGGATTATCAAATCTACTTGATTTGTGTTTAAAATCCATTAAACAAAGCTTGCATTATGTTCATTACACCTTATAACATCAAGATCGGTTGATAAAATTGGATCCAAAGTTCACCAAAGTCAAAGTTTGCAATTTGCTTCAAAAGTCGAAAAAATCCAAAATCATGTTTTGAGCCAACTACAAGGATTTTCTTGGATTCATCTTTGGGTCAAATCAAGTGAAGACTTGGCATTTTAAAACTTCATTGGTCTTCTTACTTATCACCATTTTTGTGAATTTTACAATTTTTATAAGCTCAAACAAGCTCTTCTTTTAGACCATAGTGCCTGCTCCTTTGTCGTCGTTTCTTGAGCTTTTCTCGAATTGTGCGACTTATGCACAGGGCTCATTAGAGCTTCTCATGGTCTGATTTTGGTACACTAGGTCTCACCCAGGTCTTCTTTAAGTTCCAATTGGTAGTTTTCGGTTTGAGCTTATTTTAAGCTTGTGCTTGTGCTCAAAGTTGGTACTCTAAATCTGCTTTTTAGCTTAAAGCTCATAACATCAAATCATGTTAGCTTGCATTTCGTGGTTCAAGCTTGTTGATAACTTGTTGCATTTTAGTTATTTTAGCTTATTATAGCTTCTGTATCGGTTTGGTAGCTTTTGGTGCTCTTTTGCTTAATCAAGTGCTTATTTCAATAAGCACTTCCACATCGATTTCCAATTCATCCACATAAGCACCTGTTTTTCATTTTCTTTTATTCCTAATATTATTTTAGACTTTTCCTGAAATTTTCAGATTTTTCCAAGTTGTTTTGCTATTTTTCTCAATTTAAATTAGTTTTAAGCACTTTTAAATAGCATTTAATACAAAAATTAAGAAAAGCTTCAAAAAATAATTTTCAATTTTCTTAAGTTTAGATAAATATAAAAAGACAAAAAGTAATTTTCCAGATTTTTCTTAGTTAATTTTGTAATTTTAAATAATTTAATTAGTTTTAATAGTTTAAAATTCATAGAAAATAGAAAAATAATCGAAAAATACAAAAATAGTTTTGAAAATTCTAGTTTGATATTTTAGACTTTTCTAAGTCTTAATTTTATTTTTCTAGCTTTATTTCCTATTTTCTTGTATTTTAGGTAATTATTAAATAGTTAAAATAGTTTTTAATTAATAATAATTAATTAATTAGTTATAAAAATAATTTTCTTTTTCTAAATATTTTCTTTTATCATTAGGATTGTAAAATGTATTTTCATATTTTTAGGATTTATATTGTATTAGTTTCACTTTTTATTTTATGCGTTTCGTAGATTTTAATTTCGTAAGTTTTATTAACATAAAAAACGTTCATCATTTTAATTATAGTGATAGCGTTTATTTAATAGATTTTATCTTTTAATTTCCTTTAATTTGCATTTAAGCCGTTTTAATTTGTTGGCTTTTCCGTAGTTATAATCATAATCAAATCCTTTTTCGTTCAAATTCCTCGATCACTAAGCGTTTGATAATCCATTGCACAACTCATTTGGGACATAACGACCGGAAACACTATACTCCTCGGATCTTCATTGCATTTTCGTGCTTAGCGTTGTTTAAGTTTCTTGATTACGGTCCGCCATTCACAAGTGGCGGGCTTGTGTGGTTTTTTGTGACGCATCAAATTTTAGGCGCCCGCTTCTTGTTGTGCTAATTGTCTTCGTCTAGCAGATTAGTTGTTTGAATACTCACTCATTTGTTCATATCATCCATCTATCTATCTATATATATCCATATTTTTTTAAAAATCCAAAACCAAAACATCCAAAAGCGTATAAAACACAAAAATATTTTCTTTTGTTTATATATATGTATCAAATAATAAAAATACAAAAAGATTAAATGTTTTCTTTAATAATAACAACTTAAAAGATTACCACAAAACCAAGGCGATTGCACTACCTAGCGGGGTGCGACCATAATAAGTTCGAACTAAAGATTTAAAACTTGCCTTTGTGTCCTTGTGATTGGTGTACCTTTTTCAAAAAGCCATTCATATTGGATTATTGGTTAAGTTCTTTGTTGTTTTGCCTCGATCTTGTGTTAATTGATTTTGTTGTGATATCGACGTTTGAACCGAGAAAACCCTAAAGATTCTCCTCACCCCATTTTTATAAAACGTCTTCATAATTCTCATTCTCATCGAAATATCTTCATAATTCCATTTCTCTCCTTAACTCGAGAGTCCTTAGAGTTAACTCTAGTGCATCTTTTCGTTCTTCTAGATCATTGAGTCCTGCGTGATCTAGCGAAATCCTAGAAGGCGTTCTCGTGGGCGTCTTTGCCCAAATAGTCGAACCGAGATTCGTACTATTTCTAACAACACCATGGCGAGACGAGCGTACTATGGCGGAAATGCTCCGAGCACCCACCGAGGGTTATGGAGATGCCATCGTTTTACCCGTTATCAATTCGATCACTTGAATTGAAGACACATTTGATCGACTTGTGTCTACAAATCAATTCATGGTCGATCGAGAAGACCCGTATGCACACATCCGTTGGTTTAACAAGTTGACTTCAACTATCAATTTCAAGGATGTGCCACAAAAGTGATCAAGTTGATGCTATTTCCATTCTCACTTGGGGCGGCCGGTTTGGTGGAAAAAGAACCCCTCGATCCATCGAAACTTGGGAGGATCTTGTTCAAAAGTTTGTCAACTATTTCTTTCCTCCATCAAAGGCGACTAATCTTAAAAATGAAATTTCGGATTTCGTCAAAATTTCAATGAAAATTTTGAGAGGCATGGGAGAGATTCAAAGATCTCCTCGAAATGCCCCATCATGAATTCACGGAGCTTCAACAAGTCAATATCTTTTACAATGGGTTGAGCGGTAATGATCAAGATTCCTTGAATGCATCCGCGGTGGCAATATCTTGAATCGTAAACCTAAAGATGTGATTGAGATTTGCGAGCAAAATCAAAGTTCCTATTTCTATAACAAAGTCAATGTTCGAACACTCCTGCTTCTTCATCCGGTAACTCTTACGAGTTAGCCGCTCCGATAACGCTCTAACGGACATCATCCATTGTATGATAAAAGAGGTAAAGGAAATCAAAAGCGAAATTCATAAGCCGAACCGGTCAAAGCCGTAAACAAGGTGTGTGAAACTTGTAGTGGTCCACATGCGTATTATGATTGTCAAGCAACCGATGCTTCCTTTTACCAAGCTCCGTAGCTGGTAAACCACAATCAATACCGACCACGGTGATCCTCACTACCGTGCACCTAGCGGTATGACACCACACGGTTTTCCTGCAAAACCATGCAAAACCATGGCAATCAAAATCGCTTTGTTCGAATCAAGGACAAAATTTCAATAACTCTCAAAATTTCAATCAAAGCGGAACAATTTCAACCAACCTTATCAAGCTCTAATCATCAAAGTTATCAACCACCTCCTCAAGCTCCCATGCCAAATGACTTCATGAAAATGGTGAGTCAAACATCGTTCTATGCAAACTCGGATCAATAACATGAGAGTTGAGCTTAAAAGGAAATTGATACCACAATGTCTCGGCGGACAAATGAGTTAAAGAATATGATGAGCGGTTTCATGAACATGAATATGAACAAAGCTTCGCCATCTTACGGAGGACTCCCAAGCAATACTATTCCCAATCCTAATGCCGAGTTGAAAGCCGTCACCACTCGTAGTGGTAAGGCGCACAATGGACCTAAGACTCCTATGCCCCTCCTCCGTGGCATTTAGTCAAGTTACCAAGGAGACAACGGACAAGGTGCATTATTCAAGCCCGAAGTACCGCGCGTCCCACCCGGTAGTCAAGCTTTAAGTCCGGAACCCGATGTTCGAAGAAAAATCTGAGCGAAAACACTTCCATCCGGCTCAAAGTCTAGTCGACTTCCTTACCCATCAAGAATGAATGATGAGAAGCTCAAAGACAAAACAAAGAGCAAATGGAAAATTTTTCCAAATCTTCAATGAGCTTCACTTTGATATAAGCCGTTGATGCTCTCGTTCTAATGCCTAAATTTGCATCCACGCTTAAAGGCTTACTCACCAACAAAGATAAGCTATCGAGATGGCTAAAACTCCTCTCAATGAGCAATGCTCGTGACCATTCTTAATAAGCTTCGAAAAGCTTGAAGACCTGGCGGTTTTAATCCGTGTGATTTCTTGGGGATGTTTCAATGCTCCGCCTTGGCGATCTTGGCGCTAGCATTAACCTCATGCCACTCTCGGTATGGAAGAAAGCATCTCTTCACGAACTTTCATCCACTCGTATGACACTCGAGCTAGCGGATCGTCAGTAACTCGTCCACTTGGGATAGCCGGGATGTCGTGATGAAAGTGGGAAAATTTCACTTTCATCTTGACTTTGTTGTAGTAGACTTGATCACGGATCCTAGAGTTCCCTTATCTTGGGAGAGCTTTCTTAAGAGCAGTCGTGCTCGATTGATGTGTTTCTTGAAGAGTTGACCATACGGGTTGACAACGAAGAGCTCACATTGAATATCAACGAACTCCAAACCTCTATACAAGCAGTGTTGCCACAATTGATCAAAAATCGAAAGAATCAATGCAACACTCTCAAATTTCACGGTTAAGAGTGTTCACCAAAAGCGTCTTTGAGCTCAAAGCTTTGAAAATTACCCTGGTTCAAACAAATGGTTTGAAAGTTGTACCGGGGAAGTCAAGAGTGTTCTTGATGATGATGATGATGATCTAGAATCGGAGACTTCATCGGAGTGGTGGAAGCTGCTAGCTCTAAGAGCACACCACTTGTCCCACCTCCGGAATCGGTTTGTCGCATCGAGTTTGTTAACTCGTGGATGAAACCAAACTCTCTTGATTTCATCCGGATTGGATGATGATGATTGTGATCCAATGGGAGACATTCTTCCCATTGAAGAATTTCTCAAAATGATCCATCATCTCTAGTCTTATTAATTCTAACTCTTCCACCCTTCTCTTACTCCGTTTGAGGAAAGTGACTTCATCTTGGAAGAGATTGAAGCATACTTGTCTAGTGATTCGGTTCCATGGGAAATTGATCACGCTCAATTGACATCGAGGAGATATTCTTCTCATTGAGAAGTTGCTTAATAATGATCCATTATCACTCCCTCCCATCGAGCTTCATAACAAGGAAGTCAAGTCGGTTGAGAAAAGCGAAGAATTTCACGAGGTTGAACTTAAGGACTTACCACCTCATCTCGAGTATGCATTTCTTGAGGGTGATGATAAATTACCGTCATTATTGCTCGAGATTTGAGTAAGGATGAAAAAGCGCTCTCATAAAGGTCTTGAAGTCACACAAGCAAGCAATTGCTTGGAAACTCTCCGACATTAAGGGTATCAACCACAGTTTTGTACTCACAAAATCTTAATGGAGGATGACTTTAAACCAGCAGTTCAACATCGAGGCAGTGAATCCAAAATCCATGATGTTATCAAACAAGAGGTTCTCAAACTTCTTGATGCGAGATTGATTTACCCTATCTCGGATAGTCCTTGGGTGAGCCCGTTCATTGTGTACCCAAAAGGGTGGTATAACCGTTGTTGAAAATGATGAAAGCGAGTTGATTCCTACTCGATTGGTTACGGGATGGCGTGTTTGCATTGACTATCGAAAGTTAAATGAAGCCACCCGTAAAGACCACTTTCCTTACCCTTCATGGACGGATGCTTGAGAGATTAGCGGAAGCGAATACTATTGCTTTCTCGATGGTTTCTCGGGTTACTTCAAATTCCATTGATCCACAAGATCAAGAAAGACCACATTCACATGTCCTTATGGAACATTTGCTTACCGGCGCATGCCTTTTGGCTTATGCAATGCTCGGTACATTCAAAGGTGTATGATGGCCATTTTCCATGACATGATTGAAAAGACTATGGAAGTCTTTATGGATGATTTTTGGTCTTTGGGATTCTTTCCAAACATGTCTATCCCATTTAGAAAAGATGCTTGAGCGTTGTAAAACACGAATCTTAGTCTAAATTGGGAGAAATGTCACTTATGGTTAAAGAAGGAATTGTCCTTGGCCATAAAATTTCTAAGAGTGGGATTGAGGTTGATAAAGCTAAAGTCGATGTTATTTGAAATTACCTCCTCCCACAACCGTTAAAGGAGTTAGAAGTTTCCTTGGTCATGCGGATTTTATCGTCGTTTCATTCACGACTTTTCAAAATATCGACCTATGACCCGACTTCTTGAAAAAGACACTCCGTTCATCTTCTCTAGTGAGTGCGTTGAAGCTTTTCAAACTCTTAAGAAAAAGCTCACGGAAGCACCAATTCTAGTTGCCCCGATTGGGACCTACCATTTGAGCTTATATGCGATGCAAGTGATTTCGCCATAGGTGCGGTTTTGGGGCAGCGAAAATCGAAACATTTCCGGCCTATACACTATGCTAGCAAAACTTTGACGAAGCTCAAGCACATTACACCACTACGGAGAAAGAATTACTAGCCGTGGTGTATGCTTTCGAAGTTTCGGCCATACTTGATCTTGTCCAAAAGCATAGTGTATACGGATCACTCGGCCCTCAAATATCTTTTTGCTAAGCAAGATGCAAAACCGAGATTGATCCGATGGGTTCTCCTCCTACAAGAATTTGATATCACCATCCGTGATAAAAAGGAGCGAGAGAACCTAGCGGTGACCATCTTTCCGTCTTGAAAATCCTCATCAAGGTGTGCTCGAGAAAAAGGAGATAAGCGAAACATTTCCTCTCGAGACACTTAATGTGGTATCTCATCATGGAGATTCTAGTACCCCATGGTTTGCCGACTTTGCAAACTATCATGCGGGTAACTTTGTTGTGAAAGGGATGTCGTCCCAACAAAGAACAAATTTTTCAAAGATGTTAAGCATTACTTACGGGACGACCCTACTTGTTTAAAATCATGCGGATCAAGTCATCCGACGGTGTGTTCACGGCCAAGAAGCGTGATATTCTCAAGGCTTGTCATCATGGACCCGGGGGACATCATGGACGAACTACACCGCCAAGAAGGTGTTTGACTCCGGTTTCTATTGGCCCACAATTTACAAAGATGCCCATGACCTCGTCAAATCTTGCGACTCTTGCCAGCGTCATGGTAACATCTCTAAGCGAGATGAAATGCCTCAAAATGCCATTCAAGTGTGCGAGATCTTTGGCGTATGGGGCATTGACTTTATGGGGCCATTCCCATCTTCTCGAGGAACAAGTATATACTCGTGGCGGTCGATTACTTGTCTAAATGGGTGAAGCGAAAGCACTCCTACCAACGACGCCCGAGTAGTTGTGAAGTTTTAAAGTCTCTCTTTGCCCGTTTGGAACTCCTCGTGCTATCATTAGTGATCGCGGCACACACTTTTGCAATGACCAATTCGCAAAAGTGATGCTTAATCGGTGTCACCCACCGTCTCTCTCAGCGTATCACCCACAAACTAGTGGGCAAGTGGAAGTTTCGAACCGTGGTTTGAAAAGAATCTTGGAGAGGACCGTAGGTGAAAATCGTGCCTCTTGGTGGGACAAACTTGAAGATGCACTTTGGGCCTTCCGTGCAGCTTACAAAACACCCATCGGGTGTACTCCTTACAAGCTCGTGTATGGAAGGCATGTCATCTCCGATCGAGCTTGAGCACAAAGCCTATTGGGCCTTGAAGCGAGCAAATTTCGACCTCAAGTCTTGGGTGATCATCGGAAAGTTCAACTCAGCGAATTAAATGAACTCCGTAATCAAGCCTCGAGAACTCTTTGATCTACAAGGAAAAGACAAAGAAGATCCATGACTCAAAGATTAAGAACCGCGTTTTCAGCGTTGGTGACCGAGTCCTTCTTTTCAATTCTAGATTGAAGATCTTCTCGGGAAACTTAAGACCCGTTGGATGGTCCATTCACCATTGCCAAAGTTTTTCCATATGGCACCGTCGAATTATCTCAAGCAGACGGGCCAAACTTCAAAGTGAATGGACATAGGTTGAAGCACTATTTTGGAGAGGACATTCCCCACATGGTTGTCCGGATCTACAAACTTTCCCCATGAACCAATGAATGCGGGGATCGAGTCAAGCTAGCGACTCGGTAATCAAAAACGATAGCATGCCATATGGGTTCTCACCCGTATTTACGTCTTCTTACCTCTTTCTACCACCCTAGTGTGGGGGTTGCCACATGTTGTGTATAATATTTCAAAAAAAAAAAAAAAAAAAAAAAAAATCTTCTTTCTAAATAATGGCGTAGTATTTCCTTTTCGTTCTTTGTTTCGGCATAACCATGCGGTACTTTGAATATTGAGGGCAATATTCATTTCTAAGTGTGGGGGAATTCTCACGAATTTTATCATATAATTATACCAATTCCCGTTTTGGCCAAAATTTTTTTGGAGTAAGTGTTTACACTTTCTCATTTGGTTATCGATCCGCCATATACGTAAGACAAAAGGATTAGCTAATCCGAGAGCAAGCGGCTCTTGGTAAAGATATCTCAAATCCGTTTATATGGCTTGCAATTTGCCCAAAATTGTATGGTCTCAACTCACCATATCCTAAAAAGTGAAGAGTTGGCTAGCCCGCAAGTTTATGGCTTGTGGTAAAGGCGATGGAAAAACCATAATTGGTAATCGGCTCACCAAAGATAATATTGATAATTTATCTAAGAGTTGGCTAGTCCGAAGAAAGTGCGACACGGTAAAGACAAATCAAATCCGTTGAAAGGCGGTGGTTTGCTCAAAATCACATGGTTATCGGTGTACCATGGTTCTTACTTGAACTGAAACATTTGGCTACTCGAGTAATGGCTTTTGGTAAAGAGATTAAAATCCATTATGTTTTCTCAAATCATTGCTAGGGACTAGCAATATCTCGATGTGGGGATTGATGAGTGTGTAAATACTCATCATTTTGTACAAAATAAAGCGCAAAATCATCGAAAACACTCGAAACACATCAAAATGATCAAAATATCACAAATCGGTGTTTTATGTGTTTTAAATGCAAAATATCAAAATCGGATGAAAAACATATCAAATTTGCAAAATTGCGGTTTAGTCCCCAGTTTCAAAAGTTGTCAAAAATAGTCCACTGAGCGCATAATTTCAAAAGAAAAGTCACCAAAGGTCCTTTTAAAATCATAAGTTGTCAAATTTAGTCCTTTGGTGAAAAATATCAAAAGTTTGAGAAAATTACAAAATGGTCCTTGAGTTTCAAAATTGGCGAAATGGCCCTGGAAAATTGCAAAATGGCAATTTTGGTCCTTATACTTTTGAGGTTGTCACTTTTGGTCCCTTGGAACAACTTTGATGAATTGGCGACTTAGGTCCCTTGATTTTCGAATTTACAACATAAGTCCCTAAGATATTAAACCCCTTTAACTCATTTTGGACCTTTCACCATTTGGACCCTGTCAATAATGAATTGTGACCCCCTGATTATTAATACCCTTGGTCAATCTTGGTCAAAATCCTCAACCCGCCAAAGTCCTTCATCTCTTGCTTTGCTCTTTGCGGATACCCCATCCCCTCCTCGATCCACTCTCCCATGTTCCCCACTCCACAACTAACATCCAAGGTTCATTTAATGCTTCCCTAACCTCTCACTCAACCCCAATTGGCGGAAAAGATTTTGGCGCCAAAATCTATTTAAATGGTTGAGATCATTTTAAAGCCATCCAATGGCTAGGATTGGTGGGAAACATTCGGAGAGAGAGAGAAGAGATTGGATATAAAAAAAAGCAATTGAAGCAAAAAAGTAGTCTTTTAGTTTTAATTTTCTTTCTTATGTCGTTTTTATATTAAGTTGTTAGTTTAATTGTTAGACTTGTAATATTTTGTTAAAATGTATTAAACTTAAGTGTTTAAGTGTATTGAGATTTAATTCAAGTTTTAATCATTAGTTTATGTTTCACAATTTCACCATTTATGAGCTTCTTGTTGAAAATTTCCATTTCAAAATCTCATGTACAAGCTTCAATAAAGCTTATAATCTTAAATAAGCTTATATAAGCTTATTATAGCTTTGTATAAGCTTATATTCAAGTTTGCAGTCAATTTTGTCCTTGGTCAACAAAAGTCATTTGGGCAAAAATGGGATGGCGATGGACATGGGTTGATGCAGAGGTGGATTGGGTTGATTTTGAGTTAGTTGGGTTGGTTCTAATAGGTTAGTGGTTCTTGGTTCATGGTTTTGCAAGCCATAGTGGCTAAAGGACTTTTGTAAGTTATTTTAAGTTTTTTTGCATAATCTATGAATTTGTAGTTTAAACTAGTTAAAATCTGTTCATTAAGTTGTATTTAGGTTACATTAGTGTAGTTTGATCATTAATTCAAGATTGCTCGATTGTTTTATCATTTTAATTACAATCGGTTGATAAATAGGTGTTTGGTATTCTTGTTCTATTTGTCTTAAGGCTTGTTCGGTGGTTCATTTTGTTGATTCATGTTTGTTAAGCTTATTTGAGCTCATTTGAGTCTTAGTTTGGGTGCAACACCACATAAAGTCAAAATTTGTATCTTTAATCTCTCTCAGCGATTTCTTGTTGTGGATTTTGGATTAGCAAATCATTGATTTGTGTTTAAAAGTGTTAAACAAAGCTTGCATTGTGTTCATTACACCTTATAACATCAAGATCGGTTGATAAAATTGGATCCAAAGTTCACCAAAGTCAAAGTTTCATTTTTCTTCAAAAGTCAAAAGTCTGAAAAATCATGTTTTGAGCCAACTTGGAGGGATTTTCTTGGATTCATTTTGGGTCAAATCAAGTGAAACTTGGCATTTTAAAACTTCAACTGGTCTTCTTACTTATCACCATTTTGTCAAATTTTACAATTTTTATAAGCTCTCAAACAAGCTCTTCTTTTAGACCATAGTGCCTGCTCCATGGGTCGTATTGATCTGAGCTTTTTCTCGAATAGTGCGACTTATGCACGGGGCTCATTAGAGCTTCTCATGGTCTGATTTTTGGTTTACTAGGTCTCACCCAGGTCTTCTTTAGGTTCCAATTGGTAGTTTTCGGTTTGAGCTTATTTGTTAAGCTTGTGCTTGTGTCAAAGTTGGTACTAAACTGCTTTTTAACTTAAATCTCATAACATCAAATCTGTTCTAGATTGCATTTCGATTGGTTCAAGCTTGTTGTAACTTGTTGCATTTTAGTTATTTTAGCTTATTATAGCTTCTGTATCAGTTTGGTAGCTTTTGGTGCTCATTTGCTTATCAAGTGCTTATTTCAATAAGCACTTCCACTATAGATTCAATTTCTCCACATAAGCACCTGTTTTCCATTTTCTTATATTCCTAATATTATTTTAGACTTTTCCTGAAATTTTCAGATTTTTCCAAGTTGTTTTGCTATTTTCTCAATTTAAATTAGTTTTTAAGCATTTTAAATAGCATTTAATACAAAAAATTAAGAAAAGCTTCAAAAAATAATTTTCAATTTTCTTAAGTTTAGATAAATATAAAAAGACAAAAAGTAATTTTCCAGATTTTCTTAGTTAATTTTGTAATTTTAAATAATTTAATTAGTTTTTAATAGTTTAAAATTCATAAAAATAGAAAAATAATCAGAAAAATACAAAATAGTTTTGAAAATTCTATTTTGATATTTTAGACTTTTCTAAGTCTTAATTTTATTTTTCTAGCTTTATTTCCTATTTTCTTGTATTTTAGGTAATTATTAAATAGTTAAAAATAGTTTTAATTAATAATAATTAATTAATTAGTTATAAAAATAATTTTCTTTTCTAAATATTTTCTTTTATCATTAGGATTGTAAAATGTATTTTCATATTTTTAGGATTAATATTGTGTTAGTTTCACTTTTTATTTTTATGCGTTACGTAGATTTTAATTTAAGCGTAAGTTTTAAAAACATAAAACGTTCATCATTTTAAATATAGTGATAGCGTTTATTTAATAGATTTTATCTTTTAATTTCCTTTAATTTGCATTTAAGCCGTTTTAATTTGTTGGCTTTTTCGTAGTTATAATCATATTCAAATCCTTTTCCGTTCAAATTCTCGATCACTAAGCGTTTGATAATCCATTGCACAACTCATTTGGGACATAACGACCGGGAAACACTATACTCCTCGGATCTTCATTGCATTCGTGCTTAAGGCATTTTAAGTTTCTTTCTACTTCTATTTAAGTAGGACCAATGTAGCACTGATATTTATTTTTTCTTGTTTCTTTTTTGCAGAGATGTCATTCATGAACTTTATGTACCAAGATTTGGATGAAGACTTGAGCTTCATGCCTGCTGAGAAGGCCGAAGAGTCTTAAGGTGTTGGCTCTCCTTCCACATCTGTCAAAAACAATGAGGTGGATACTCTAAAGCCGTAGCCTATTGCATCAGCACCCCCGCAACTTGTGCTCGAGGGTCCTTCTCAACTTGTTGAGAATGTTGCAGACTCGGACGATCCTGCAGAGGAGGATGCCCAAGTTATAGGTTCCACTGGGATAGCGGATAGGCTGAAAAGCCGAAAGGGGACAGCTGGCAAGGCAGTGAAGTCAACCAACAAGAGAAGGAATCCCCTCCTCGCCTCCGGGTCTAGGGCCGTAAGGCAAAAGAGTGCTGAAGGCAAGAAGATTGTGAAGTTTGCCTTTGAGTTGCCAGATGAATCTGTGGAAGTGCATGGTAAGAAGATTGTCCTTGTAAAACATGTGAAGTGATAATTGTCATAATTAACTCAGTCCTTATATATTGTATTGGTCGCAGGCCTTCCTGAAACGAAGGAGCTTCCCAATGCTTTGGCTTGCCACCGGATTGTGGATCATGTCACCTCCTCAATGGAAATGTTTGCTGGACAATATGTCCATTAAAAAGGTTTGTGACATAGCGAGGCATGCAGTTTTGGACAATCATCTAAATGGCATAACCAGATAGTTGCTTAGGGCTGTTACTAAAGCAAGACAGGAAATGGATGTCATGTTGGAAAGGGAGAAACATAGGGATAAGGAGTATGCAAAGTTGGCGGCCAAGTGTGATGAGATTGAGAAGGACCTTGAGAAGAATCCTCTCGTTCAAGACCTTCGTCAAAAGGTTGCAGAGTTGACAACTGAAATTGTCAAACTCAAGGTAGAGGAGGGTAGGGCAGTGACTCTCATTGGTTAAAATGCTGTGCTTGAAGCGAAGTGTGCTGTTTAGAGAGTGAAAGATCTAGGCTTGGAGAGGTGGAAGTGAAGCTAAGGGAGGAGATTGATGGCTTGCGGATGAGATACAAGATCTTGCAAAAGGATCGCATGTGAAGGTTGTGTCTAAGGTGGTGCCATATATAGCCATGGAACTCTACCACAATCTTGAGTTGGGAGCACAAATATGGAAGATCATCAAATCGGCTATTTTTCATGGACGGATTGCTTGGCATTGGAGGAGGCTGCCAAAGCAGTAAGCCAGTGGACCTCTCCAAGATTGAATGCTACCGTCCCACATCTAAAGTCAATACGATGAGGTAGGAAATGCATTTGCAACTGCAGAGTACTCCTTCCTAGCTGAAGCTACCAAAGATCCTATGGCACCTTTAGAAGACCTCCTTTCCAAGAAGCCTCGCAAGCTTAAGCCTACTACTCCTACCAAGAAGACAATATCTACCAAGCCTACCTCAGTTCAACCATCTCCAACTCCCTCCCTCAAGAAGCAGGAATGAAGGCTGCCATGTTGGCAGTAATTTGTTTTCAAGGGTGGCATGTACCCTTTAAGACAATTTGTGTTGTTTGACAATGCTTGTCTAGTTCTCTAAACAATTTGAATATTTGTGATGTATGGCCTTGGGCCAAAGACAACGTAATTGGGGCTTAGGCTCCTTATGCAGGTACAAGGGCACTAGCCCTTATTTTGAATGGTATAGTATGGGGGAGTACCTCTACACACTTAGTTATTATTTGTGTTTGTCGTGTGAACTTTTCTTACGCCATTTTTCCGACGCTTAACTTTTACATCCTAAGGTTAAACAACCTCATTGTGTATAAATTTCAACACCAAGAGTATAATGACCAAATTTGATCATTGACAGAGGGTCGCGACCCAATCTATCTCAAAACCTTTAGGTAGTATGACTTTGTATATAATTTCACAAGTGCCATAAACTACAAGGAGAGTTAATGTGAATGTTTTAGTAGGCTTAAATTATGAGGCGTTTATTACACCTTATGCCCTTTTATTCGACATTGAAACTCATAATCGACTTGGTTGAACAAATTTTTGTGTTTAAGAAACGAAGCAAGAGATTTGTGGGAGATGTCTTATTTATCATTGAATTGGTAGAGAGGATTACATCATTCTTGAAATGAAAACTAGGACAACTACCAATAATGTTTGCTTTCCCTTGAGAAGCTTCTAATTACAAGAATGAAAAAGTAAAAAAAGTACTTAAACATAGAACTTTCGAAGGTTCGTACCATTCCATGTCCTGTCGATGGGTTCTCCGAGAAGAGTGGCAGTTTGTAGGCTCCGTTCGTAGGCCCTCGGCTACCTTGTAAGGTCCTTCCCAAGTAGGTCCCGCTTTCCGGTATTCGCTTTTTGCACTGCTGAGGCGTAGCACATATTCCTGTGATTGAAGGTGGAAAGCGACCCTTTTGTTATAGTAGCCTTGATCTTATGCTTGTGCATTGCTTCTCGGATGGAGGCTATCTCTCTTATTTCTTCTAGTGGATCCAGGTTCTCCCTGATCCTTTCATCATTTTGGGAGGCATCATACGTTGCCACACGCTCCGTGTGTACACTTAGTTCTGAAGGGATGACCACTTATGTTCCGTATGTTAGGCTGAAGGGAGTTTCACCATTGCTTGACTTAGGGTGTGTTCGATGGGCCCATAGTACTTGAGAGAGTTCGTCTACCCATCCATGGTGAGTTTGTCCCAGCCTTTTCTCGATCCCTTTGATGATGTCTCTATTTGTAACCTCCACCTGTCCGTTACGTTGTGGATGGTAGACGGATGTCCAAGACTGCTTTATGTTGAGCCCTTGACAGAAGTCGTAGAAGAATCCTTCAGTGAACTGCTTTCCATTGTCAGATATGATTATATGGGGCACTCCAAATCTACACACAATGTGCTCCCACACAAACTTCTCGATCTGTCTCCCCGTAATGGAGGCTAATGGTTTAGCTTCTACCCACTTAGTAAAGTAATCAATTGCCACCAGAAAAAAATTGACTCCTCCAGGAGCCATAGGCATAGGTCCTACAATGTCAATACCCCATTGGGAGAAGGGCCATGAGGATGTCACACTTGTCATGTCCTGCTTCGGCATCTTAGGAACATTTGAGTGTATCTTACAAGCTTCACATTTGAGAATGATTTATGCCGCATTCCTGTGCATCGAAGGCCAATAATAGCCAAACTTTATTATTTTGGAGACAACTGAGCGGGGTCCTGCATA